>JAGXOD010000247.1:6735270-7020270 GCA_020368025.1 Brachyhypopomus occidentalis | reverse complement strand
CACCACATCCCCCTTCTCCCTCTCAGCCATTTAACATATTTCTGTAGCTCTCGCAAATCTTCACTAACTGGTAGCAGAACACGAAACACATCTTCACTGAGGTGAAGTTTTCTTTAAACACGAACAGTATTGTTATAGCAAAGATGACTTTAAACTCTCCACAGTGGTGGCGGTTGTGAGAGTCGGTGTATTGCCTACTTCAACATGTCTGGAGAGGTAATTGAGCACGTCGATGTAGTGGCCTTCACCTGCCGAAAGACGTCCACCGCCTCTCTCCGCCTGGCTCCTGCAGGGAAGGTGTTGTGAGCAAGTGTTCCCTGACGACAACACAGGCAGTAAACATCGCACCAATCCTCCAGCTCTCGGAGGTCTCGGCACCCCGGGTCACCGCACGGGCTATGGGCCCCAGCGATAGACCCTATCAGGTCTGTGGTGGATTTTTTTCAATCGTCTTTCCATCCAAAGGTGCTGAGATGAGGATTCGTTCTCCCCTTAGAAGGAATTTGTCTTCTGTGTGTATGTCTGTTCTGTTTGACCAGTATGGCAGGAGATTCTCTGGGTCTCTTTCTGCGCACTGGCCAGCCTTGTGTACACTGTCATCCTGTGGTTCCATCTCTGTTTTGCATGTCTCTGATATAGTTCTCATCAATCATCAACGCAGGCTTCACCATCACTTTCCAGGGTGTTGCGCCCCGTAGTACTTACTGGTCCAACTGGAGAGCATGACAACCCATCAACTGCCACCAGTTATTTCCCTGGGCGATGAATGATTCTACACTTGATCATCTCATCATCCTCAGCCTGATCATCTCATCATGCCCGACCCGAATCTGACTGTTCCATTATGTAAATCGCCAAGTGGGGAGAGAGAGAGTCTAGCAAGGAGATCAGTGGCTTCTGGTCTGTCTGCGTAGCGATGTCCAGCCTGAGGAAATATGCACAGTTGCATGCGCTTGTCAGCGAGAGGATCTCTTCCTCAATCTTTCATTGAGTGTCGGGGTCTTGGGTATGTACACCACTGGCCTGTACTCACTGCATTAGCGTTCCTCCATGGCCATATGATTTCGCATCTGCTGCACTAAGATGGCCGCCAAGCTGAGTGCTTGCTTTACTTCCAAAAAGCTGTCTCTCGCTGAATGCCTGTGTCCAGGTGCTGTCATTTTCCAACAGGTCTCTCGAAGGCTTGACGAGAGTAGGCAGGCAGAAGGAAAACCCGCCTACACAGTTCACTCCTTCAGTGTTCTGAGGATTGGGCATGTTGATAGTGGCTTTAATTCTGTCAGCTTTGCTTCCACATTGTCCAGAAGGGGGTACTGTGACACGTCAGTGGCTGACAGCGCATAGGACAGTGCCCCCTCAGATACCTGCATATGCTCCTTGCACTTATGAAGCCTGATAAAACTTTCAGGAACATTGTTTTGAATTTGTTTAGTCAATGGATGGTTGTTGGTACTGCTTATCATTCACTGAGCATTCTGGAGATTCCCATCTCTGGCTCCTGAGTACATGGATTTTGGTATGTCTGTGACATCAGCTCAGGAAGTTAATCCATTCTCCATTTGACTGTATGTCCTGTTTACAGATCTCATTTCCGATTTGGAACATTTCCCATAAACGCACGTTATGCTGTTTCACGCCTCTCTTCAATTGACGCCGCTCTCTGTACACTCTTCGTACTGACTAACACACAGCTGCAAATGTTTCTTGTTTCTGCATTGTTTAAACTCTCTGGCCGATCACTGTTTCCATTAATGCTGAGGCATCTTCCAGCATCCTGTGCCGTGTTCTGCTCTCCGTGCAGTGGTTTGTTCTCAGCTGTGTACCTTCTCTCCACTGTCACCACAATCTTAGTTTTCCAAGGTTTTATGTAGTGCAGCTATAGCAGCCACATTTGCTTCTTTTACTTCATTTTTTTCCCCCTCTAATCAGCAGTTGTTGCTTCTGGATTTAATTTTGTTTGTCTTATGTTACTGTTTTGGCCAGTTTGAGGTTTGAATCTAACTGAAATCTGTCTGCCAGTTTTGTGTTTTCTGATCTCTGATCATTTGCTCCTGTAGAATAGCATGAGCTTCTGAACACAAGTCAGCCAGCTGATATCTGTTATTAAACATGTCTCTATCGCTTATTATATTGTGTTTTTCCACCTGGTGGTGTCTCCGGCGCTCACCCAGTGCTGCAGTCGTCTCTGCATACTTCTTCCGTCTGTCAGACAAAGTCAGTGTGTTCAAAATGTTCGATGTTCTCATTATGTCTAGCAGTGATTTGACCTGTTATGCCTCACTCCATTCTGCTAGTCCTGAAGCCATTCGAAATCACTCAAAGTATCATAACCAATGATTCCAACTGCTTGGCTCATCAAAACCGAGGCTTCCTAGAGGTGCTGGCGAAAATATCTGGTCCATTTCTCTCATTATTTCTCTCCTATCGAAGACAAATCAGCGTGCTGGCGGGTTCACTCATGTAGCGGCTGCTCCACCTCACTGCTATACGCAGATCCAGTCTACTTTCTCCAGCTAACGTGGGTCGCCTACTCAGGGGTTCTTGTCACCAATCTATCGGCACCGTGTCTAATCTTTTGCTGCGAACGCTGACGTTTTTAACAGCTAACGATGGCCGAGACAGCATGTGGGGAACTCGCTCTGTCCTTTATTTCTCTCGTCCCTCGTTGCGTATTTCCGATGCACGTCGTCAAGCCTAGCGCCACCTAGTGCCCTGACATGGTAGAACAAGGTGGTCTTTAGAACTGCCCGTCCCGGCCTCAGTACTGACACCTGTAGCCTGTCACAGCCTGTTCAGTGCAAGCTTTATATTCCATCGTTTCCATGGCAGCGTTGCTTAGTCCGAACACGACGTTCCTGTGTTGGCTGTTCCTTGTGTTGTCTTGCTCTGTCCAGCCTTCTAATATCATTTGTTTTCCTGTTGGTGCCGCGTTCTTTCTGTTTCTTTGACCGTTCTCCACAGCATGCGTGACTAACTCCATTTCTTATCATTGCAGAGTTAAATGGTTGGTGTTCCTATAAAAAACTTCAGTAATCGAATGCTCTGTAAAAGAAAAAAAAACTCAAAAGTTGTTAAAATGCAATTTTAAAATCTAAACTTGATAAACTAAGAAGAGGTGGTGGAAATGAGTTACACTTCTCAGATGTGGTCCGCTAATACAACACTGCAGTAAAAACACACAGGAACGCAGACACGTGACACCAACACACTAAGATGTAGAGAATTAGGAAGATCTGCCATGAATGAGATTTATTTAGCTATTAATTGCTATAGCAATAACGTTCATTCACGGTAAACTGAGTCATGTTAACTGGTTACATTATGTTGTTCACCACGTCATCAACAAGACAACATGGCTGGGTATTTTTATGTCCAATTTGCTGCTAGCTTTAACGCAGCCTTCAGTACAACACTGCTGAAATATCTACTTATGTGTCTGTTTCTGAGCCAGTGTCACTGGTGTTAGTAAAACAAACTTTAGAAGAACCTGATCTCCATTCTCCGCTCGCATTCCATAAAGCCTCCCCCAGACACACAAATGAATGCTATATTTCCCATCATTCCTTTAGAGGTACTAACCCCAATTAGGTAGCAGCAGCGACCAGGAGTTGTGCTAAACCCAACACCTGCGTTCTGGGGAAGAGGAGGGAGGGACACTCCAGACGGACAAAAGAAGGACAGGGGAACAGAACAAAATGGGTTACAAAAAGAGAGGTGTGGTCTTAATCGAAATCAGAGCTCTGCTATTGGCTAGTGGTGATTTTCAACCCAGCCCCCCCCCCCCTTTAGGTTGCAACAAGGACAAATCAAGTATTACTGATGCACATGGTGAGGGAGGTAAGGTAAAACAATCTAGAAATCTAAAGATATGCACATTAGCGTGTGAGTTCTACATTGTAAAGTGTGTCCAAAGTCACCTCTCCTTACAAGATAAAAGTCCCACACAGGACACTGCTGGAGCCCATCACTTTCACCTGAAAGTGCATAAGAGGACTTGAGCCTCCAGATCCAATTAAAGAGGTGTTTCCTGTTCCTGTAGGGAGTGTGATAACAGAGAGGGAAGGAGGACATTCGTTTTCAGCAGGTCCCAGATTCACACGTCCTCCTCACGTGTGACATGGTGCTAATGCTTTAATGAAGCTCGGGCATTCCGGTGTAGGATGTCCTCTGAAAGGCTCGGGTGCCAAGGAGATCTTATCTCTCGAAACTCTGATCTTGGATCAGTTTGGACTGTCTGTGTCTTTACTTAAGCACATTATCAGTGGAAAAGCAGCTACGGTTTAAAACCAGCACATAAACCGGATTGTGTATTTTAAGTTAGGAATGACAGCTTTTGGTGCAGGTAGGCGATCCATAGAAAGAACAGTAGGGTACAAAAACAGAGACTAAATAAAATACTACAAATGCCATTTATTTGGAAAATTGTCAATGCCTTTATTATCATTCTACAAATCTATTATGGTATATTTGCAATGGGAAACAGTTATACCACCATGTGAGAGCTGGTGTTTCTCTAGGATGTAAAAGCAGTGATGCAGAGACACTCCCTATTGGATCTGTGTAGGCCTCTGTTTATCTCTCCGCAGACGGCCCCTTGTGTCTGACCTCTGTATTAACACCGTAGACTGCAGCAAATGACTCTGGCCGCGAGCCATCGACCCGCTCGCCAAAGTTCAGCATGTGCAGGTCCCACGACCACTGGCGTAGCGCAGCCGATGTGCCCGTGACCGGTGGGATTACGCGTGCTGATTTATGGAATCGCTCGACAGGTCAACGCGTGAACAAGGAGAGAGGTGAGGATGTCGCCGTCCTCACGAGGTCGCCTTCCTGGGTCTCGGAGGGAAAGCGTTCCTCGAAAATTGTGGAGATTGTGATCTAGATGTCAAGGTTGCAGTAACGTGTCAGAGGCCATTACGTCATCAGACATACAACTTGACGTCTTGTGAGCCTAATGAGTGTCCATCTGCACGGCAGAGCTGAGCTCTTAAACCTAGAGATGTCTCGAGATGACCATGAGAATGAAAACACTGCAGCGTCTCTGTTCATCCTGTCCTCAAAGCGGCAATCGATACAATGACAAAACTACAAAATCTACCAAAAGGGGGCAAGTTTGTTTATCTGAACTCAAAGGCCTAGCGTATGATAAGACGTGACCTTAGCAGTCCTCGGGGTAATGGTCCTGTGCATGTTCTTGAGACCCCTGGCCTACTCTGATCTCCTATTTTAAAGCCTCCAAACCCTCTGTTTTTTAAAAAAGACACAATCAATTCACCCAACAAACCATTGTACCCTTTTTGCTATAATGGCGTGATTACTTTGTTTCCATTTTACCCGTGCCGGGAAAGAGAAGACATGCATGGTGATAAAGGCGTGGGGACGGGCAGCGGATGAAAAAAAAGAGAAAAGGATGGTGTAATCCCCCGGAACAGCATTTCGTACGGAAAACCCACCAGCAAGCTGGAGGAGATGTGAACGATTTGAGTGGGTGGGGCTGAGATATGGTGTTTATAGTCTTCCTCATTCTCTCCTCTACCTCTACCTCCGCAGTTTCCTTCACTGTCACCGTAAGACAATAACGGCTTGATAGATGTCTAGACGGCCGTCCAGCCTGACATGGTAAGCAGGAGACATAAACTTTTCTTCATTGATGTGTATATGAATCAGAATTTTAAAGGATTGATTGGGGCTGGCATGCTATAATTTCTTGACCCATATGTCTTCTTTTTAAAGCCTTTATCTTTTTATTTATCTCCCAGATTAATCATAGAAAATAAAAACTCAGTATGGTAGGACTTTTTTTAAGCTGCATAAACCACTGGATTGTATGAAGATTTCATAAAGCATATATAGGAAATAATTTATATATATATATAAAACGATTCATAATTTCAAAAAAGCCACAAAAAAGGTTTGAACTGCTAAACCCTAGACCTAAATTTAACCCTCGGTAACTTCGCATGTGAGCTGGCTCGGGTGAAAGAACTCTCAATCCTGAGCCCGTGGGAGGGCTACAGCTGCCTGGCACTGCCTGCTGCTCTGTTCTCTCTGGAGGGGAAGGCCCCTGGCCGTCTCTCTGAAGCGCTGGCCGCACCGAGGCAGGAGGGGCCAAGTCCATCAGCTGCACTTTGTGAGGAACTCTGGGCTCCTCGGTGCTCTACCGCAGCGACTCGAGCCCGGGAGGGAGCTGTGATAGGTGCAGCGCTCAACTCCGCCCCTCTGCTTCAGGAGACTGACCGTGATAGGCCGTGGGTCTCTTGGGCTAGCATGGGCTATTCCCAATTCTCTATAGCGTCTAGGTCTTTCTGAGAATAATATGTCCATCCTCTCACTGTACATTCGCTCACTTAATACACACGTGGAACACGATGCACAATGTATCTTACAAAGGAACCACTGCAAGAGCTAAATATACCCCCCCACCCACCCCCCCTGCCGAGAGGTATTGTGAACATTGTTCACGATGGTGTCATGGATCACCAGCTGGGGGCGCTGTGACTCTGCTGTGACAGACTAAGCACTCTCAGTCCCCGATCCTTCTTTCTTTGGATTGCCTCTGCAGTGATCACTTAAATTAAACATGGAGTTGGGAAGGAGGGAGGGAGGGAGCAAGTGAGGGAGGGAGAGTGGGAATGAGAGAGAAAGAGTAAAAGAGTGTTCCTTTTTTTTTTTACTTCTTGACACCAGACAGCGGAGAGAAAGAAAAAGAAGACAGAGAAGAAGAGAGACGGGGGCGAAGGACAGACAGACACCCGGCAACCGATAAACAGCTAACGAGAGCTGCGTGAGCTGGTGCACGAGGCCGTTTGTGAGGACGTCGTAGGGCAGGCCACACCGGCAGGGCAGAGACCGCCGACGTCACTGAGTCTCAACACAACATCCCTCTCACGGCTCCAGACAGAAGTGGCCACATGTAAGTGGTTAGAAGTTTGATTGGTCAGAGCATGCTCCAAAGTACCCAATCGGTTACTTAGACGAAAAACCATGTTACAAGCTACATGTACTCCATACCTGAACATGTGGTAGAAAGGTGGGATGAGTCATAGTGATCACAGATAAGATGCAGAAAGCAGCACTGATATATGAGGCAATAGATGTGGCAATCCCAGACGATGAGAGTATGAGGAATACCAAGGACTAAAAGAGAAAACAGAGAGAACAGAGAGGGTTTCTTGGAGCTGTGAACCCTAAGTTGGAGAAGTGGCTCCAACAGACAGACTGACCCAGGAATGACAACAGTGACCTCAGAGCAGAGCACAACAAAAACAACAAAAAAAGAAATAACAAAAACACTGCGGCACACCGTCAAACTGCAAGACATGACAACACACACACACACACACACACACACACTCTTTTGCCAGCTGGGTGACATGACAGGTATCTGTTGCGTGTGCGTGTGTCTCAGGAGAGGCTGTGATGGAGTGGATTAATGTAATGCTGGGTGGCACATGGACTCTCCTCCTTCTCCTTCCTCTACATGACCTTGTCGATTCTGCGGCTCCCCGAGGACGTTGTGCCTCTTCAGGCCTGAATTACCCTGCGCTGGTGAGTCGGAGACGCCCGTCCTGCTCTGTCTGATCCTTCCACTGCAGAGCCACAAATACCAGCCAGGTCTGCATGAAATAGTCCCATTTATGTTGAAGAGTCTAGCGTAGTTTCGCTACTATCCAAATTTAATTCGACAGAGAGGGTTGGAGCTTTGCCTGATGATGTTCCTATGGGGCTAAAAGAGGTTTC
This sequence comes from Brachyhypopomus occidentalis, assembly GCA_020368025.1. NCBI lineage: Eukaryota > Metazoa > Chordata > Actinopteri > Gymnotiformes > Hypopomidae > Brachyhypopomus > Brachyhypopomus occidentalis. The sequence continues at coordinate 7,012,533 of JAGXOD010000247.1, read as the reverse complement.
TGTGCTATAGCATAACTTAATCATCAGTATTCAGGTCATCTCTGCAGTAAGGCTATGTCATGTCTATGGATTGCGCATTAGCGTTTTGGTGAACTGTGCTAATGTCATGGTATTGACTCCACATTACACCTTAGTGTGTTTAAAGCTCTATGGTGAAGGCCATTTGGCCATAAAGCTTTAATCTTGTGGGAAATAATAGACAAAAAAAAAAGAGAAAATCCTGTTCTCAAGTCCCATAAATCGAGCTTATTAAACTATTAGCATAGCTATTCTGATCACAATCACAACAGGAGCATGTCAGAGTGGAAGAGGGACTTAAGAAAAGTAGGTGCAAATGAGCAGAGCTCGGCTGGAGATTTCTCATGCGCACACACACACACACACACACACACACACACACACTCAGGAGGTCTGGAGCAGGTCTCTTGGATGTTCCTTTAAGGCAGACAGGCCTAACAGGGATAATGGCATATCATTTGACATGTCCATGCCTCAGCTCCGAAGCAGGACTGGAAACCTCGTGCTTGGGTTATTTCTGGATGGCAAAACTTGTAACAAACCAAGAAAAAAAGAATAATAAAACGATAACTAATGAACAGTCTAGCAGAGCCTTAGCCTTAGCCTTATGCTCTGTCTTCTTTAAACTGGGAGGATGAACACTACATTGCCTACCTGATGTTTATTGAACTCATCATAGAAAACAAAGTGGAAAAACATTCATAACAGCAAGCATTGTGTTTTCAGGGTGAGTGCATAGATGGCTTTATGAAAAACAAATAATTATTCATTTGACCCTGGCCCACTTTTGACCGGTTCATCATAATGCTTCAATAATTTGAGCCATTAGTTAGAACGTTTCCTGGTATCTTTTTATTTTATTTTTTTTTAGCTATATGCTTGTGGACATTTTTCACAGTCCAGTGCTTTGACTCGAAATGAATGGCCAGCAGTATGTTGGTTAGAAACGCCACTCACTGGCAGGCTGTGTCATGTTTAAGGTTCTTCGGGTAATCAAGTTACCACATCACTTCTCTCCTTACGACTGCCTGACAGGAAAAAAGGTACGATAATTTTAGGCATCAAATGCCATTAGTGTCACGCTGAGAACAACCCACCTCGCTGTGAAATACAGTACGTTTACAAAACCTTTTAATCAGGAGAAGGAGAGAGAAAGAGAAAGAGAGAGAGAGAGAAAGAAAGAAAAGAGATAGAAAGAAAGAGGGCACTGCATGTTTCAAATGGATGGATTAAAATAGTAGGAAAGGCCGGAGTAACAGTTAGTTGGGTAATTGTGTCTGGCTGTGTGGCCCAGTGTGGTCGCTCTGGCTTTGCGACCGGTGCGCCTCAACGTGGCCTCGGAAGAGCTGCTCCTGCTCCAGGCTACGTTTTATCTCCATGCTTATGTTGTGCGTTTGGTGATATCGCTACGTCAGGCGCAGGGATCTGAGCTGGCGCTGGCCAACAGCACCTGGGGCGCGTTCGCAGCCTGCTGTCGAAACACGGCGACGACGATGGGACTTGTGTTGTTCGCTATTGTGTCGCTCCAACAGCCGCGCGTCCCTCTCCTCCGATATCCGTGTTGGCGTGAGGCGGGGGTTTCGGTTACAGTGGCGTTAGCTCCATTCTCCTTCTCCACACATGTAAAAAAGAACATGAGCCTGGTTTGTTAAGTGCGCCTTTGTGCGTGATTGTGGTTCAGTTTCAGTCAGCGTCTGAACCTCAGCTAACACACGGTCCAAGCAGCTCTCGTGCCCTTGATGTTAACCCTAAACCGCGGTGCGCGGTGGCTAAATCGCGGTTAATGCCTTTTGATCCGCTCTGGTGGTCTGAGGTGGGTTGACCACGTTACTGCTCCATAAATGTTGATGTTTGAAACCAATGAACCTGACGGTCTTTATTAAGGCTGGGATACGGTAACTGAGATTAATTACATGGCTGTAGCATGTGTCCACTCTGTGCCCCCGAGCCCCCTAATCACATTAGTGTGTCTGCGCGTGCTGATGGTGTGGTGGGAAAGGCAGCATTCGCTTTTTTTTTTTTTTTATTATTTCTGTGATGAGTCAATATGATTGTTTCACAGCATTCTGGGATACGGCGGGAGGGAGGAGGAGCCAGAGATGTAGCAACCAATAGAGAAAGAGAGAAATGAATGTTTGTTTTGTGTGTGCATATGTTTGTGTGTGTGTGTGTGTGTGTGAGAGAGAGAGAAAGAGAATGAGGGGGGAGAGGGAGAGAGAGGGATAGAGAAAGAGATAGAGAGGGAGTGTGAGAGAGAGAAGGAGGGAGAGGGTGAGAAAGGGAGAAAGAGAAGAGAGGGAGAGAGAAAAGAACACAGCTTTTCAGTTATGGATCATTGCTATTAACCCACCTCTGAAGCCTTTGTCCTTCTGTCGCTTCAGTGTAAAGGCACTGAATGAGACCATGTAGCCGTGTTGTGTGTGTATTTTTTCACATTTGCATTGTAAATTTGACCCTGGAGAACAGCCCAACACCTGTTTAGCATTGCGTTAACACCTTTTAAAAATATTTTTACATCGCCTAACCTGATTAGAACAACCTGAACTCGACAGCTGGCAGACAGACGTGTACTGCAGAGGCAATGTCTCCACCTGTCTCCACATCCTTCCTCCTCACTTCCAAGGCAAAGTCAAGGTCTTAGACCTACAGGAAACCCACAGTGACCCAGCAGAATTCGGTTTGTCCTGTGTCCTGACGTTTTTGCTTCCTTTTGTTTTTGTTTTTCCTTTTGTCCATTTTCTTTTTGTTCTGAAGCGATCTTTAGGGCTGACGTCCCGCTGTTAGAGACGTGACTGATTTGGAAACACTCGGTTCTTGGACACTCTTGGCTGAATGTGAAGGCAAGCTGGTTAACTGTCCTCCCCCTCAGCCTCCTCCCTGAAGACGTTGCTAGTCATGGCTCTGAGGACTTTGCTCAATGCTAATCTTAGCCACTGAGGAATCTATGTTTTCCCAGAGGACAGAGACGGATGGTGGCACACTTGCTGGTCAATTGGAGGCAACCGCTGATGTGAAAGAAGACAATGTACAGATGCCATAGTTTTTCAAGGGAGAGAGAGAGACAGAGACAGAAAGGGAATGAAAGAGAAAGGGAGAGAGAGAATGTGAGGGGACGTTGTTATGGCTGTATTGCCTGTTCTAGACCTCTCACAAATAGGTTAATAGCTTGAGGTTGAAGTGTAGATGTATGGGACTTGTTTTCAGGGGTATTCGGGAAGCCAAATGGCCCTTTTTCCAGGGCTGTAAATGGGGTAGGGGAATCAGAGAGGCTAGCGCACGGGTCACGGCACCAGCCAGCTTGCCCTATCATCTGACCTGAGAACAGAGAGCCAAAGAGCACTTAATGCCGTGTTTTTTTGAAGTGGGCGGTCATTGTTTATAGCTTCGGAGGATTCGAGGGTGCCTGGAACGGGCCTTTCTGTACCAGGAGGCTACAAAACCGCTAGGAAATAACCGCATTACGTCAGTGACAGTATGTATTTGATATCTGGAATGTGCTCTGTGCATGTGTAAAGTGGATGGATTCACTTCAGTGACATCAACCTCATTGTACGACAGCACTTCTATATATTGTAGAAGAGTTTTAGAAAATGAGGTTACAGAGACAGGTGCAATTAAAAGTGCAAAGGCGCAAATTAAAAGTGTAACCTATCAGTCTACTCTATTTCTCAGGCAATTGCTCTGTTGCCGATTGTACCAGTCAGGCTCAGAACTAAGACCTTAGTTCTGTTTCTTTATAACAATGTCAGTTCTACCCTTAAACAAGGTTACTAGCATAAAGACTAACTAGCATGTTTAAACGAGACTGGTTTATGTGATTTCATTATGATGGATTCGTAGGATCACTTACTTATTCGTAGGATAGCATTTTACTGTCAACCATGTTTGTTTTTTAAAAAATGATGATTTTTAAAATATTTCGTATGATTACCTGGCACCCACTGAAGCCAATGCACCAAAAATAATGACTTATTATTATAATATCCTTTTTAATGACTTTAGCTATTCAAAAATTCCTGCAGTGAACCCTATGCCACCTCGTAAAATTCTGTGCAGGTGGAAGTCACCGAAGCCTTGTGGCAGATGGGGCTAAACTTAGCCATGATCTGAGTCAGAAACGTTCTAATATGTTCTTCATTTTTGCTATTTCATGCTGTTCCGTGCACTTCTTAATAGCTCATACAAGGCACAAGAAATGGAGGGTTCACTTCAATTTGCAAACGGCCCTGTTATGGTCTGCTGATTAGCTCTCTCTATTATTTAAATCTCCTCCTCCACTATGGCGGCGTTGCATCAAAATCGTCCACCATAAAACAAGTGTATATGTGAGAGACAGACAGTTGAAGAGAGAGACGGAGAGAGAGAGACAGAGAGAGGTAGAAATTAAAAACGATTACCTACTAGCAACAACTGGAGGTGACATATTGAGTCTCTCTGAGCTCTGGCCACGGCAGTGAACACCACAATCACGCTCATACATCCACCCTCAACCCACCCCCACCTCCACCCCACTCCCCAGACCCTGAAACATCCAGCTAAGTGCTGGTGCCCCATCCCGGCTAGCTGCTCCTTTCATGGAACCCACACCTCTCAGGTTCTGCCCAGCACTAGATGTGTCCTCCACTCCACACGGAGGCATAAAAAACAAGCTGCAGCTACACCGTCCGTTAGCTCTGGTTAACCGCAGGTGTTGTAGAGAGCGGCAGGATTTAATTGGTGCAGGCAGCAGCTCCGGGCAAAGGTTCATCCTGGGCTCTGCTTGTGATTGGTCTACCTGTGTTAATTAACGAGGTCCTGCAAGGAGCTCTGCAGAAAGAAAAAAGGGAATATCATGCATGGGGAACGTGTTTAGTGACTTTGAGCTTTCGAGATCAGGCTTGTAGTTTCACCCCCCCCTCCCATCTAAACCCCGCCCCCTGTACACACATGTACACACAAATTCATTCACCCCTTTAACCATTCCACTAATCTGAGATCTGACATAACAGGAGAGTTGCGCTTTGCATGCTGTCATTTTCTGAACCTGATCAAATGGAGCAGAGAAAGAATATTAATTTGACTGTTTAATATTCTTGTGGGGGAAGTTGGGTGCAATTGCATCCCATTAATATTTAAGAGCGCAGAGGGTTTTGATCTTGAGATAGCTCTCACCACAACCTCCAGCCCTGTTTGCCGCTGGAATTTGATCTCACCGAGATCACAGGGCGGGTAATCAATTATATATTTTAGGGCAGAATGCCTCATTCCATGGGCTCTGTATGTGACGTCATATATGGTGACATAGGGGATTTTTTTGGTAGCCACATGCCAGGCGTTTGCCACGATCCGTCCATGCGATGTGCTAAGACAACACAAAGCCTGGCGTGAATGCGCCCTCCTGTGGGTCAGCGTTGGCACTGCCGCTAGCACTCTGGACTTGGGCAGGGTCTCTGGCGTCAACCCCAGCACATGTCTCCTGGCGTTTCACTGACCCCTCACTCCAGGCCGTGTCTGTTACCGCCCTCGGGGAGGAGCTGAGGTGCTCTCCGTGCTGTCTATTGAATGACCGACGCCCCCTCCACTTCCACTCTCCTACCGCACCCCCCCCGTCCCTTATTGTCTCAAATTCTACTGTCTCTCAGCCACACTCCTCTCTCCTTCTCTTCCTCTCCTGGATGAACATACTCTCCGACTGCCTTCCGGTCCATGGAAAGGTCTGGAACATCCTGAAGATGAAAAGGTCAAAATGTGCATAGAGCAGGCGGGCGCCCCTTCCTGCTCTTCTCACATCTGTAAATGGCTGAAAGTACCCGGGTGCGTGAAGGAGCACACACACCTCCTCAGAGAGCAGCGCCTCGTTACTCAGCTTTAGACTCATTCAACAAGAAAGTCCAAGTCACTCATCCCAGCCCACACTGGAAAAGAGACGAATGGCACATTTACCTCTTAATTTTTTAATTTTACATATTGGCACACTGGTCCTAATTATTCACTTAAAACACAGTTTGTTCTCACCTGGGCTTTGACAGCTTTGCCATTTTCTCTACAAATTCTTTTTGTATCTTTCATGCAGGTTTAAAAAAGTCTGACTAATGCAAGAGGTGAGCTGTTTTATTCTTGTGATATGCAAATACAATTAATACCTCATGGTATTTGCGGTTTTTCAAACCTTGACAGTAAGCTCACGGATTTGCCTGGAAGCACCACAGGTGTAAACAGGTGTAATAATTTTTAAATGCAGTACATGACCATTGTGAAGTTAACTGTCCCTTGCTGTAAGACATTTGTCAGATGACCTTATTGACACCGACATGTTAAAAATTATGTCATTATGTGTGTTGACTGCATTTATGACTAGCAGGCTAATCAGTAACGCCTTAAGAAGGCGACTCATCTGAAGCAGCTCCTCCTGGTCTTCTCCAGGTCTCCTCCTGGTCTTCAGCAGGCAGTGCTACACGACTGCCTCGCTCACGGGGCTTATTACGTTGCTGTAGCGATGACATTTTACAGCAAAGCGCATGTGCTGGCTGCACAAAAGGGCCCGGGCCAAAGAGATGTCTGAATTGTTCGAATTTGAACCAGTGGTTGAATACACAAAGACGTGGCTTTATTCATCAGCAAATCCTGCAGATGTATTTCATTTAAAAAAAAAAAAAAAGATCAAATGAATTGAGTCCCTTTACTTCACAGTGACAGGCAATTTCTATCTTACCACAGAAGAAAACACTACATTTCAACCCATGACCCTTTTTGCTAGGGACCACGGCAAGCAACACAGATATATGCCTTCTCCTTTCAAAGAACTGAGTTTGAGTGTGAGGAGGATCTGTGTGTATGAAGATAAACTGTGTTTCAGTGTGATGAACTGAGTGTGATTGTGGGTATGAACTGAATCTAACTGTGGGTATGATCTGAGTCTGAGTTTGAGGATAAACGTTGTGTGAGTATGATGATGAACAGTCGAATTTAATCACATCAGAAAAGGAGACCAAATAAAGCTGAAAAAGCCAACACCTTTTCCCCTTCCTCTCACTCCCAATTAAACATTATTTTGGGAATTTCCTGCGGCAGTTTTGATCCATTTTAGATGGGCAAGTGTATCATGAAGGCAACTCGAGAAGAGCAGTGGCATGACCTTGTGGACGGCTGAAATGGTTAAGGAGTCTCTGGCGGTGAAGAGGCGGAGTCTCTGGCGGTGAGGAGGCAGAGTCTCTGGTGGTGAGGAGGCAGAGTCTTTGGCAGTCACTCACTTGGAGCCCTGGCTGCCTGCACTGCATCACAGTGCTCAGTGAACAGAATGCTCCACTGAGCATATCGACAGGCAATATAGATCATGGCAGAAATTTGTTCTTGCTTGTCTCAGTAGGTTTGAGGTGAGAGTCAGTATTTTAGCGCAGCACTGGGGCAGGGAGCCATGACATGTTTTGTCACTGTGCTTCAAAATAAAAAAAATGTGTGTGGGGGGGGGGGTGTAAGGATTTGACACTTTTCTGTTTTCTGGAGAAAAAAAAAGACAAAACTGACATTTTCTTTGACCATCCTCTATCTGTAAAGATACACACACAAACAATCGCAAATAATAAGTGAACGTAATTATTGGTGACCTCAAGTCTCGAGAGACACATCTATCAGAAAAATGTGCTAGTTGTTGAGGCATGAGGTGTTTTTCTGAAAGTGCTGATGAAACGTGAGACAATGGCACGTGGATGCTGTAAAGAACATGAGGACGTCTGAAGTCTATAGACCTGACCTCGTCCTTTCACGTCTGATTGTGGAACGTTGTTCAGAGTCAGTCCACGCACTATATGACTGTCTTTCCACGGCACCTATATATCTCTCCATTTTCTGACTTTTCTACTATTTTCTCATGTCTTAACAAACAGGAATTTGGTTACATAAGAAGTAGGAAAGACCTTGTGATCTTGTGGATCAGTCCTTTCCCCTTGTGATCTTGTGGATCAGTCCTTTCCCCCCTTAATAAACCGTGCGCCCACTTTTAAATGCAGCAGATGCATAAAGCCACACCCACGTGCTCTTGTGCGTATCTGCATATGCCCGCCCACAATTTGGAGCAGGGAGGGTTTTGCCGCACTGAATCAAAAACGATATACACATGTCTGTCCCAGAAGACGATTTCAGATGTTAGCAGCCACCAGTCATGCGCATCAAAGCATCACAGAGGGGGGAGTGGATGAATAGTGAGAGGTGGTAGGGGGCAGAGGGTGGAGGGAGAAAGAGAGAGAGAGAGATGTTCCGGCCTTACGTCCCTGAGAGGCAGCATCGCCACGGGTTCATACCGAAAGTCGGGCTGCAGTGAAAAAGTGACAAGTGATAAGCCTCCTCGCCGAGACTGCTCCCTGCCAGCTCCTCCGTAGCTGGAGGTAGAACGTGCCCTTTCACCCTGATCTGCCAATCATCTCCCCTGAATAAAGCCTGCACCTAACCATTAGAAGTCTGAACAAAAACTGATCCCAGACCAGCAATAAATCCCAAGGCTGCTTCTGTTTCTGCTGGCGCAAAGGGAGCAGGAAGGAGGCATCGGTCTTGCTAACAAAGCACGTTTTTTCTTTATTTTCTTTTAATAAACGTGTCTCCGTGGCTTATGGTTAACTTAAATATTTGCTCAGCTGTTATCTCCTCCACACCTCCATAGCGTTCGCAGCTCCTGGAACGGGACCCGGCGGAGCTGAGCCGTAACGCTCTTCAGTGCGTTTCCAGCATGCGGGACGTGACAAGGTCCTGCGCTGACAGCCAGAAAGACCAAAACATACTCACGCGTGCTTTGAAGTCCGGATCCGATATGAGTGGCAAGACGAGCGGTGTGACGCTGCTCGCCTAAAGCACCGACCTCCACCGACCTCCGCCGACCTCCACCTCCAGTCCATTACAAATGTAGATTTAGGAGGCAAAATCTTCATCCATAGCAACACCCCTACAGCGCCATGGCCCTTTGGAACTAATGGTAACGTATGCTCCTGCACTTAAAGTAATTACAGTGAAATCCCTTCCCCATGCCACCATTTCAGGGTTGGGCTGCTGTTTCTAGATCAGTGTTGATTACCGGGAGTTTAGGGACAAAGATGTATATGAACTGGGGGAAACTGATTTTGGATCGATGCTGGTACTCTGGGAATGTTCATGAATGCAGTTTGTAGAACTGGCATATGTTCAAAGAGCTCTGTGCCAAGTCATATAGTGGGTCAGCGAATGTCTTCATTTTGTGTTTATCAGTGATTTTCATTTTGCTCCTCACTATATCAGCGTTACATGGGTGACATGAGGTGCAAGGAAGGCATGATTCCCAACCCAGCAGGCCACACGTGACTCAGCTGGCCACATGTGAATGTGTATGACTTAGTTGGCAACATGCGCATGGGTGTAACTCTGCTGTCGTGATAACGTGTGACTCAGCCGGGCACAAGTGTTACATAGGTATGGAGTAGATAAGTAAGCGGCGTTTTCACTGGAGTGGCTTTTTCTCTATACTAATACTTAACAGCCTAAAATATTCAGAAGCATCTTTGCTCTTAGCACAATGTGCTGGGTAATAAACAGAGGTGGACATTCCAGGTTCAGAAAGTAAAACTCAGGATTTTACTCAAGCCTGCTGGATTTTCTAATTAGTGCAAGACAGGTAAAACTAGTGGAATCAACACAATCCAGGAAGCCTGAGCAAAATCTTGTTCAGGAACGTCCACCTCTGGTAATAAAACAAAGACACCGAGCAACAACTGGATACCACGGAGTGGAGGGGAGCTCGACCTTGTGCCTCTCTCAGCACAGTTTTTGAGTGACATGTTTCGGTACACCTCACCGGCCGACAGCTGTGCCTGTGCAGTAAGATGTGTAAATAAAATGGCAGACTCTGTGAGATATTCTCTTTATAATCCCAGAAAAAGGCCAGACAGCTGACACCAGACAGTGAAATAGCTAGAAATGAAGGTGTTGTGAGGACCATAGCAGAGACATGGCTATTCTTTCTTACTGGTTAAAAGGAAGACAGACCTTACGAGTAGAAAACTCTATGGACTACAGGCACTATGCTTGCCCTATGTTTCAGATGTATTTAAACTTGCAAACACCTTTCAAATGTTGAACCTCTCTTCTCTGTTTCTCTCTCCGTTTCTCGCTCTCTTTCATTTGCTCTTTTGCTGTTTTATGTTCTCTGCAGCCAGACCACTGTGGTTAAAACCAAACATAAAAACACAGCTAAGCTTTTTGTGCGTATGCTATCAGGTTTGCTCGGAGATTCCCGGTGTGGTTATCCGGCCCACAGGATTTGAGCCAGAGACGAGCAAAGACAGAATAACGTCTAGTTATCACCTTCCCTCTGAGCCTCGCAAATCAGGGTGTCAGAGCGGGCTTTGGCTGCAATCAGTGTCTCTCTCTCTCTCTCACACACACACACACACACACACACACACATATCTAAGTACTTTACAGTGATGGTGGAACGATGACCTAATAAGCACCAGTAGGTTTCATATCACATTATTAAGAAAAGCCACCCACTCATGCACACAGACACACACACACACAGACACACACACACACCATCCCTCCGCTTCCCATAGCTCTGTCACACACTGACAGGATAAATGTGAATATTAAAATACTTTGCATGCATGCCTCTCATTGGGAGATGCTAGGCAAACGCAGGTCCGCACCGTTTCCCTGTCTATAAATACCCCTGTTCTACCCCTCCCCCTCTTCCAATTCCAGCTGTAATTAACAATCGATTTATGCTTCCTTCCAATGAACCGGGCTAATTAAGTTAAATTAGTTATGCAAAACATGGGGAAAAAATTGAGGTTTGCCATAGTTGTCACCCCCCGTTACAGACGCAGCGGTAAGGAAGCGCAGTGGTGAGGTTTAGCCGAGCTGCTGCTTCCAGCGCCGGGGCCTTTTGCAACGAATGGGAACTTATGCTCATGCACTCACAGTAATTGCAGTGTAATTCCTACCCAATGCCACCTGGAACCATTTCAGAGTTGGGCTGCTGTTTCCAGATCAGTGTTGATCCTCCAAGTTTAGGGACAGAGATGTACAGTGTATGAAGTGGGGGATACTGATCGAGATCGAGAATGTTCATGAATGCAGCTTGTAGAACTGGCACATGTTCAAAGAGCTCTGTGTCTGTGTCATTTTGTGTTTATCGGTGATTTTCAATTTGTTCCTTACAATACCAACGTTGTGTGACGCGAGTTGTGAGGCGCGAGTTGTGTGACGCGAGTCGTGTGACGCGAGATGAAAGATCCGTATATAAACAGCGCGAAGCATCGCCCAGAGCTCATTTCATCGCTTCTGTCTCGCCAGCATTCTGCACTGTTTTACACTGGTCTTTCCCCAGCATGCATTGCTCTGAATTACACTGAACATCACGCCAATTATTTTCGTCCACATTTATCACCCCTGGACTGCAGTTTTGCTCCACTTTACCACATCTGTGCACACGTGTGCCTGTGCATACAACGCTATATACGGGCCACTTTGAGTGAGCGCTTGCGTGCGGCGTTGTGTCATCGTATCCGTTCTCATTAGAGCTGCACAGGTTTGCGGTCTTACTTTTATGAGCAATGAGAAGCCCAGGGACAGTGTGTCCTGTGCTAGGAGTGGGAGACTCCATAGGGGGATACTGCTGTCACAAACAAAACAATACCATACCAGTCTAAATCACCACTGCAAATAAACTTTAGCATGCTATTCTGTTTTCTCTCTCTCTCTCTCTCTGTACCTTTGTATCTCTTACTTGGTTGTGTCTCTTATTAGGTGTCTTCGGCAAAAGAGTTGTGAGTAAATGCAGAGGAATTTTCTGGATAGCTGCACTAAGGCACTGATATGAAGTCTTATTTCTCATTGAGGCTATAATGCAGTATGAATATTAATAAGGACATTTGAGACCTGTCATTAAGAGATATTATGTGTCTCCTGTTACTGAGCGATTGCAAATTAATTTTATAGTTTCATATCACATATAAGTATAAATCGTGCCTGGCAATACAGTTCAGCTATCAAAATAAACATATTTTCCTCAGCCTCAGCAGGTCAGGAGAAGTGCACATTTTGCACAGCAGAAAGAGCGGGTCTACTGAAGACGCGGTCATTTCTGAAAGCACAATTTTAAGCCTCTTTTACCTTCTGATACTGATCTGACACTGACAGCACCCTTCACTCGAATTCAGCACTGTCATCTTTCAAGCATTAACCCCCCCCCCCCCAAAAACATTAGCTCTAGTGTCATCTGCAATATTTCATAGTGTTTACCTTCCATGCCTGAAGTGATAACACATCAGGCTTTGAGCTGATGGGAGTTGATGTTCTTGGTGCGGAAATGCTCACTATCAGGGGAAAGCGATGCCAGAATCAACATATCTAGGTAATATCTTTGGATTTGGTGAGGGCATGCATATTTCATGAGAGCCTGCAGGACAGCAATCACAGTAGGAACACTGATTGTCAAAGTAAAGGTTGCTTTTCCTTTCTTTGTCCTATTTTAAAAAAAAAAAATTGGGGGGTTTGTTTGTTTGTTTTCCTGCGCTGTGGGGCCAGACGTCATATTTACAATGAAACCGCCTGTGACAAGCTGCTTCAGAGACACGTATGAATGACACAATGACACAACATGAAGGGTTGCCTCACTGTGGAACTGCCACCAACACAGTCACTCCCATAAACGCTCTGGGAAGTTTGGTGCTAGATGATAGCACTGTACAAAAGGGAGGCACTGGGACCGAAAAGGTAATGCATCTGTGATGAATAATCATAACACTGCTGTATTAATACAGTGCTCATTAGCTCATTAGAAATCCAGCTAGCCATAACACACTTATGTGTCAATTCAACACTGGATTCATTTCTTCAGGCAAAATGCTTTACATGGCGTTTCAAAGCTGTCATAATCGTAATCGATTAAATGATGTCATAATCATCATAATCGAAGGTGTGTTCTGGAACACACTAAAATGAAAGTTGCTCAAAAGGACAAATCTGGCCCAGTGTTACTCTTCTGGCTAAATCTCTCTGCTATTAGTCAGGAGAAAGGTGGACAAGCCTGCAGTGTAACATTCAGTATGTGATTAAGCATCATGGTGTGACCTCATCTATAAGCAAACCAATTATGTGATCTATAAAAAATGGTTACATGACCTCATACCCCAAGGCTGATCATCTGTGATCCAAACAGTGGTACTACCATCATGTCAGCCAATTCTGAGGAAGCAGAACCCCACGTTATCTGAGCTGCCAAGCGGATGCCAAGCGGAGATGTCATTTTACCTAAATATCAAACTAGCCATTAGCTCCATTAACATTTTCCAATGTCATAAACTTCATCTTTAAGATTTGAGGTTTGGATTTTATCTTTCTTTTTTTCTCTGTGTGACAGTGCAGTGTTATGACATTTGGACATTCTTATTCTGAGAGGCAGGTGTAGAAATCTCTGCCATTGGCAAGCGGCATTGATTTGCGTTGATGTCGTCCTACGATGACAGTTTCACAGAGAGGGGGTGTTCCAGATTTGATTAAAGGAGATGGAAAGCAGCCAGTAGAAATTCTCTGACAGCATCAGGCTAAATCAGAGCTCGGTGGACACGGCAGGTGACCCTCAGATCGGCCTTTCCATAGTTGTGTTTTGTCATGAAGAATCTTAACAATGATAACCATGGTCAGACGTATAAGCTGCTACAAAGTGAAGCGTAATTATCACTCCATAGGACATTTTCCCACTGCGCCAGAGTCCAGTCACGGTGTGATTTACACCACTACCACCGATTCTTGGCACCGCGTATAGTGATCGACGCAGGTTCGCGTGTAACTGCTCAGCCACAGAAAAAGTATTTTATTACGCTCCCAACATAGTTATTGTGCTGAAACTGCATCCAAAGACAGTTTGGAACTCTACTGTATGTGATGCAACAGATGGTTTTGTACCCACTATGCACTTGCCAATGGCCGGGAGCTTCTATGTCATAATAGCACTTACAGTTGAAATTCCATGGGGGGGGGCACTCCCCCTTCTCCCTCGAGCGAACCGAAAGGAGAAGGTCGCCACTAGTTTGTGAACGAAACGCTTCTCGAAATTCTATATAAGCTCGAGTAAAACAAAATCCTTTACATTTTTAAGGCTCAAAAAGAGGACATGTCCAGGTAAACGAAGACGCCTGGTCACCCTATTTTATGACAATCTGCTGGATTCTACAACATCCAGCGCATTTGTTGAGATACACCTCACAGGTATAAACCTAGAATTGCTAACCTGTCAATAATTAGGATGGATATCCACATATTTTACATGTACGCCCATGTTTGTAAACGCTGTTTGTAAACAGCGGGTGGATGATCTTCTGTGCTTTCCAAGTTAAAAGAAAATGCAGAAAATGCTTACTTTATGCCGTCTCACTTATGAGATCGTTTTCCTTTTAATCCAGGTACACAAGAACAGTCTCGCACACCTGGACGGAGCCTCTCACTATGATGACAGCACAAACTAATAATGACAAATAACTAACCCAGCGTAACCAAGCCATTTCGCCTATCACGCGAGCGCGCCGCTTACCCAGTCGCGCCCTCTTTTCGTGTCGCAGGCAGGAATAATCGTACAAGATAAGCCCGGGGTGATCTATCATCAGACTGTTGGGTTTTAAGATTTTCAGCACGGGGAGAGTCGACTCGACTAGCGCGATGCCATCCATCATCTTACATGCTAACTAGGCGAGGGATTTAAGAGATAGCGGAGCGGCAAGCTTTATCAAGCAACTTTCCGAGACCTCTGGGTTGTGTCAAGGGGCTCGAGCCGCTTTATCAGAAACGCCGGTGAACTGACCTTGTGATGAAACACCGCAGACACTCGGGAAGTTAGTTTGGCCTCGGGGAACGCAGCAAATGCTAATCGAGATCGTGGATTTTGCACAGGAAAATGCGTAGCTTTCTCTCCTTGGAAATTGGGTCCAGTAAAAAGCCTTTACAAACATGTAGGGAAAAGATGAAGACAACCTTGAAATTAAGCCTTATCAATAAATCAGTCTGTCACTCTGTCTGTCTGTCTGTCTGTCTGTCTATCTATCTATCTATAAGCAAAGATACGTAGAGATATTTACAAAAATTGTAGTGGAGTACACAAAGTACACAAACAGGATGTTTAAAACAAAGGTCCTTCATCAGCTGTGCAAGCAAAGTTGATATGATTTAATAGGAGGAACCAGTTTATATATGAAAACGTAGATGTTTAAATCATCACATTCATTCATGGGGTTCTAAAGTTCCAAGAGTGTAGCTCAGTTATTTTTCTTTGAACTTTCTAATTCCATTGCTGCCATAGCAACAACTGGCAATCCAAAGAGATATGTTATTAATGCAAAGTCCATTAGTATTAAATTGCCTTGCCACTGGAAATGACAAATCCTTAATCCTGATGCTCTGAAGGTGTTCAACAAACCGATCAGCAAGTCTTCTCTGATTGTGTCCAATATAAAGTTGAGTACATCTCTCGCAAGTAATGCAGTAGACAACTCCTGCTGTGGTGCATGAGGATGAATGGGTGATGACAATTGATTCTTTTGTGCCAGTTATTTTAAAACTGTTAATACACATTTGGATTGCTTGCATCTTGTGTCATCTTGGAGGATTCTCTCTCTCTCTCTCTCTCTCTCTCTCTTTCTCTCTCTCTCTCTTTATATATATATATATATATGTGTGTGTGTGTGTGTGTGTGTGTGTGTGTGTGTGTGTGAGGCTAAAGGTGTCATCACTCCCTCAAGAGAGAAGAACCGATTTTACTTTAATTTGTCGTTTAAGCCGGAGCTGGTGATCTTAGGCAGAAGTGACTGGCCTTATCATTGATCTTTTGAAAGTACTAAAAGAGATGAGAGACAGAGCTTACATAGCCCCTCTCAAATCCATAGCCAGAGCCCCTGATTCTAAAGCCTAATATGAACCTTTAAATGGGTTGTTTACATTCACAATGTTGGTAGATAGTCGAATAAGAATGCTAATAGATTAGTTCTATTTGTAAAATGAAATTGCATCAAGGAAGAAGTAATATATCATTTGCTTGCCAAATTCCAAACTACAAAGGGAATGAAATACTGGTGTACTATACATATTTATCACATGGTGGAAAGTCCCTATGAAGCTATTTGGTATTAATGTTCTACAGTTTCATTTCACATAGAAATACAGCCCCATGGGTAATGGGCCCCATCCGTCATCCACTAAACGGCAAAGATAACAGCAATGGCCAGCACATGATGGTCTGTTCACAGGGGCATGTGAGCAAATGCATTCAATTCTTTTCCTGAAACACGTCTATTTGAGGTCCCGTGGGGTGTAAATATATATATATATATATATATATATATATATATATATATATATATATATATATATATATACACACATACACACACACACGGCATCTGCGATTGTACAGTCCACTTTCCCCTTTAAAGGTAAGCACAGTTTTCATCTCATGTGCGCATACGGTGAACGTTATCAGAATGTCTTAGTGTGTGACTGGTATAAGCTTCCTCTGTAGCAGCATGTTTAAATCAGGTGAACACGTGTGAATTGTGATTCGAGGTGGTTAACTTCCTCTGTGTTGGAAGAAAGAATGTGCATGTTGAAGAAATCACTGCATCCCTCTCACACTACATCCCTCTCACACTGCATCCCTCTCACACTGCATCCCTCTCACACTGCATCCCTCTCACACTGCATCCCTCTCGCACTGCATCCCTCTCACACTGCATCCCTCTCACACTGCATCCCTCTCGCACTGCATCCCTCTCGCACTGCATCCCTCTCGCACTGCATCCCTCTCACACTGCATCCCTCTCACACTGCATCCCTCTTTCTCAAGGACAGAAGATCACAACTGGAGCTATACTGCAACCTGATCTATATTCTGGACATGGGCTGTACTATATAAAGACGATTAGAGTGTGTAACTCTATGCGCCCTACTTTCTAGAAGAACTTCCTGAAACTTCACCTCTCAGATAAGATGAGCACAAGGAACAAACGCTGTCAGGAGAATAGAAAGCCTGATAAAATAAAATAAAAGACAACAGATCTGGCAAGACTTTGGGAGGTATGTAGTGCCTGCTTTGTATCTGATAGTATTTAAGAGCCGCCCCCTCCCCTTATAAATGAACAACATCATTACTTGGATAATGGTTTTAATGGAAAATAATGAACAAACAAACAGGACCCTTTATTTCCAATATTTCCAAGGTTCCCTCAGGGCAGTTTGAAAAAAAGGCAAACACTAAAATTATGTTTGTATTAAGTTCCTCATAAATACCATCAATTATGTGTTGCCAAGAATTAATGTGAAATATAGTCATATAGGTTTGATGTGAAGTGTCCCTTGGCTCTCACCGACTGGTGGATCCAACCAACAGTTACGCTGGTAAACAAACGTGATGGAGCAGACAACAGGCCTCTTGGCTATAATTATCTGCTTTGAGCATTTGGTGATATGCCTGTCTTCCACTCTCCTTTCATTCCCTCTTTTGTGTGTGTGCATGCATGCGTGTGTGTGTGTGTGTGTGTGTGTGTGTGTGTGAGAGAGAGAGAATAAGAGAGAGAAAGTGTAAGATCTTTCCGGTGATGGAGAGGAATGGATGAAAGAGCTGAAGTTCTTAACACCGTAGCTCAGTTCCTCTTATGATCTGTTTGTGTTCACAGGCATAAAACTTCTGATTTTCCTCATGAGCTTTGTAGCAAAAAGCAGCCTCACATCCATTACCACATTCCAGCCCCTGCGTCTGAAGGTCTAATGCACTGAGAGCTCAAAGAATCGTTAAGGTTTAAATCTAATTTTTTGAAGGCGTGCTGATGTATTAAGAAGGTATTATGGGTTCGATTAATAGCTCTTGTTGGTAAAATGCTACAACACAATTTTTTGCAAATAACTTGTGTGCTTCAGTGGACCTCAGGAAATGAGTTTATTGGTTGATCGTCCAGGCTATGCCTGACAACAGCTCAGGTCCACACAGCCTCGAGGTCCGGTGACTTTAAGAGGCTCCGCACGCAATTGGCTGCAGAGTGTGAAGAGCAGTGCCTGACCCTTCTGAGTCTGCAGGTCTCCACAGAGTCGGGGGGAGCTAAACAGAGTTCTAACGCCTGTCATGTGTGAGGAGTGAAGCCACTGGTCCCTAATGAAGGACAGTCAGGAGGCAATCAAGGCTGCCAGCACACAGCATTGTCCTACAGCTAACTCCAATTTGCTCAGGCTTTATCTCAGTGCGGCATCCATGGCTTTACCAAATTAGAAATAAACCTCTCCACCCATGGGCCCAGGCAACGCAAGGAAAGGCAACACTGATTGATTGAACGCAATCAGGACAGGAACAAGGGGGAGATCCAGCAAAGTGCCTATTTTGTCTGACATCCTCTCATGGAGCCTGACACTTTCCACTAACGGCGAGGGGTCTAGTGAAACTTGGAGTTGCCAAAGTTTCTGGAACATTCTCTCCAGTTGGATCAGACTTACTTTCTGAAAGTCACTTGTCAGCGTTTGCACGGCATAGTGTGTTTTGGTTGGGGGAAAGCTGAGAGTCCATTTTGTCCTTTGCCTCTTTCCCTGTGGGCATGTCTGAGACTGAACGACCACATGGTCCCTTTTATATGAGGTCAACAAAGGTGTGACACTGTACTGTGGGCTCTCTTGTGCTGAACAAGTAACAGTATCTGTACTGGTTGTGCCGTGTTGGAGCAAACGACCATAAACCAACAGCACCCTGACAACCAGCACATTTTTTCATTCATTAAGATGTTGGCGAAGAAGTGGCTTCACTTAGAAGGTAATGAGTCCTTCACACAGCAAAGCGTGTCCTTCATATGTTAAGCTACTTTTGTTTTTAAGTTAGAACACCAAACATTCACCAGAGCTTCAGCAGAGCTTCACCAGAGCTTCAGCAGAGCTTCACCAGAGCTTCAACAGAGCTTCAACAGAGATTCACCAGAGCTTCAGCAGAGCTTCAGCAGAGCTGCAGTTTAAATTTTGAGAAGAACTTGACGCACAGATGAGCATGTGTAATTTTTGATTTGATCAAAAATAAAATACACACATGCATTTGCATCTGTATTTACATCTGCAAATCCTGGGGGAGCTGGATCTAAGCGGCTGGCCAGATTTTTATGTTTCTTTCATCTAGCACGTTTTTGGTGCAAACTACACTGGCTCTAGGAAAAAAGTGCATACTGGAGGAGACACAGGGCTAGAGAGCACACGTTTCATGAGAGCAAATATGAAATTAGCGCGTAAACAAGTACACAAGCCTCAGCTCCATTTGAATGTCATCCTTCTCTTCCAGGGCTTCAAAAAGAGGAGAGATTGATGGAGCTCCTTTGATCTGTCTGATCTGAGTTCCCTTCAGTGGAACAGACTTAAAGTTGGATGGTAAACATGATGGAAAGGGAGAAGGCTCTCCTGTTTTTAAGTCAACACGCTCGTGTTCCTCCAATCAAGGATATGACCTTGCATTCATATATTGTGATTCCGGGAATATCAAAACCTGTCCTGATTGAACACTCCCTAATTATTGCGAAAGACAATGGCTCGCAATCAAACGCAAGCGGAAGGTGCTGTGCTCTGGCAATTAGTGAGGGTTATAGGCTGTTTTATTACAGGGAGTTGTTTCTATTCACCCCCACTGACTGTTTATATCTATTTAATCCCTTTTTTGTTTTTTTTTTTGCTTTGCCACTGCCAAATTCTGGAGAGGCCACATCATCGAGGTTTGGTGAGCAGAAAGCTTAATCAACACTCAGAGAACGAACAAATAATTAAAGCTGAAAGCTATGAAGCAAATAATGTGGCTATGAGTGAAGCCACCTGAGCCATTTTAGCATTTGCAATTAATGATAATTATGATCCAATTAATGATAATTACGATCCAATTAATGGCGGAACAGGCGGTTAGGCAGCCGAGCTTGATACTGACACACATCTTTCCACAGAGCACCACCAGGGGAGAAATGAAATGCGAAGCATAGTTATGCAATAAAGGAAGAAGCACCCAAAAGCGCTTAACTAAACGTCATTTTAACTGTGGTGGTGAGCAGAACATTTAACATTTCAGATCCACCACAGTGCTAGCAATGTGAAAACGCTGTTGTGCTATAGTAAATAAAAATAGAACATCTGATCCTAGATACACTGAGCTACATGACTTACAACAACAGATAACTCTGTACTCCAGAAGGTTAATTTGTTTGACGGAACCACACAGCACATAGCAGAGGACAGGAGTTTAGCCATATGCATTCTCTGACTTTTGTACCTTGACAACGTAATGCAAGGATGCTCCTCATCATTGGTTTCACCCTCATTGGCGAATTATGGGTGACATTTCTGCATTCCTCTCCAAACAAGAAAATAAACAAAATAAATAAGAAAAAATCAATAGGCATTTCTTCATCTAATTGGATGCTGGTGAGGGCGTCCATTTTGAAACATTTTAAAATCACGCAGCCTGCCAAAAGCCAATGTAATTAAAACAAACAAACCAAAAAAAAAACTAAACAAAAACGTGACCGTCTTTTAAAAGTGTGGCCTCTTAATGAACAAAATGACTAATTAATTGCCATCCAGTCTTGGAGGACATGAAGTGCACACTCGGTGAATAATGGATGAGATTTGTGGAGGCGGTTGGCCCGAAGAGTAATGGGAAACTTAATAGTTGAGGACAAATAAAAGAGAGCAGATAACCATAATCAGTGGAGGAACTCACACTCATCTGCCTCTTGGTTTACCCGCTGTTCGGAACTAGAGCTGGTGACGCTAAAACACTAATTAGGGACTAGGAGGTCTTGTTGTCTAGACATGTTAATTCTTGGCCAGACGATTTGCCACGAAACAAGAGAACAGAGCGGTCGATCTGGTTCGACAGATGCACGTGTGTTGGACACCGTGTACCAGGCCCCCTGTGGAGGCCATCGATATGTTGTGATTAATAGGGAACCTCAGAGTGTTCTGATTTAAGCTCATTCTCTCAAATGTAATGACACATGCGAGGATGTGATCTTCTACAGCAGGTGGGTAGATGGGAAGTCAATGAAACAGTTTCTGCTTTCTTTTTTTAAAAAAAATAATAAATGAGCAACATTTTGCCATGAAAAGAAGGAGAAGTGCCTGTCTTGAACCGGGTCGACTCAGGACTGGGGCAGAACCTCATGCACAGGGCAGATTCAGAACTGGGGCAGAACCTCATGCACAGGGCAGATTCAGAACTGGGGCAGAACCTCCTGCACAGGGCATATTCAGAACTGGGGTAGAACCTCATGCACATGGCAGACAGAACTGGGGCAGAACGGTAGAACCTCATGCACATGGCAGACAGAACTGGGGCAGAACCTCATGCACATGGCAGACAGAACTGGGGCAGAACCTTGTGCACATGCCACCTTTGCACCTCAACACTCACCACTGCTAACGAGCCAATTATGCACAGCATGATACCTTTTCCCTCCTTCTGAATGCCAAAACTTTATGTAAAAGAGGCAGTCACAAGAGTGGAGGTTTCGGAGAAGATGGAAAACTGGGAGGCACTCTTAACATATGCCGCACAAATATAATGTTGGCAGGAAATGCACACCTGCGTTCAAGCCATGGAAAACAATCTTCAGTGCAAACTGAAGAGCAAGTCGAGTTATTAGTAATATATTTTTACCCCAAATATTGGGGTCAGAACATCCAGTGCTTGCTCATGCTGAAGGTTAACCCACAGTATGGCAGTTTAATGCATTTCCCGCAAAATCAAACACAGCGAGATGCTGTTCAAATATCCTAAGCCTGCTCATTCCAGATTCTCCCCAAGCGTTGATCACGCATGTTCCCAAACACCTCCTTGATGTAAAAGCTCAATTTACGTGGCATACAACCCCATTTACATGGAAATGGGAGGAAGAAGGTGTCTGGGCAGCTATCAGCCTCTACCAGACAGCTAGGTACTCCGCCCATGATGAGACCACCAGGCTCTCATCAGTGTCCTCAAAGGAACCTGGAGCCCTGAAGAGAAGATAGGCCCCCTGGAGAGCTGGCCTACATCTCCTCACTTCAAGGGACAATGCCACTCTCAATCTTTGAAAACCCTCATCCAGGCAGAATGCCTCCACGGGCCGCAGCCAGGGAACTATTTCATCCAATAACCCTACCACATCTGAGGGGATGGCCGGAGGGTCCAGAAGAAAGAGAGTCATTTCTAATGATTGCACAATATGAAATGCTCTGACGTGCAGTTCAAGGTTGTCGAGGCATGTAACAGACCTTTGCGTTTGGCACTGATAGCGATTAGCTCTTGTTGACAGATAAATAAATACCCTTCAGTCATCACTAATTACTGCTTTTGTAGATTCATGTACTGTTATGATATAAAGGTTCCATGTTCAAACTCGGAAAAGTGGAACTAATGCAGCATAATCGCCATTATTGTATTATTTCAGTTATAGTGCACTTGATATTGAAGTATTTTGGATATAATATAAAGGTTTATTACCGTATCATTACTGTCGTATATCTAGGTGAGAGAGAGTGGGTTTGGTATGATGCAAAAACACACATTTCAGGAAGTAGTCATTCTTAGTTTCAAGCAAAGAATAAACATTTGCTAGAAACCGCATTAAACTGTGCGCCTGAACAGTTTTCAATCTACCTTTCACCACCAGAACATGGCTACCACAGGTAGTGGTTGGCAGGATCCAGGGGTGTAATAAAAACATAACAGAATGTAGTGTACTCCACAATCAGCGAGTCTAATGGCCGTTTTAACATTCCTGGCTGACTGAAGCACTTGGAACAGCCTGGAGAATGTTGAGTGTGTGCGTGGCATGTGGCAACAAGACTGTTGAACACAGCAATACCCTAAAACGCTCTCCGTTCTTGTGGCTTTGTTGTCGAGCAGTCCCCCTTAAATGGAATGTGTTACTACCATTCTCACTCTCTCTGTCCCTCTCTTCCCTTCAGGGCTGTTCATTCTGCTGTCCATAAGTGTTGAGCTAGAGAGGAAGTTATTCTGGGACAACGGGACACCAAAGCTCTTGCCTGAGGTCAGTGTGAGGCATGGTTTCTTGGTCCAGGCTAACTGTGTCCACACACTTGGGAAGAGGGAAAGAGTATAACCCAATCTATTATCATTTCATCATTTCATCCCATCTCCTACACATCCACATCTCCTACACTCCTACAGACTTGTCCTATAGCAATGCCTTATGTGTGCAATGTGTAGAGTCTCCTGTTTATATCCTGCTTAATTTAGCATTGGGTATATCAAGCAAGGGAATCAAGGATATCAAAATCAACATTGCTGTTTAGTAATGGGAACCTAAGTATGTTTATTGACCCAGAGGATCCCTTGTGTGGTTTATCTTCTGAGGGGTGTTTTACTTCTTGTCCATGGTTCAAAGAGGTAAATTAGCATAGATAATAAAACATTTGCAATTATATAGCACTCTTTAGGAAAACCCAAACATTTCTTTCACTACATCTAGCTACAGGCTTCATTAGCAAAGCCGCATGTACATGTCTCGTTTAATTACCAGCTGACCATGTTCATTTGTAAAGCTAATTGGATAGTTGTTCAGTTTCAAATCAAATCTTTATAATGGGTGGCATGTGAGTGCTCTTTTATTTGCAAAGTACAGTGAATGCAAATGAGACATGGAGCAAAACAACATGGCCTATGATATATTTTCTTCAAAGACCTTTTTCTTCACATCCAATAGCACACTATTGATTACAGGTGCATTTGAAGCTTTGGGTGTAGGTTTGAGTTCCAGTTGGGGCATGATAGGAGAGGAAGATGATACTTAGGAGAGGAACATTAGGTCTGCCATGATGTGATTAAGAGAGAAGTTCTGTGTCTTGTCACCATCACAGTCAGCTGTCTAGCACACCTTCAGCTGTCTGGTGCACCTTTGGCTGTCTGGTGCACCTTTGGCTGTCTAGCATATCTTCAGCTGTCTGGCACACCTTTAGCCGTCTAGCACACCTTCAGCTGTCTGACACACCTTCAGCTGTTTGGCACACCTTTAGCCGTCTAGCACACCTTCAGCTGTCTGACACACCTTCAGCTGTTTGGCACACCTTTAGCCGTCTAGCACACCTTCAGCTGTCTGACACACCTTCAGCTGTTTGGCACACCTTTAGCTGTCTGACACACCTTCAGCTGTCTGACACACCTTTAGCTGTCTAGCACACCTTCAGCTGTCTGACACACCTTCAGCTGTCTGACACACCTTCAGCTGTCTGACACACCTTCAGCTGTCTGACACACCTTCGAGAATGCCATCCTTCCATTTTCCTGTCTGAGTACCAAGACATAAAGCAACTTGTCTAGACAAAGAAAATATTTCAAGGCTTGAAGCTCAATTGAATAACATGATTATAACAGCCACATATCAACTGTGTGTGTCTGTTGCTTTTTTTGTCAGTGAGGTATTTTGCAAAGTTATAAGATCCTAATTTTAGGTAATCTCTGAAACATCATGTCACTACATTTCATTACAGTAGACCTATGGGATTCCAAATTCATAAAATATAACTAAAATGTAAAGAGCAACTGACATTTTTGAACAGTGTAAAATTATATATATCTTTTGCTTTGAAAGAATATTGAAGACATTCCACATACTTTGTAAAGCTTTTTTTTGTAGTTGCTCTTTATCACACACCACACACACACATGCTTGCAACACATCACATA
Organism: Brachyhypopomus occidentalis; assembly: GCA_020368025.1. Lineage (NCBI taxonomy): Eukaryota > Metazoa > Chordata > Actinopteri > Gymnotiformes > Hypopomidae > Brachyhypopomus > Brachyhypopomus occidentalis. The sequence continues at coordinate 6,987,833 of JAGXOD010000247.1, read as the reverse complement.
CAGCAGTACGGCACAAGCACAGCAACAGTGTTGTAGCTTTCAAACCCAATTGGCACAGGTTGAAAACTCCACTGGAAGTGCACATTGGAACCTGAAGCATGGATTCATGCATGCTCACCTGTCACATGTGTGGCGATCTGTCAGGCCGTTGCAATTGAACTAGCGCAGTCTGATAACAAGTCAAGTGGAATGTCGAGAGCAGTGTGTGTTCTTGTATGCCCAAGGAGCACTTCTATCCACTAGCACCTGGAGGGGAAGATTTACGAAATAATCCACTTTGCCCAAAGATAGCCTTATCTCCTCTCTGTTTTCTGGGCTGTAAGGGGCTCAAGGCATTCCGATTACACTCCAAAGCCCGGAGATCTTCTGGAATCTTCTATCAAACTGACACTTGTATTTCTGATCTTGTTTCGGATGTTCCAAACACTTGAAAGTAAGTTTGTGCTCCACAGAGTGTTTTTTTTGGATCAAAAAGCAAAAGGCTAACGATGAAAACTGGAGAGCACTAAAATACTTTTTTAAAATATACACTTCTATATGTGTGGTATGTCAGCACTCCGCTGTAATTGATTATGATGAGGGAGCATTTACCTGTAGCTTTGATGACCACCAGAGGGAATCAGTGATACGTGAATTCTGACAGACTGTCAGAGAATCTGATTATGGTGAGGTCTTTCATCTGAAACACTTTAGTTTCAGAAGACTGTCCCCAGAGTCCCGTCCCTCATTCCCTCTCCTGGCTCCACACGCCAATCAGAAATTACTGCCAACCAACAGCAGTGTTCTCCAAAAGGCCTGTGTTTTTTAGTTATGCACCATAAAACAAGAGTTCAGCTTGTCACAGCTTTGGAAAGATGGTACTGTTATGATGGCACAAGTTATGAAAGATCACTGTGGCTTAGGTAGACTTTAAACACTTTCTACAGAAGCTCAGGCCATTCTTATGGGACAGCAGTGCACATTTGAGCAGTCTGCCATGGGCTACTCCACAATAACCCCAACAACATTAGGAAGGTCGAAAGCGTGCCTGGCCTGCTAATGGTGACAATCAAGGCCTCTTTGAAGCCTTGAAATACTAACAAGACAATTAAACTATCCTGACAGCGATGTGTTCGAGCTGGCCTTTCATCTGAAAGAGGTCAGCAAACACAAGACTCTAGCTAGAGCAAGACCATAAAAATCTATCTAGAGCTAAACAAGCCATTCAGAATTTTAAATGTGGAACATCATGCCGTAAGAGTAGCTCCATGATTGTTCAGATTGCGTCCGAGTCATTTGGGAACAGTGCCCAAAGGGATGATGGGCTGTGTTAATGGTGCATCTCTCCACAGCAGGCAAACAAATGGACCTAATAGTCTTAATAGGGACATTGTATGTAGATACTTAAGCGAACATATCATTGGCAATTAATTGGGGCACCACCCTGATTAACAGGGAGATTTCATTAATCAATGTATTAATGATTATTACTTCAGTCAAATTGCCAGTTCAAATACCTGAACTAACAAAAATTTGAATATCACTCTCGGCTCACTCGTTATAACTCAGTGTATGTTAATTGATTAAACAGAGATACGAGAACATGCATACAAATTATTGACTAAGATTCTACTAATGACCAGAGGCACTGAGCTCCCAAAAAACGCAACCATACACCAAACATAACACAAAACAAATTAGCTCAGACTGGTGGACCAAATGCTAACCATTAAAAGAATGGAAAAGAATGGGAACTGTTTATGCAACCAGAGAGAATAATTAACTGGGCAGTGCAAGCTTATCCAACCAATCAACAAGCAATGAAGCAAAACGTTTTACCCAAAGCAGATCAGTGGTGACAGAGTATGACGGAAGCTACAACTGGAGACGTGTGTTGTGCATGTGTGGGGCAATCAAGTGCTGTGGGACAATCTGATGGAGAAACAATTATGATTGAGGAGGCTGCTAAGCAGATGAGAGGAAGGGCTTAACTTATCCAATTCTGATGAACAGCAAGATTAATGTCACATGTAGCTCCGCCCCCCTCCTGTCAGTCATGTCTTTGTTTGGTTTTCCCATGTGTTCTCCTGCCACGCCCCCATCATTAATTACTCCTCCCCATTTGTCATTGTAAGCACCTGTTTCTAGTTTGTTTGGTAATTTGTTAGTTGTATATATTCCTCTTGTTTCCTGTGTAGGGTGTGGGTCAATGTTTAATGTTATTTTGGTTTGCCTTGTACTGACTGGTTGCCTTTCTCTCATTTGCCCAAGTCCATGGTGACGGCTTCAGTTTGCTTTCCTTTGTTTTTCTGCTTTGGTCCCCTGTGTTCGTATGTCGCGTCTCAGCTTGTAATTGTTATCAGCTAGTTCTTCCCTGTGGTAGGTATATGTTTATGTGGGTTATTGTTAGGAGTCTTGATTTATATTATCAGGCTTGTAGTATCTAGGATAGCTCTGTGTAGACTGTACTTATGTTCTATGGTATCTGTTTCCTGTAAATATATCTGTTACGATTTGCTAGTACTTTCCCTTGTGTCTTGTCTGAGTCTTGTTTGATTCTTTTGATCTCCCTCTCGTTTTCCATCATCTGTGCTTTACTGTTAATTAAGCTGCGTCAGTCATGTGCCCTTTGTGTGGGTAGGCTAACCCCAAATAGGGATATCAGCCCAGTTCTTGGTAGACCGTGCTCTCTACAGCACGTAGGTCCGCCTCCTAACACTACGTCCTTACAAGTAACTGTGTATATATCTGCAGTGTAGACCAGTGATGATGAAAGGACCAGGCTTCTTGACCTGCAGGTGGGATTTTCGGAGCTGGCTCAGTTGGAGTCATAGGTGTTCAGTATCAGCACATCCTTCCTTTGATGATGATTTTTGGGAATAATTCACCACTGGCCACACATTGAAAATTCAGTCTCAATCAACACAAGTCGAATTGTGTTTGACCGAAGCTGTGATGAGTGCATTCCAATTAACACGAACTAGCAATAAGAAACAAACACACAGACACACAAATTTAACATGAAATCCGAGTCTGTTTAACCACTTAGTGAGAGACTATTGTCTTAGTTTCAAAAGAAAAGTTTCTTTGCATCGAAGTGCAGGGGTGGATGTGACTCACAGGTGTTAGAAAGGTCTCGAACCTTGGGGGTTGAACCTTTACCAGGTATACACCGAGGAAAGGGGCGTGCCTTGGATCATGCATATTCAACAGCCTACGTTTTCAAGATGTGGGGGGCATTCTTGTATGATCCGCTGCACATAAATTTAAATTAAACAACCAGCCATTTCTACCCAATTCCTGCCTCATGGTTTTTGAATGAATTTTGCTTAATAAAGTTAAATTTATCAGATCCTCGAGTGGGTGTGGTGATTGGACAGTCAATTTAACTTTCCTACTTTCTTGGTCATAAACATCTAACTTTAATATGTTTTGCTTAATTGGTTCATATAAGATTTCTAAGAAACACAATTAGTAGTGATTAACAGTTTGTTTACTGTTTGTTAACAATAAACATGTAAGCATATGCAAATTAATTGAGTGAGTAATAATGCAAATGCAAATGCAAATTAATAAACAAATGATGTAGAGAAGAGAAGAGAAGTAATGAAACCATGGATATATATATATATATATATATATATATACACACAACATATCACTGTTGGATGAGAAAGGCTAGTTGCCCTGGTAAATGTTCGAGTTTGACAGAATTTAGGGTTCTTTAGGTATGAACAGGCTGTTAGAGGATTAATACATTTCCAGTCCGTGGAATCCATGACACATAGCAGTCTTTGAACAAAAGTCAGGTCATGTGATAACCCTTCACCTAGGCCATTTAATGGCTTCACTCCTAGGCAGCCTGGCAACACAAGAAGGCTGTGGTTGAGAGAAAGCTCACTCTGGCCAGATCAAAGTTCCACCCACGAGTAAGTGCAGACTATCTTCGCTACGCAAGCGTAATCAATGAGACCAAGACCAACAAACCACAGATGATTACATTCGAGGCAGAGCAGACTTGAGTCTTGTAGCAATTTCCTTTATAAGAATTATTATTTGTATTCTTCACGTTTCACAATATCACATTGCCGCGATACAAATGTTAGCAGTCAGTGGAAAATTTCATGAAGCCTCTGAAATAAACAGTGTCAGATCCGAAACAGACCTGCAAACAGAGGAAGACAGCCTCTGATTATTGTTTTCAAACAGAACACAGGCTCAAGGAAGGCTTTCACGTGGCATATTTTCACATTTTCTTGTTTTCATAGCAATATGCATTAAACATGGCAAGATCTGCACAAAGTGGCCTACTCCAGTTGTGCGTGTGTCTGATGGAATATGGGGAGGGAAATTAAGCAACCCAAGTCAATTAGCTGCTTGCCATTTAGTTATTTTATTGTGTCACAACACATTGTGTGTTTAGGACTACAGACTAGTGCCCCTAAGCACCCAAGCAAATACTGACAAGGCAGCGTGCTTTGTGTCGAACGACAGCTGTTGGCTCCAGAATCGTTTCATTACATGGCAGTAACATAAAACATCTGCTAAAATGGTGATCATTCCAAATGTGCCAAAGTCTCTCCCAGGGGCACTATTTTAATTTTAAAAAGGGTACATGCTAATACCCTAGCAAGAAAGTGTCTTGTTTCTTTGATTCTTAAAGATGTGGGGTTTGTAACATGCTACACTGGGGTTTCGTGTACGCCAAGCTCAAGTGCAGGGTTTCCAATTCATCTTGTTCTACATTGCAAATGAGTCGTCCGCGTGAGTGCTGGTGCTCTCTCAGAGCGGTGCGCCACCTGCTGGCCTTATCCCGTCACCACAGGAGTGCATTAGCGCTGAACAGCAAGAGCGCGTCCTGGTAGGCCGACGGCCACCACTGTCCCGCCCCCCGAATGGCTGATGTCCCGCGGAGTGAGGGCCTTGTTCGGATTTGCTACCAATGGTGCTCCTTCCACTTTTCCTGTGCTTGACAGAATGGACCTAGTCAAAGCTAGGAACGTCTTTCGTCAACCGTTTCCTTCAATGACACAGACCCACCACGAGGCATCTTAGCGCTGTGCGCTTTTGCGGTGTCACAACTAAATTGCGAGGCTCTTACTGAAAACACTGAGAGGGAAGGAAAAAAGCAAACTAAGAGAAAACCTCCTCCTTCCCGCCTCTCCGTCTGAGCGCCGGGATCCTGAAAGCATCTGTATGCCAGTGAACAGCATGGCAGCCTCTCTGATGGCTTCTGCACCACGGAGGACTGCTGCCTCTATCGCAGCTCTCTGCTGAGGGGGGGGGGGTTACTACGCTATGATGATGGAAAAAGGGACAGTGCCTATATGATTTTTGTGAAGGTGTGTGTGTGTGTGTGTGTGTGTGTGTGTGAGGGGGTGGTGGAGGTGTGGGGGATGGATGAAAGGGGTGTGGTGAGACATGGGGAGACGACGTTGAAGTGAGCCTCCCCCCCCCAATAGCCCACAGCTCTTTTTGTGCCATGCAAGCTTAGTGCTGGCAGGGAGCTCTGACTCGACTCCGTCATGTGGATTACAGGCTCTGAGAAGCAAAACAAAATTCAGATGGTGTTGTTTCCCTTCGTGGTATTGCGCCTTGTCTAGGGCATCGGTAATTGTTGTTGGTTGTGTCAAAAGGGCGGATGTCATTGTGGGAATGAGGGAAAGGTAATAAAAAAAATGAATTGGATTCTGGGGAGGGATCGGGGAGAGCGTGTACATCGGTATGTTTTGAAAGGTAAACAATATATTCACGCTAAATTTAGCAATCAGACCGGTCGTCTCACATTTGGACGACGTGACCTACCCACACCTTTCTGTTGTGGTGTACTCAGAGCAGATTCCACTTCACCTCATCATCATCAGTCTGAAGGCATCTGCTCTCTAAGCCCCTGGCAACAACCAATCAGCAATTAGCACACAGTTTTCCTTCCCCTGTCTAGCCATGGCTTCCACTCTGCACAAATTTGTACCCAGAGCCATCTCTCTTCCTCTCTCCCCCGTCTCTGCACTCCTGGCCGCTGTTGGGACAGACGGCCGCATCTAGCTCAGTCTGAGAGGACAGAGTGTCTGTGCAGTGGCAGGCTGGTAATGACTTCAGGGCACGCGAGCCCTTGTTTTGATAAGTGAATTTGGATGGCGAGTGCCTCGGAATCCCAGCCCTGCTCGAAACATCTCCACGGCGGCGATCGCCATAGCGCCATGTGCTCGGTCTTTCAGGGGCAGATGTAAAAGAGGGTAGTAGCTGCTCTGCTCCTGCTGTTCCTTCACTTCCCATTTTTTGCCCCCCCCACATACACACACACACACACACCTGTTTTGTATTCCTCTTTGGACTCAGTTTTGGCTCCATATCTGTCTCTGATAGAGGAAACACTTGCATGACCACAGGTGACTGCACATTACCATGGAAGCCACAGCTGGTGGTGGGTACTTGTGCTGCATCTGTACAGAAACGTGGCTTCCTTCACTGACTTCTACTGTGTACACTAGCTTTCCACACAACACATCTCTCACATATAATCCAGCTGCAAATGGGTCCTCAACGTCTTACCTAATCAGACGACGCATGTTCACGTGGGTCCCTGTTTCTGTCAGAGCAGGTGCGTCAAAGGGCTGAACTCCCCTCTCCTCTGCTGCTTACGAACCAATCATTACACTTCCAGTTCCAGTACTGACAGTACTGACACCTGAACTGATCCTGAACTGCCCCAACAACCCTGGCGCCACTCAGCACCACTAAAGCTGTGAAAACTGAACAAAAGCTTAAGGAAGCACCGTCCTGCACGCGCCCGGTCATTAACCAACAACACCACCCTCAGCGTGCTGGAATACACTCTCATTCCCAGCGCACTCTGCTGGGATGAAAACAGAAGTAAGATGAAAGCGAGAAGGTCAAGTCCCAGCCGCCCGTCCCTCACAGACAGGCACCAGGTCTAGAGACGCACACCAGGACCCTGCAGTCGCTGGCGAATCCCACATCACCAATCATCTCGTTTCAGATGTGGCCCTCTGGAAATTCCTTTTAAGGTGAAGGCAAAACCAACAGGCACCCGAACAATTTCTTTTCCAATCCCATATCTCCACTGCACCGCCAGACTCCCCTGGAATCACCACAGTTCAGCTGAACCCCCCCCCGGAGCTCTTGATCCCGCTGCAGCCCCTTGCTCAGCCTGCCATAGCAAACGCAGCTTTTCATGTGGCCACGGTTACAAGTCACCACAAATTTTGAATCCAGCATGTGTAAAACGTGTCTTGTCTTACTCGTGACCTCACTAATGTGTATGTGCTGTAAATTGCGACACTGTGCCCCTTGCCGTGTGACTGGTGTGTTCTCAGTCGTGTCGGTGCAGTGGCGTATGGTCAGCTGACCAGGTCTCAGTATGCCAAAGCAAACCCCTGTACCTGACAAGTACTGGTGAATAGTCATTCTGCTTCTGTTTCTGAAATGTAAACAGAGACTTTTGAATAATGACAGTGCACCTAACAAAAAAGCTGCCGTGTAAAACAATTTCCCCGTGGAGTCTTGAGGCAGCCAATATTCTGGTTCAGCACTTGAAGTTTGCTGATTTAACTAAGCTGAAAACAACATACAGCTGCGGGAACAATACGAATATGTCTAATTAAAGGTGCTTTCAACAACAACAATTACACAACAACAAAAATAATAAAAGCAACAAGGGCAGCACCAGCAAAGAGCTCTGAGGTAAATATATTGCTTCTGCCACTGCTGTCACCACACACAAAGAAGAAATAAAATAAAAAAACACAAATCCCTCGAGGCGTCTGACGCTGGGCTGTTGTATATGTGCCTTAGTCCTCCATGAGCTGCTTCTCTCTGGACTCATCCGTCCAACCCTACAGAGCCTGGGGGGTGTGACGTGGGCGTGGCCAGGGTTGACTGAGCGTGCTCTAAACACTGAGAGATTATAGCCTTGAGCTGAAACACTTTGACGCTAAGACCCATCAAACAGGCGTCTGGTGTAGAGAGCCTGGGAAAGGTCATGCTCCTCACTTTAAGAAGCTGTTGTGGAGACTGTTGCCCTGGAGAAGTGATCATCGGTGGTGTAGCTGACATCCAGTAATAATCTCATGCGTCAGGTGTGTAAATGACTCGGATGAGTCTGTTGGCTTTTTTCTTTGATATAATCTGCTGTGATATAATCTCCTGTGATATAATCTACTGTGATATAATCTACTGTGACAGGCTGCTTTAGTTGGTTGGTGTGAGTGTGCGCTAGGTGCAAGATAGTGGCGAACAACAGGTAAGAATCAGAATCAGAAAAGCGGTCATGTTCTTAACTCAGTCCTGGAACGAACACCTTGGGTCCATAATTCTGGATAGCTCCTGGCACTGTCCAGGGTGCTGAAACAGTTCTAAATTCCACAAGGTTTCAAAAGCTTCTTACACTTATAGGACTGGGACTCTTAACCCCCCCAGTGACTAACAGACTGTCTGCACTCTAGGCAGGTAAACACCCCCCACAAGAAAAATGACCCCAATCAAAAAGTCATCAACATTAATTTGTTCATTAATTTAAATTCACATCCTCTTATAATTACCAACCGCCCCTATTTTACATTGAGGTTGGGAGTTTGCAGTTATCTGGAGTGGAGAGACAAGGCCGAGGGCTGAGGTGCTGAGAGGAGGTGGGGGAGGGGGAGAGGGGCACGGCATGTTTGGCCCTGAGTCTAAATGGTCAGGCAAACCTCTCCATTGTGTTATTTACTCCATTCCATTAGGTCTTTAACAATGAAGTGCCTCTGATGTGCATACACACACACAAACACACACTCACACAAACTCACAGACACACATACACACACATACACACACACATGCATATACACATGCATACACACATGCATATGCACACACACACACACACACACACACACACACACACTTTAGTCCCCACAAAGAGTTAAATACATGACCCCCAACACGCACACACACATACTGTACATACACTCACACAAACACATGCACACGCACACACACACACACACACACACACACACACACGTACTTTGGTCCCCACAAAGACTTAAATACATGATCCCCAACACACACGTGAACAAATGCACCCACAGACAACACGCTTATTCTTACTTACACACAGAGCACATACACACACCAGAAAATGTGCATAAACAAAGAATAATAACCGTACATTTGTTTAAGGCTACAGGTGCGAAAAGTCACCTTCTTGATTCAGAAGCCTTATGAGCTGTGAAAAACAATAGCCTGAAAATGTCAGAAGTAATACAGTCATCGTATGCCTTCCCATGCCTGAGTAACTCCCTCTCTCCCCTGCATTTCTTCCTTTCTTTCTGTCTCTCTTTTGGTTTCTCTTTCTTTCTCTCATTTTCTCTCTCTCACTTTCTCTCTCTCTCTCTATTTCTCTCCTTCTTAGTGATGTAGCCTGCTCCAGTAGTGAGATGTTTACTAAGAATTAAACAACACTGACTCTGACATTTCTTTGAAATTCTTATTGCAAACTTTTATGCGTGCTGTTATTATAACAAGTGTTTTATTCCCAACACAGGATCATGGTATTTGCTAAGGAATAATTCTAGGCACCGGTATCACTTCTTAATGGTTGCATAGAGACCTTTTTAAAACGCCTACCTAGATGATTGCAGGATAGTACTGGATGCACTACAGCATACATTTAAAGCACCAACAGCATCATCTAAGCCTAATACTTCACAGTGAACAGCCTTACATTTGTCACAAAGAAGAGTTGTAAAAACCAAGATCAACCCCTCGGTTTGGCCTCTACCAAATGAAGGGTTTTTTTCTCTCGAGGTCTGGCGGCATATTAGTGCTGGTCTTTTGCCTGCAGTTTCAGGTTACTTCAAAGCCATCGGGGCAATCGAGGAATATTGGAATACAGCCTAACGTCCAGATGTGAGGGGCGCAGTAATGGAGGTGTCCAGCTTTGATGTTGTGGTAAGAATGACATTCCTATCTGATGTCCCAAGCCCTTTAGAAGTGTCTGACTGAAACATGATGGCAGCCCTCTCTCTCTCTCTCTCATGCAGCAACACACTCATACACACATATCCATGCTCTCTTTCTCTCATCTCTCTCTCTCACTCTTACTCATACACACACACACACACACACACACACACACACAAACAAGCTCATAGACAAAAGCAGTCCAAAAATACTTTTGGCAGGCAAGATGTGTGTCTACTTTTCCATGAAAAATATGCAGTAATTGCAGGTCAAATGAACTACCAAAGAGGATCAGGAACAAGCCAACTTTAGAAAAAATAAAAAAATAGCCCTATTAACCACATGAGTCAGTCATCACATTACCTTACAGTTCAGTAGAAACAGCAGTTTGTTTGAAGTATCATGAGTAAAGTAACTGGATGGGTGATTACTGCTTCACAGAGATAGAAGCCATTATTTTAAACCATGTATTGACTCTACAGATGTCTTGCTTTGCCATTCTCTCTATTCTCTCTCTTTCTCTCTCTCTCTCTCTCTCACACACACACAGTCACAAAATAGGCTTTATAATTGCTGCTTTAAATCTTGTGTGAGCCAGATTACTATAAGCCTTGTTTGTCAAATACACCAGTGGCATAAACAGTGGAGAAGAAAATACTCAAACCCAATTATATCCACTTCCACGTTTTTCAGAATTACTTAATTCCTAATTTGATGAAACTGTTCTGTTGTGCCATAGCAGGTTTGCAAGCCAAGGGAACGCAATGGTGGGGTGAAGATACAGATGTAGATTGAATTAATTTGATCATCACTCTGCATTTACTAAACTGGCAAGGCATTGTAAGCTCGTCTGTTTCCCACTTTTATTTTAACTTTTTTACTCACCCGTTTGCCAAACATAACACACCAGCACAGCCCACCTTAATGAGTTAGATATTGGCAATCATTTCGAGTGTAGCTGAACTGCGAAGAAATGCATTATGCTATGCTAGGCACTATGAAGACAGGTTTTTTAGTGCGCCCAAGAGGAGGCCCCATTATGAAGTGTTTTGAAAGGTACTCCTAAGAGTCTCACCTTCCAACCAGCGAGGGACGTGGGGCTGACGTAAATGCTGCCGTCACCTGCCTCGCACCCCTGGAACAATCCAGAACGCGATCCATTAGACGGCGTGACCCATCAACGCGACTGCAGCTCTTAGCCACCTAGAGACACGCACGACGCCATCATGCCATATGTGAACTATTAGCATTCAAGTTATAATAAATCTTATGAATAATGAAAATGGATGTGGCGTGCCGCCGTCCGCCCCGGGGAGAGGCAAAGGCACGAGCAGGTGGATGTGATAGCAAAAGACTTTGGGAGGGTGAGTCACCTCCCACTGAGACACTGCCTGTTGAAAAACAGCAACCCCCCCCCCCCAATACCTCCATAGCGCCCTCCATGTGATGAAAGAGTTGGCAAACTCACAGCAGGTCTTCCATTTTGAGAGATGGCAGCAGTGATGAGGCCTGAGTGTCTGACTAGTGTTTCTGAGACAAACGGGAAGCTAAAAACAAAAAAAAGATTAAGATCTCTGAGATTAAGATTAAGCGTCTCTGAAATTACGATCTCTCAGATTAAGCACTAAAACTAGTGTTTCTGAGACAAACGGGAAGCTAAAAAAAAAAAGATTAAGATCTCTGAGATTAAGATTAAGAGTCTCTGAGGTTACAATCTCTCAGATTAAGCACCAAGACTTGTAGTAGCACAATCTCAGACGGTATCGAAACAAAACAAGTTTCAACCTGAGATGAATTTTATTTTGTGTTCCAGTTACACAGCAGGGTTCTGAAGGATCACGGTAACTGATCCGTGGGTGGAAACTACTTTCTTCTCCAAAAAAAACAAAAAAAAACCAATATGACTGGCTGGTGAAAAGTGATACTCAACATAATTCATCTTTTAAAGTGAGCATGGAGCAAAGCACTGCTTACCACATATTAGCTCCTTCAAACCCAGGTTTCCTCAGAAGGAGGCTTACAAATTCAAACTTTATGAAGGTTTCTTTTTGTAATTTCAGACCTTCAGACATGTATAAGGTGAGCAAGGAGTCTGTGCGTAATTCCTATGCCCTGCTTCAGTTCAACACTTAGGCCAAGTGTTGGCTTTCATCTACCATCATTTCATCTACCATTTCATCTACCATCACCCAGATCAGGGGTGACCCTTCCTGCCAAAAGGGCTGAGAGGAGTTTTTAGGAGTTGCACTTTACTTTGCTGTGAATGAAGAGTGAATTCCTCTAATCTGTCTGAGTAAACACAGCCTCATGCAGGAAGGTTCCATGGTGCCTTTTGATCAGGCCGTGCTGACAGGGAACACCTGTTGATGAGAGGGAAGAGATAAGAGGTTGTCAGGATGCTGCAGAATTCCCCCTGGAATACCAAGGCTCCAAGATAAATAACTGCTCTGAGTAATTCTATTCCAGGGTCCTTGGGTGAGGGGACACCTGGCCATTGTAATTAGCCAAGATCATATGAGGACGCTGAGATGGTGGAATTCTATAGGAGGAACATCTCGTAAATTAATTACGTGATTCTGTCAAGAATTTAAATGCGCATATGGTTATTGAGAAAGGCATGTAAACTTATGTGTGTTTTCATGGCGACAGAGGGGAAATAGTTCAGGTCGTAATTTGTTAGCACTAAGAACTGATTAGGCTTCTAAAGTGAAAACAATTCAATCAATCAGTCTAGTTTTCTCCAAGGCATTTTTCTAATAAGATGAAAAGTGATTTTTCAGTGACGTGCTTGATTGAGCAGGTGAAATAAAGTCTAGTTGTTGCAGCTGATTCCATGACTGTGCTCTGTGTCATCTAGCAATAAGCCGAAGCCAAACCACATGTCTGCCACGGCTCCAACCTCCCAGTGTTCACAAACCTCAGGGGAAGAGTTATGGAGGAAACGTAGTGGGTCATTAATAACAGGTCAGATCGTGAGAGTCAACCTGTCAACCCTTGTCAAAATGGTGATCTCATTGGCTGTACCAAGGAAATGTGATTTGAATTGACTTTGAAGATGGACTGACATCAGCCCCAAGGGTTCTTCAAAGATAAATGAAATGAACATAAATATAGAATTTCACATGATATATAACAACATATAACACAATATATAATTACATATAACACAATATATTATGGTGTGATGGGCGAAGGAAGTGATCACACCCGTCTCAGGGAAAATGGAGGATTTATTGAATAAAGGGCACCAATGCAAAACCTGTGACATAATACAAGTATACAGTAACCAGCTGTCAACTGGTACAAAGACAAGACATATATAGACAAATGACCTACACAGCATCAGGACAACGGTATATAAAATGCAATATTATAACAGCATATAACACAAGGTGGGGGCCTTGGCGGACCGACCCTCGGTTACTGAAGCTGGCTCTTGGGACATGGAACGTAACCTCTCTGGGTGGGAAGGAGCCTGAGCTGGTGTGTGAGGCTGAGAGATACCAACTAGATATAGTTGGGCTCACCTCCACACACAGTTTGGGTTCTGGAACCAATCCTCTCGAGAGGCTGGACTTTATTCTTTTCTGGAGTTGCCCAGGGTGAAAGGCGGAGGGCTGGAGTGGGCTTACTTATAGCTCCCTGGCTCGCTGCCTGTGTGTTGGGGTTTTCCCCAGTAGATAAGAGGGTTGCTTCCCTGCGCCTTAGGGTCGGGGAACGGGCTCTGACTGTTGTTTGTGCTTATGCACCGAATGGCAGTTCGGAGTACCCGGCCTTCTTGGAGTCCTTGGAGGGGGTACTGGAAGGTGCCCCTTCTGGGGATTCCATTGTTCTGCTGGGGGACTTCAATGCTCACGTGGGCAATGACAGTAGGACCTGGAAGGGCGTGATTGGGAGGAACAGCCTCTCCGATCTGAACCCGAGTGGTGTTCTGTTATTGGACTTCTGTGCTCGTCACAGCTTGTCCATAACGAACACCATGTTTGAGCACAGAGGTGTCCATAAGTGCACATGGCACCAGGACACCTTAGGTCGCAGTTCGATGATCGATTTTGTAATCGATCAAACTTCTAAAATTATTTTTTTTTGTGCCATCTGTCAATAAAGTTTTAGCATTCGTTTAGCTCACGCTGAAAGTGAACCTCTATTGGTTTAATTGTTTTGCTTTTCGGAGCTAAAATGCCACCAAAAGGCTCGAAACAACCAAAAGAATCTCTGCAGTCGGCTACAGGCATGGAGGACTCCATTAGCCGCGAAGCTAGCCATGCAACAAGCGACGAAGACCTGCCTCTGGTCTGGGAAAAAGTGTCAAACAAGATTTTGAAGACAATAAATGAGAGGTTTGATAAGTTTGAACTGTCCTTCCAGTCTTTGCAAACCACGCTACAGACAGTCACGGAGAAGATGAACGTCGCTGAGGAACAAATTCAAGAACATGAGGCTCGCATTAGCTCACTTGAAACGGCATTGACGGAGACCCAGAGGAAGAACGAAAACCTCAGGTTAAAACTCGACGACTTGGAGGGTCGGTCACGCTGTAATAACATTAAAATAGTCGGAGTGCCAGAAGGAGAGGAAAAGGGAAAGCCAATGGAGTTTGTCGCCTGTCTACTCCCCAAACTGCTGGGAGCTGCGCACTTCGCTGAGCCACTCATCATTGACCGGGCCCATCGTGTGCTCCAGCCCAAACCCCCAGAAGGAGCAAAACCCCGCACGATCATCGCTCGTGTTCATTTCTACACCGAGAAGGAGCGGATTTTGCGACTCAGAGTCGGGCGCAACCTCGACTACAATGGGCATAAAGTATACATCTTTCCGGACTACACGGCGGAGGTGCTGAGCCAGCGGAGGAGCTTCAGGGATGTCATGCAATCGTTTCGAGGGCTACAGGTGACCCACACGCTCCATTTTCCTGCAAAACGGTCAGCTTAAGAGCTTTACCTCCCCCGCTGAAGCGGCTAAATTTGTGGAAACTGACCTTAAACAAGACTGAACAAGGACTGTAATACTATAGTCATTGATTGGTCTCAGAGGCAATGCCGCGTAATAGCGTTTTTCGGGGTTCATTACAGATGGTGCTATTTTCTTTTCTATACATACTTAAATATGGTGCGGAGAAGCTAAGGAGGTAGTGTAACTTAGCCGTAGCTACATCAGGGACTTATTGAGGTCTCTGTGCACTTAGTGTTCCTGTCTTCAAGGGTTAATACAGTGCTTCTCTTCTGTGGGAGCTTACTGAGTTGGGGTGGGATGTTCGTCTGGGCGTTAACGTTAGGTTTTGTTATCTTTCCCCTTTCATTCCTGTTGGTTTTTTTTTTTTTTTGTCCTTCCTCTCAGGCTGCCGCCCTATTGTTTTCTTTTTTTCGTTCAGACTTAGATGTCTGTAATTAACAATGCTGGGGCTGGGGTCACTATTGCCTCTTGGAATGTGAGGGGGCTGGGGCACCCAATTAAAAGAGGTAGGGTTTTCTCACATTTGAAGTCCCTCAAGGCTGATATCATCTTCCTCCAGGAAACCCATATTGCTAAGACACAACAAAGTAGACTCAGAGTTGGTTGGGTGTCCCAGGTCTATCAAGCAACATTTACTTCCAAAGCTAGAGGTGTTGCTATTCTCTTCCGTAAAAACATCCCATTTCAGTTGGAAGCTATGGTTTCTGATCCTCAGGGTAGATATGTTATAGTCTCGGGTCACATTAACTCTTTTCCTTTGACTTTGGTTATGGCCCAAATTTCGATGCACCTGATTTTTTTTGTAAATTGCTTGATGCTGTTCCGGAGGATAATTTTACGAACATTGTAATGGGGGGTGACTTTAATTGCTTTCTGGATCCTTATATGGACCGACTTTCTCAAAGGCCACCACCTGTGCTATTGTCAGTTAATGTGTTAAAAAATTTGCTGAATTCTAGGAACCTGGTAGACATATGGAGATTGCAGCACCCGACTCAGAAAGAATTTTCTTTTTATTCTCATGTGCACAAGTCATATTCCAGAATTGACTATTTCTTGGTGAATTCTGAACTTATTTCTAATGTGGAAGACTCCAAGTGTCATAATATTTTGATCTCAGATCATTGTCCAATTACTCTTAAACTTAAATGTAATATAGCTAAAGAAAAATATAGTTGGCGTTTCAATCCTCTTTTACTTAAAGATCCATTATTTAATAAATATATTAAGTCAAAACTAAACAAATTCTTAGAAATTAATGACAATGCCAAGGTTTCAGACTGTACTCTCTGGGAGTCCCTGAAGGTAGTCATGAGAGGTTATGTTATCTCATACGAAGCACAAAAAAAGAAAATTAACATTGTCAGACTTTTAGAAATACAAAGGGAACTTACGTTAATCGAACATGCATATAGATCTTCTCTTGCACAGTCAGACTACAATAAAATTTTAAAATTAAAATATGAATATAATTCAATTCTTAGTAAACGTGTGGAAATTTCTTTACTTAAAATGAAACATAAATACTTTGAATTGGGAGACAAGCCTGAGAGATTATTGGCCAGACAATTCAAAGGAATAAAATCCAAACAAGCTATTCATAGAATCAAAGCAAAGTCTTACTCACAGATCCAAAGCAAATAAACAGTTGTTTCAGAGAGTTTTACTCTAATCTCTACTCTTCTTCTCTGGAGGCAACTGAGGAAGATTTTAACATTTTTCTTGATAAGCTTATAATACCACAGTTACCTGAGTTCTGCAAAGCGGAATTGGATGCTCCAATATTAGAAACTGAACTTATGGAAGGCTTTCAGGCTTTCCCATCGGGCAAAAGTCCCGGCCCGGATGGATTTGGGTCTGAATTTTACAAGGCTTTTAGCAAACAACTTGTCCCCTATATGTTGAGGATGATAAATGATTCGGTTAGGAATAAGAAGTTGCCCAGATCCCTGTACGAAGCAAATATTATCTTATTGTTGAAAAAAGGAAAAGAAGACTCAGACCCTGCTTCCTATAGACCAATAGCACTCTTAAACTTCGATCAAAAAGTTCTAACTAAGGTTATGTCAATTAGACTTGGAAACCATATTTCCAAGATAATCCACACAGATCAGACTGGGTTCATACCAGGCAGGTTTTCATTTGCGAATACACGTCTCCTTTTCAACATTTTATACTCTGAAAAAATTAAAAATAAAAAGGCTGCAATTATATCATTGGATGCTCAGAAGGCTTTCAATTAGTTAGAATGGCCCTATATGATCGAGGTGCTCAAAAGATTTGGATTTGGTGACTTTTTTATCTCCCTGGTCAAGATGCTCTATCTTTGTCCTATGTCAACTATATCTACTAATGGGCAGCGCTCTAGTTCATTTGAACTACATCGTGGGGTTCGGCAAGGGGACCCTTTGTCCCCTCTTCTTTTTGATTTAGCTCTCGAACCATTGGCAATAGGGATTAGGAATCATCCACAGATTCATGGTATTAAATGTGGAGACACTGAAGGTCTGGTGAATTTATATGCAGATGACCTGCTGATTTTTTTTATCTGACCCAGAGCTGTCTGTTCCCAACTTATTAAAATATATAGATGCCTTTAGTAGACTTTCAGGTTATTCAATTAACTGGAGCAAGAGTGAACTTATGTGTATTACTAATAATCTTAGCCCTAGTTTCTTGAAATCGTTGCCATTTAAAATAATTGATGATCATTTTACATATCTAGGCCTTAAGATATCAAGAAATCCCAAACATCTGTTCAAACTAAATTTTCTACCTATGGTCGACAAGTTAAAAGCGAATATTGAGTGCTGGAAGCTACTTCCTTTATCAATGATTGGACGTATTAATGCTATCAAAATGGTGACTTTACCACAATTCTTATATCTCTTTCAAAATATACCAATCTTCCTCCCTTCATCCTTTTTAGGCAATTAGACTCAATTATTTGCTCATTTGTTTGGGCCTATAAACCCCCTCGTATTTCAAAAAGACATCTGCAAAGGTCGACAGCACTTGGGGGCCTAGGCCTGCCTGTGTTTAAGCAGTATTATTGGGCAGCCAATGCTAGGGTTCTTACCTATTGGCAGAAGGGCATCATAGATCATTCACCACCTGATGGGGCTCCGCTGTGGTTAAGTATTGAAGCACAGTCCTTAACAAATACCTCTTTACCAGTTTTACTGTTTTCTATGACAAAACCTCTCAATAGTACAATCGGTAATAATTTTGTAATTAAAAATTCTTTGAGGATTCTGAATCAAATTAAGAGGTTTCTTTCTCTGCCTCCAGTTTCCAGCTATACTCCTATAGTTCATAACCATCTTTTTGTTCCAGGCCAGTTAGATAATGTGTTTCTTACATGGAGAGAGAAGGGTTTACAGTGCATCAAAGATTTTTATTTTGATAATAGCTTTGCTTCTTTCACTCAGCTTAAAATTAAATATAGTCTTCCTTCTTCTCACTTCTTTCGATATTTGCAGGTCAGACACTATGTTCAAAAACATATACCCTCTTTCTCAATTAAACCAAAAAAAACAATTTTTTACAACTTGCTACTTTCTCCCCTGACACTAGACACTTGGTGTCCAAATTTATTGCTGCATTATCGCCATCAGACAATACTGCCCCCGTAAGGGTAGGGTGGGCCAATGAGTTGGGTGCTGCGATTTCCGAGGATATGTGGGAGGAAAGTTTGTCCAGTATTCATCGTTGCTCAGTGAACTCCAGGTACAGACTCGTACAGTTCAAAGTATTACACAGGTTTTACTTTTCTAAAACCAGGTTGAACAAGATCTACTCCTCTGTCTCTCCTCTGTGTGACCGGTGTCAAACCTCAGAAGGTTCCTTGTCTCACTTAATTTGGTCCTGCCCTGTGTTACATGACTATTGGGCTGGCATCTTCCACTGGTTCTCTGAAGTATTTAATGTGGACATTGTCCCAGACTACAAACTAGCTATCTTTGGTTATTTTGACAGCTCTGTTTCTTTTTCATTTGCACAAAAGCAAGCTCTACTGGCGAGTATGGTGGCAGCTAAAAAAGTCATACTTTTATCCTGGAAATCCCCAGTGGCACCATGTTTTAAGAGGTGGTTAAATGAGATGTTATTCATTATAAAAATGGATCAGTTACATTGCGATGACACTAAATCACATAAACGCTTCCAGAGTGTCTGGGGAGCGGTTTTGGACAATTTGGATAGGTCCTAGACTGATACCAGTCCCAGTCTGATAATGGATATTTTTCAGTTTGATCTATTGTCATTTATTCTTTGTAATGCTTGAATTCGACAGCCTGTATTTTATTTTATCTATTTATTTATTTATTTATTGTGTATTTTGTATTATTATTATTTTTATTTTTTTTGGTTTATTTTAGTTTTGTTCTACCTGCTTGTTCTTCTGTGATACCTTATAAATAAAGTATTTAAAAAAAAAAAAAGAGAGGAGCTGAGCTGTCAACCGATCACCACCTAGTGGTGAGTTGGATCAGATGGCGGGAAAGGATGCCGGACAGACCTGGCAGACCCAAACGTACTGTGAGGGTTTGCTGGGAACGTCTGGCAGAGGAACCTGTCAGAAAGGTCTTTAACTCCCACATCCGACAAAGCTTTGACCGCATCCCGAGGGAGGCCGGAAACATTGAGTCTGAGTGGGCTTGGTTCCGTGCCTCTATTGTCAATGCAGCAGATCGGAGCTGTGGCCGCAAGGTTGTCGGTGCCTGTCGTGGGCGGCAATCCCGAACCCGGTGGTGGACACCTCGGGTAAGGGAGGCCGTCATGCTGAAGAAAAAAGTCCTATCGGGCCTGGTTGGCCCGTGGGACTTTGGAGGCAGCAGACAGGTACAGGGGGCCAAGCGGATCGCGGCTTTGACTGTCGCAGAGGCAAAAACTCGGGTGTGGGAAGAGTTTGGTGAGACCATGGAAAGTGACTTTCGATCGGCTCCGAGGAGGTTCTGGCTAACCGTCAGGCAATTCAGGAGGGGAAAGCGGTTCCCGACCAACACTGTATACAGTGGGGCTGGGGATCTGCTGACCTCGACTGGGGATGTCATTAGGCGGTGGAAGGAATACTTCGAGGATCTTCTCAATCCCACCACCACGTCTTCCATAGAGGAAGCAGAACCAGAGGACTCGGACGGGGGTTTGCCCATCACTAGGGATGAGTTGACCAGGGTAGTTGTGAAACTCCTTGGTGCCAACGCTCCGGGGGTGGATGAGATCCGTCCTGAGTTCCTTAAGGCTCTGGATGTTGTGGGACTGTCTTGGTTGACACGTCTTTGCAACATCGCGTGTACATCGGGGGCAGTGCCTCTGGATTGGCAAACCGGGGTGGTGGTTCCCCTTTTTAAGAAAGGGGACCGGAGAGTGTGCTCCAACTATCGGGGATCACACTTCTCAGCCTCCCGGTAAGGTCTATGCAGGGGTTCTGGAGAAGAGAGTCCGCTCGATAGTCGAATCTCAGTTACAAGAGGAACAATGTGGGTTCCGTCCTGGTCGTGGAACACTGGACCAACTTTTCACCCTTGCGAGGGTCCTAGAGGGTGCATGGGAGTTTGCTCAACCAGTCCACATGTGCTTTGTGGATTTGGAAAAGGCATTCGACCGTGTCCCTCGGGGATTCCTCTGGGGGGTGATCCGGGAGTATAGGTGCGGGGCCCGTAGCAACGGGCTATCCAGTCCCTGTACAAACGGAGCAGGAGTTTGGTTCGCATGGCCGGCAGTAAGTCAGACTGGTTTCCGGTGGGAGTTGGACTCCGCCAAGGCTGCCCTTTGTCACCGATTCTGTTCATAACTTTTATGGACAGAATTTCTCGGCGTAGCCAAGTGACGGAGGGGGTTCGGTTTGGTGGCCTCAGGATTCCACGCCTTCTCTTTGCAGATGATGTGGTCCTGTTGGCATCATCGGGCCGAGACCTACAGCTCTCGCTGGATCAGTTTGCAGCTGAGTGCGAGACGGCTGGGATGAGAATCAGCACCTCTAAAACTGAGACCATGGTACTCAGTCGGACAAGGGTGGAGTGCCCTCTCTGGGACGGGAGTGAGTCCTTGCCTCAAGTGGAGGAGTTTAAGTATCTCGGGTTCTTGTTCACGAGTGAGGGAAGGATGGAACGAGAGATTGACAGGCGGATCGGTGCTGCGGCTGCAGTATTGCGGTCGCTGTACCGGACCGTTGTGGTGAAGAGAGAGCTGAGCCAAAAGGCAAAGCTCTCAATTTACTGGTCAATCTACGTTCCGACTCTTACCTATGGTCACGAGCTTTGGGTAGTGACCGAAAGAATGAGATCGCGAATACAAGCGGCCGAAATGAGTTTTCTTCGCAGGGTGTCTGGAGAGGAGAGGAGCCAGCTGAGGTGGTTCGGGCATCTGGTTCGGATGCCACCTGGGCGCCTGCCTAGGGAGGTGCTCTGGGCATGTCCAACTGGGAGGAGGCCCGGGGAAGACCCAGGACACGCTGGAGAGATTATATCTCTCGGCTGTCCTGGGAACGCCTTGGTATCCCCCCAGAAGAGCTGGAAGAGGTGGCTGGGGAGAGGGAAACCTGGGCCTCTTTGCTTAGGCTACTGCCCCCCGCGACCCGAACCCAGATAAGCGGAAGAAAATGGATGGATGGATGGATATATATATATATATATATATATATATATACTGTATATATAAGCATATAATACACAATCTAAACCATAAGTAATCTCAGACTGAAACTCAGGTGCAGCTGACTCACACTACAGGTTTCTGAGAGCAGGGAGCTAGCAGATTTGAAGGCACAGAACAGAGCTGCCCAAAGTCTGCCTTTGTCCCAATTATGTGAACTTCATTCACCTTGTTTTAGTTACCGAGTGGGAAAAAAAAGATAGATTTCATGAATTGCTTACTGAAGTGTTATCTCCTGCATTAGCAATTCAAATGCGACGTGGTCTGAAACAAGGAGGGCTTTGCTAGCGGGGCTATCATGCAGGACATCACTGCTGAAAGCTTGAAAACTTTCCCCTATCTCTTAGTTCCGGAGTTTGACTGAAAAAAGCAGAAAGATCCTGAATACCTGGATACATGAGGAAGTCTCAATTCATATATGATTGTGCTTATCGCTCCTGGCTGAAGTGCTAGTCCTCGAACACCTGGGCCTCCTGATACGGTTCACTGGAAAACCAGGACTCCATTCTGCATCATGCGGGAACACCTGTCTAAATGACGAAGCAGGTGCGAAGCAGTCATTGTAAATCCCGACGTCTGCGAACAAGAACCCAGACGACACCACCGTCCGACCTTGGGAAAAGGACTATGCCTCCTCGTGGGCTTCTCTTTACAGCGCATACCAGCCCTCCTCTACCAATTACACGTTTTGCATGGATCAGAGCCTCATCCACTTTCGCCAGAAGGTTCCCGTTGAGAGAGTGTCCATTTAATCTCTGACAAATCGCAGCATTTGCAGAATGTCAGCGTATCAGCGGCCAATCTTGGACAAAGCGCGTTGTGTAAACTACCCTTGCTATTGGACTCAAGCACGTCTCTCAGTACCAACCTCGAGCACCAGTGCAGCCAGATTAAACCCTTAGTAATGGGCGGAATGAGTGACATTAAAAGCCTTTCTGGGCCTTGGTACCACAATAGCTTTTCATTAGACCGCCGCCTTTCCTGGACGTAATGGCAGTAGCGGTTCACGTTTAACAGGCTCTGTCAACTGTCACAAGGTCTTGTATTTCCCCCCCGCGCTTTTCTCCATGAAATGCTGTGATGGTAAGAGCGATATCCAAGAAATGTTTTGTCAACATGTGCAGCACACTCCTGAAGGTTTTTATGGCCACCACGTTTGCCGCAGGGGAGAGGATGTTCAGAAACTTGTATGCACATGAGCACATCACATGCAGTGACACACTCATACATATCCATGCTTTCTCTCTCTCTCTCTCACTCTCTCTCTGACTTTCATGCATTAACAAACATGCAAGACGTGAAAAGTATTAGCAGCTCTGTGTATTTTACAGGAAAAAAAGAAAACAAAACTTCACAGGATTTTTCAGGATTTTGGCACGTTGTGTTCGCCTTCCTTAGATTTTCATGCCATTAAAGCAAGAGGCAGAACAGCTCTCACTCTCCATCCTTGCCTGGCGTTTGTGGAGTAAATCACTAGATAGCCTACTTTGTTCCCTCATTACAGATAGTGGTAATGAAAGCCGGGCAGAAAGCGTGTTCTTGTCGGAGTGGGTCGGAGCGCGGTGATAAATCGTCCCAATTAGCTGTCACCTTCACAGAGTGACCTCTCTATTTGCAGAGATCCTGCATCTGTTGCTCGCACACAGTGGAGAGCAGATCACAACCCACAATCCACTGCTCAGACACAACACCTGCCGAAGCCGGTCAAAGGGGTGGGTGTGCTTTTACAGGTGCTGGACATTCGACATTCAGTATTCATGACATATAGGACTACTTACAAGAAAAAATCATAGAGCTTGTTTGTTTGAGAGATGGACAGCAAAATGCATGTCTGGTTTCTTAAGTCTTGTATTGCTCATAGCGCTGTTAAGATTGCAATAAAAAATTAAGACAATGTACAATGTATTGTAAGTCACTACCTTACCTTATAACTAATTCACTTTCCTAACTCTGCACGCTGTCTATCTCCTCACAACTTCTTTACACACATCATGACCTTGTACTTTGGAAAAGGGTGCAGAGTTCCCGTTTAATTATTATCAGTGTGTCTATGCGGGATTTCAAACATGATTACGTCTGTGGGATGAGATTATCAGAGAGCCATCCAGTAGCCGACGCCTGCTGGGAGACAGATTTAACCATTAATGTCCGTAATGACGTAGATGGATGCTTTGTATATTCACTCAAATCGCATTAGGACTCAATGCAATTTTGCTGCATTTGTTCAATAGGAAAAAAAAGAAAGAGAAGGAGTGGGTCAGCACTTTGGGCGTGGCCTGGAGAACCGGGTCCCGCCCCCTGGGCCCCCCTATCGTCAGCACCGAACCAATGAGCATGGGCATCTGCTCACATCTCCAGGAAATGATGGCAATTTTGTATCGCGTTTTTAATCTGTCCTGAGTAAATTTAGCCACCGGTTATCTGGAATTACCATAATTTAAGACAATTTGCAGTAATGGAGGTTTTTGACAGGTCCTCGCTCAAGTGAAGAAAAAGGAAGAAATAAATCAGGGAGGACTAAACTGCGTGGGCTTCTGGAGGTGCAGGCAAGCGTGCGTAGTGAGTGGCTAAATGTTTCTCGTTCACGCTGGGCGTAATTACAGGCCTGGGCAGGGGTTATTGTGCCATTTGTTTTATTGTGTTTTCATGTGCCTTCTCATGGTAACAGAATGGAGGGGCTCATTTGGAAGGCAGAGGAAACATCGCCGCTCTGCTGGCTGCCGCGGGCAGCCCCCGGCCCACTTAAACCAATAATCACAATAATTGCAACTATTCCTCCATTTTGAGGATCTCCTCTCGTCCCTGAGGCTCTGACAAAGGACTAGGACATTACTGCTGATGAAAAAACCAAATGGCTCTCCTTACAGTGATCTCAGTGGTGCACATAACAGACTGACACCTATGAGTTGGTTCTCCCTGTCGGCTGGTGTACGTCTGTCGACCTCACACACTCTCCAATCTCACTTATGGTGTTCTTAATACTTTGTGTAATATGGTGTTCTTAATATTTTGTTTGGTGCACCTCTTCTTCTTTCTTAGCCAAACACACACACACACACACACACACTCACACAAACAATAATATATAGTACAAATCCAAATTGTCTCAGTCTCCATTCCACCAATACACAGATGCAGCGTCATTGGACAGAAAAGGTTGTTATGAGCTACCCACAGTGGCCAGTGACACAGCATAAATATTTTAGCTCCAATCACAGGCAAAAGTCATTACTTTCCCGCTAACTTTCAAGCATCCAAAATAAACCCTCTTGTATTAACTCCCATTCATTTCTCAAGCAGCAGGAACTTGTTCAATACAAAACCACCTCACACCGACTCCACAAAAAGGAAAATAAAAATAATCTTTGATGGTGTTTGTAGGGGATGCTGCCTGAAGATTCCCGCCGTACTGTTCGATGTCAGAGAAACGGCTGGGCTGCTAACTCGATGGTCAACGCTTTCACCAGGCAGAAGAAATCGATGTGGCAAAAGGGACCCACCAGATCTTGCTAATATCATATCACTTCCTGTGGGCTGGGAACCTCAAAGTCGACAACAGGCCTCACCTAGAAACATGCTGTGCTTTACAACTGCATGTTATCCCCTCAGCCATGGACATCTCAATGGGGGTCACCCATCACCCCATCCGACAACCGTCTGAAGCGCTCCAGAGCTACCCGAGTGTCCGTGGGCCCTCGCCCGGAGCCTGGCGTGCGAGCTTATCCAGGGATGACCGTATCGCCTCCAGATGGCTCTGGAGAATGGGGCTACAGGGCCACACGGAGGTCCCACCCACTCCCCCTAACAAGGAGACCTTCTGTCCGGGCATGAGGACATATGGACATGCTCAGCCTGGCCGCAACCTGTGGCCGCGGGGTGTAGGCCCATCTGCCAGCAGCATCCTCAGGCATCGAACGCATCCAGTCCAGTAACCGACTCCCCAGCAGAGACCACACAACCCTCCTCGTCCACCACCAAAATAAATAATGCATGGGTTTCTATTATAATAATCAATGTTTTATGAAAAAAAGCAGGTTTCAGGGAGAATGCTGCAACAACATTGGCAGGGCCTCAAAACAAAGTACATAGTCCTGAAGGATTTGAGCAATCTCAGGTTGTTTATATAAATCCCCCACTTGCCCTCTGCAGGGTGGTCTTTTTCCTTCAAGTTCCTCTACCAAAGGCTTGGGAGCTTGAGGATCCTGTGTAGCATCTCAGCTGTTTCCAGGACTGCAATCATCTTGGATGTTGTTTCTGGGGTCTGCTGGAGCTATTCTCCAGTTTGGGGTCACAGCCCATAGTGCTCTGATTACCACAGAAACCACTATTGCATTCAACTGTTCTGGCTTTTCTTTCAGTGCTTGGTATTCCTCAAGCTTTTTCGTGTTCTCTGGTCCTGATGTTGCTAGCTCTTGGGATTGCTACATCCATCACTACAGCCCTCCTCTGCTGTTCGTCCATCACTACTATGTGAAGTTGGTTGGCCATTAACATTTTGTCAGTCCTACAGGATCTTAGCTTGGTCATTCTCTACCATTCTCTATATCCTGCTTTCACTTCAGAACTTCCAGCCCACACTTGTCACTTGTAACCAAATGGCAGGCATAAGGCATATATGCAGTTGTAGACACAATTTCATCATCATATATACATGCAAAATTTCATGTAATTTTTATGTATTTATTAATTTTTTTTACCTGTTCCAATAAAAGTGCACCAATTAGTTTGTTAAAACACAGCTATGAGTTGTTTGACCAGCAGTCTATCAATAAAGATTTCTTTTTCAGCATAAAAGTCTTTAAAGAAATCAATGGCACTCACTCTCCCAGCCTAGTGTGGTGCTGGGCGGATTGACTGGAGTTGGATGGGAGACATTTCATCCACTGACATAAGCCGCAAAGCCGATCGTTCGCTGTCAGTGTGAAATCCCCGTCCTCACAGAGGCGGGACCAACTCGCCGTCCTTTCCACACGTAAACCATCACGGCACACGGGAAAGACGTCGAGACACTGCTGAATTCACCGGACACAGCCGCACTGATGTAGCGTTTTGCTGAAACAACACAAATGTTAAAACAAATAACTCATGTGGGATCGATCTCCACTAGCCAGGTGAGTACGTCAACTGGATTGTTTCACTGCCAAGTCTTCCATTATCTTTTAGTTTTTACTCGAAAGACAAAAATCATCGTAAAAAAACCAACTTAAGAGGGAATCCTTCAGGAAAGGGCTTTCACATGTAGGTATGTCAAGACAACTGCAAATGCATCGTACAGCTCCAGTTAATGATCTGTACTGTAGGAGCCCATCTGAGATGTGCTGGCATTACCAGTGAATTCAAATAACACCATCACATTGGCTATGCAAATTCCCAGGAGCCACATCACTGTATGGGGCCCAGCAGGCAGGGGGGGAGGGGGTGGATCGGGGGGCAATGGCAGGTCCCACACGGGGACATGGAACTGACATTTGGCACATGAAGTGGAGCCTAGAACACCTAAGCACACATGACTTGACAGATAGCCCTCAAAGAATTAAGATAAGAGGTGTGTGTGTATGTGTGAAGGAGTGGGGGCATTGGTGACTGTCAGAATATCATTTCCAGGATTTTTTTTTGCAGAAAAGATGAATTTATACATATGCCATTTGTACCCCGGGACCTCAGTCATTTCTTTGATCGGATTACACCTCTAGAGATATTATGGAGAGGGATGACTACAGAAATCCTTTTCCTGCCATAATGTTGCTTCATCTTTGGAAATACTATGTTTAAATGGGCGATATCAGCAGATATGAGACTGAATGAAAAGGTTTCAAAACCTTAGAACTGATTGCAACTCCACAAAATGATTGAACTTAGCTCCAATTTCCACAAGTGGTCAGAGTGTCGGAGTCTTGTGAAAATGCCTGAGCATTGTTTCAAGAGATATTTGAATGTCTTATCATTGGAGACTTCTCATTTTTAAGGACGGTGTATTTTCGTGTCTTTGAGAATTTTGAGAGAGGCTATTTCAAGCATTACATTTGATGGCACTTTATATCACAGGAGACTCTTGAAGAAGACATGCCCATCTCTTTGTTAGATTTCATTTTAATTAACAACTGTGGTGAGCTGCAAAAGTATCTGCAGAAGAAAAGTGTGATGAAATTAACAGTCCACCATGTTATCAGTCCATATTATCAGCTGCCACCATACTATTAGTCCATACTATTAGTCCATACTATCAGTTCATGCTATCAGTCAATACTACCAGCTGTCATTTTGAGGTGGCAGCAATTCTAGCGTTTCACATTTGTAATGAGCAGAATCATCCTCCTCTTCTCCGCTAAGATGGTTATTACGGTTATTAAACCTTGTTTCACACAAAAGAAGTAAAAAAAAGAAAAATGTGAAATTGATCTGAATGGTAAGAACAAGCTGAAGTGCCTCCACCATTCCAGATAATAAAATAATGACCTCATATCCCCTTATCCCCTTCATCTATGACATCAAGCAGCTTATTCTGGGCCTCTGAGGTGTCTTTGCACAACTTTAAACTTTTCTTTTTTCCAACTTCACTAGCCTGGAGTGTAGACAGCAGTGATGCCGGTTGGCTTCGCAGCGACACAAAGCAGTGAGAACAATGTAATACCCATCACACGACGGCTGTGTAGCCATGGTCTGTCTCTGCCTCTCCAACACCCTCTTGTCATCTCTGACACATGTGAGAAACTTGTTTGACTAGCCACGTGCCTCATCACGGCAGAGGCTTGACGGCTTCCACAGAGACGGGGGGGTTTATGTAATGCCGCCATGTGAGGTACCAGAACTCCATGTGACATGTCATTACTGAGTTGTGGTTGGAGAATAACAGAAGTGATCAAGGCAGTGACCTTGGATGGTGCCAGTGCAACATTGCAGTGCAGATTCCCCACACACTGAAAGTTTATGCCTCAAAATAGGTTTGGCCTTCTAATAGCATTTACTGCTGACATATAGGATGTTGACAACGGAATGTGTCCTGTGAACAGCACTTTTCAAATTGTGTTTACACTCCTTTAAAGATACGTAAACTTTTACTATGTGTGAAGAGCCATTTTTGACCATAAAACTGAATTCCGACAGGCCAGTGAATTCATTACACTGATAAAGTCAAATGCTATTGAGTAGAGATGAATGGTGTTGCTGCATTTATATTTAAGGAGAATGACCTCTCAAAAATAGCTTCACCCTAAAACTAAAAAAAAAAAAATCAAAGGTCTTTTTCTCCTGTAACTTCAGGAACTCTGGAGTGTGTGGTATCTCACTAGGTTCTTGGAGTGTGTGGTATCTCACTAGGTTCCTGGAGTGTGTGGTATCTCACCGGGTTCCTGGAGTGTGTGGTATCTCTCCAGGTTCCTAGAGTGTGCAGCATCTCACCGGGTTTCTGGAGTGTGCACTATTTCTTCAGAATTATGGAGTGTGTGGTGTCCCACTAGGTTCCTGGTGTGTGCGATATCTCACTGGATTCCTGGAGTGTGTGGTATATCTCCAGGTTCTTGGAGTGAGCGGTATCTCATTGGGTTCCTGGAGTGAGCAGGATCATTCCAGGTTCCCGGAGTGTGTGGTATCGCTCCAGGTTCTGGTTCCTGGAGCGTATGAAATCTCCCCATGCTTTCTGGAGTGTGTGGTATCTCTCCAGGTTCTTGGAGTGTGGGGTATCTCACTGGGTTCCTGGAGTTTGTTTTGTCTCACCAGTTTCTGCAGCTTCTGCGTCATTTCTGGTTGAGCTTTTTTTTTGTTTTTGAGCAAGAACCAGGACTTCGTTTACTTGAGGGATATTTGGCAATTCTGATAAGAACAGAACATGGATTTTGGCACGTGAATGCATTAAAAGTGTGTGTGTGTGTGTGTGTGGGTGTGGATAAGAGAGTGCCTCAGGAGAAGAAGGTGATTCTCCCAAAGCGCCATGAAGTGAGCAGCAGAGATATCCCAATACCGGGTCTGTATTGCAGGGCCTGTAAATTCCCCTCTTCAAGTTTTATCATAAAGAATCCCATTATAAGTGAAGTCAGATTGGTCATCGTGCGTCATTATTGGAAATAAATCCTCCGGGGCATCAAATATGTAGGTGGAGTGGCGGTGTGCGTGCTGCCTGCTGCCCCTGCATGCGCCACAGCTCCACTGAGCACGCTGCCGCCGCACTCACACGGGCTGCTGCTCATTTCATTTCGTAGTTATGTATAGGCTCTTTTTTTGTAAAGGAAAAAAAAATGTCCATGTGCCTGCTAGCCTGGCCGAGCCTTGATTTAAACTAGTCTGGAAAAACCAAGCTTAAATTATTCAGTATCTTCATATATTAGAAGTCCCTGCCCTGTGTTATATTCATGCTTTTTACTACAGAGGCATTGTAATGATACCGAACTAGCCGGACACTTGTGGCTAAAAGAAGGGGCGGGGGGGGGGGGCGGGGGTTCAGAATAGCAGTCAGCAGAGAGAGGGCAAATGTCAAAATTAACAGGATACCAAACCAGGGGAACATCGAAGTGGGAGGAAAGTGTGAGCCAAACCAGCAGAGCAAACCAACCATACAGACTCATCCAAAGGGGTGAGGTCATAGCACAAACAATAAACAATAAATGATAAACAGGCAGTAGAAAGAAATGCTCAGTATTCACTTGGATGAGTGGCAATACTTTGCAAAAATAGGTATCAACAAGCAGGCTTAAAGACGCAGGCGCGAATGAACACACGTGTAATCAGTAGTCCGCGATGATTGGATGATAGTTCTCCTTGGCTGTGCTCGGGATTCTGGGAGTTGTAGTGTAGTTTGTGAATAGTGGCAGTAAGGGCAAAGGACTGTGAGACACAGAATGCCAGCCAGTGGTGTAGTGAAAACATCACTGCTACTGTACTGATGTGACTTGGACAGGGGCGCCCGGCTGTCAATCAGCAACTGATGGGGCGGGGTTTCTGTTTAGTTACATAATCTGTATAGTAACTGGAACCAACCAGTAATATGCAGAGCTATATGGTACATTTGAGCTAAATGGAGTAAAGGAACATTTGAGCTGAGTTGAGTAAAGGCTGTTGTTGAAAGCTCTGCTCAAATGTGTAGCATGGGCCTCTGTCAGTCTGGATCTGCACATATAGAAAAGAATAAGCACATCAGGCTTTTTTTTATCCCCTTGTGTGTGTCAGTGTCTCACAGGCTTTGCGAACATGGACTTGTACAGTAAGCAGGCTTGTAATTGGCTTTTGGGTCTGTGTTGATGACGCCGCAGGAAATCAGAAGAGCACTCGGCATCCTTATTGAGCTAGCGAGGCCTTGTCATCACTTAGCAACAAGTGATGCTCAAAGGCAACCATCCTCTGCCTCTCTCTCTCTCACTCTCAAACACACACACACACACACACACACACACACACACACAAACACACACATACTGCTACCATATAATTTAGAGATTTATTGTACCTCTCTCTCTCTCTCTCTCTCCGTCCTTATCTATCTGTCCTTTCCCTCCAGTTCTATTTCTCCATGCTTCTGAACTCTCCCTCGCCTCTTTTGTTCATGTTTAATCTCAGCACAAGCCAGTATGGTGACTCAGCTTGAATTTAAGATCATCTCCAAAGGCTCAGGTGTCAACTTTAACACTTGTGGCTTGAATAACTGCATAGCTACCTGCTATTAAAAAGGCTCCCAATGAGGAACTGACCAAACATTTGCACACAGACAGTGGGATGTGATCTGTCTTTCCAGAAAGACTGTGGCTGTGTTTAGTCTCTACCCGCCCAAGCGCTGCAGTAATGAAATCACTTTGGCGCAAGCTGATCTCACTGATCTTAGCTCAGATTGCTAACTCTGAGGTACCTATACCTACCAAAAGGTCTCTAAAAGCTATAATAATCACAACTGCCAATACAACACACAATAAATGTAGGAGGTAATGAATGATATATATGATGTATGGAATTAGCATTCTCATTTCATAGTAAAATTACAATATGACACATATCAAAATTACAATATGGAGTTGCAATGAAGTTACTTTATGTATAAAAATCCTAGTCATTTAATATAAGAGCTGTATATGTCAAATGGAAAATAAAAAGTGTGGCATTAAACTTTCATGTATAAGAAAGTGTGGGGAAAAATATGTAATTTTATATGAAAGGGTCCATAATCATGAAAAATGAAATATACAGTATGTTTTACAATCACAAGCCTGAACTCACAATCATAACTTTTTACATATTGCATATGGGTGCCGATTACATATGGGTCACGTTTGCATATGGGTCATGCGACGTGACGCTTGGAAGACGTGAGTGCGTCGGTGCGACATACAGAGTCTCGAGGCACGCCCCGTGGCACACTGCAGGCATGTGATCAGTGCGCACGCATGTGACCGAGGTCTATAATCATGTCTATTACACTTGTACTGTGTACTGTGTAGCTACAGTTCTCAGAACCTACAACTACAATACCCAGAATCCAGAGGCAGGACCAGGAGTGTTATGGCAGAGGTCTGCACTCTTTTTCCTGAACTGGCATGACCAAGATTATCATCAGCGATGTGAATGTGTAAGACAATCATCTGGGTTGATTTCCCAGATCAAATTCACTTCCCATTTACATTAAAGGGTTTGAATCTACAATCAGTTTTCAAACTAATATCCCAGACAAGGGAATTACTTCCCCTATAATAATATGTAAAATCATTCTTAATCCGGTGTCAATTCCAGTAAATATTGGTCCTGTACCATAGAACAATTTATCCCAGGAACGGCCTGGAAAGGCACGCCTATAACAGTATAAGGAGAGACCCTAGAGCTCTTCCTAACCCATGGTAATTGTACACTACACAAGCTGAATTGCTGTGAGTTTAGGGAGAATTTCCAGAGCTCTAACCATTATCTGAGTGATTTCCGCCCTCCCGCTGGACAACAGATCACATTAACCCGCACTAGGGAAGAAGAGCTGAAGGATTCCTTTGAAGCTAGGAAGCTTACCTCAGGCGAGGGATATTCACTTTCGGGGTGAATCCTGGAGTGATTTACCAGGATCTTGCTTGGACGACAGCGTGTCTGCTCTAAGACACTGGTATAGCGCTGTAATAAAAACACGACTCTTTCATTATCTGATAGCTTCAAATGGGCATCTGTGGTTTGCATCTACCCTCCGTAGTGCAGCACACACTGGTGCTGTGAATTCTGACTGTGAATTACACTGCAGGAGACTCTAAAGCTCAGGACAGGAATGTATCCTGTATCAGGATTACTGCTATAGGATGGGAAGTGCTATGACTTGCATATGTTTTTAGTCACAGCTGTTAAGATGGAGAAACGTAAAAAAAAAAGTGCTAAAAGTGGTTTCGCTTTGCATTTTTATTCTTGTACAAACTTTGCTGCCACTTGTGGGTAATCTGGACAATTTTATTAGCCAAAAATCACTAGACTTCTCGTCTGTCACACTTTCAATGATTTGACATTATACAGCAGTTGAGTTAAATTCTAGACTGGCAGTGCAATGATAATGCTGTTCTTTGCCTAGTGATTCAAACGAACCAATCTGGGCAAGACTACGAGGACTACTATTTTCACTGCTCTTATCGATTTATTTTAGCAGCTCAGCAGAAACGAACACTGTGGTCAATTCAAATTTTACTTCTACAAGTCCACCCCATCCTCTTCACGCCTGAGTACAAAGCCTTACGCTGGTGAAAAACAACACTCTTTGATTGGACCCTGACTGCTTCCACAATTTGACTCTGTACTGTGGAAAGGAGCAGACTCTAAATGAATTAATGAACTGGGTATCGCAGTCACTCTATGGAGCACTTTCCCTTCTGAGGACATATTTATATAGAGTTGTAATTAACCGAAACAGGAAGAAGAACCGTCTTGGACAGAATAATTGGTGGGGTCTTTATTTCTTTAATTTCGGATTAGCTTTCGAGAGCACAGTGCTCTCACAGCAATTCACACAGGCAGACACTTCAAGTGTAAAGTTCTACTGGAGCTGCTGGTATTTAATATTAACAGAAACATCACCACAGAGGAACATGGAGGCCATTATAAAACCAAAAATAGTAAATACCCTTGGTGTAAACTGTATTTGTAAAGGAAGTGAAGAGTAAAGACTATAAAATGAGATATTAAGGGTAGCAAAAATTGCAGATGACTGATTTAGCACCTTTGTAACCCAACCAAAGTTAGAATTAATGGCAGTGATGCGAGTGAGGACGATTTTATATTTGAGGCCATTCAAATAGATGTGATATTCAACAAGATGTGATATTCAAATAGATTATATATTCAAACAGACGTACCCTCATTTAAGGAGTACAAAACCTAAACCCTTAAGAGTAGGGAAGAAGTTGTGTGGTCTGCTGAATTGTCCTTTACAGTTTTCCTATATCTATACCTATTCCCATTCCCAAGTGTGACAGTTTGGAGGAAGCCAAGGGTTGACTTCAACAACATCTGTTACCAGCAGATATGATGATGTATAATGCTAAGCAAAATATTACACACAAGTCATTACACATGATTATGGCTCTATTTAGCCATAAGAGGTCATTTAAGGAGGAGCAGACACATCCATAAGCCATAAGACCCCATTTAAGGAGGACCAGACACATCCTTAAGCCATAAGACCCCATTTAAGGAGGACCGGACCCATCCTTAGCCATAAGAAACCATTTAAAGAACGCACCCTTCACGGTTCCCAGATGTTGCTATATTCCCAGGAATTATAACCTCAAACACAGCGGGACAAGAGTCAAGCAAGATAACATGAATACGCGGATGATGTCAAGTGTTTTCCTCTGCCGCCACAGTGATCAAAACTTATGGGGCGTTCTGGAGTGTGAAGTAACTTGCCACCGCCATCATGTCCTATAAATGGCAAAGGGTCGAAGGGTTGAAGCTGCGTTTACCAGTGACAATGAATTATCGTCATTCCTCTTGCCAGAGATACATTGCAGATATGTAAAATGGCTGTCATTTCTACAGGCGGACAGACGGAGAGCGGGAACTTTAGCATGCAGCCCGAACCTGAGCCGTCCATCACGCAGCCAGAAGGAAATTAACCAGTGAGTCATGTGACTCCACCTAAGATCTCGCCATGGACAACCAAGCCGCTCATTCCATATCCCGCGCTGTGCAGCGCTTCGCATTTCCCATAACCACTCTCACTACACTACCCAGAAACCCATGCGTCAAAGGAACGAAGCAACGTTCATATACAGCATAATTTTGTTGTTTGATGGCCAGGAAAACTGACCTGGCGCTAAATATGTCTGGTCTGGAGACTGTTCTGCTGTTTTATTTAGAATGTCTTCTGGGGGGTTATTTGCTTATTTGCAGCATACTGTTAGGCATTGTTAATTATAGTGTGAAATGCTGGCTTGAAACATAATGGCATTGGTGGGGGTTGTTCTGTTGTTTTTTAACAGTAGCAGCTGCTAGGTTTTGCTGGTCATAACCTTTGAGCAGGTGCTTTATGGCATTGTGAATGGGTACTGTGCTCACAGTAAAACAAGTCTCTTATAGCCACAAGGGACAGCTGACTGGTTCACCTGCAGACCTAGTCTGAGAGTCTTATTCCCCAGTAACAAAAAGAAATGGCTTCTAACTCTTCTACATATTCGGACATGTGTGTGTCACAGTCTTCACTCTAGGTTGCATTAGGGAGATAACCTTTAAACCTGATTTAAAAATTCAGCTCTCCGAGTTTTAAATATTTCAGTGGATGTGGGATTGTGGTTTCCTATGATCCTACTTAGAATATTCTATAGTGTCTATCAATAATATTGTGAAGGTTTTTTTGTTTTTGTTTTGTGTGAAGGATATTCCTGATGCATGGCCAGCGTCTCTGTTTTCTAAGTAGCATCCTTCATTACCATCATGAGTGGGCCCCTAATGAGTGTTGTCAGAGTAAATGTCAAGGAAGCTGCTCTTTATTTGAAGTGCTTTTGAGTTACATGGACACCACCCTGACCTCACAGTGGGTGAAACGATAACCCACAGAGACGGTGTGTCCTGGTTCAGCTTCTCAGGTCTCCAGACTCTTTATGCTCATGGTTGGCTGCAGCAGTATTTCATTCTTTTTTTCTGTCTGTTTACTGGGGCTTCTTGACAAAATCATTGATCTACAAACATTTATGCATCGAGTTGTTATAAATGTACATTTTGCAAGGAGGGTTATAGCAAAGGACATGATTAAATCAGCTCAAGGATAGAAGGGGTTATCGCCGTGACAACACAGGTGTGCCGTATATGATGTGTTGTCCTCTTTTCTCAGCATAGTATCTAAGACTAGAATCTCCACCTGGGAGGTTTCCGATTCGGCTAGTTCTAAATGGAACCAAACGAAAACGAGCCAAGATGATCTTGTTTCAATCATGCTAGCGGACTGCTAATAGCATACAGTGCTGTTGTAAATCCCCTGTAAGCACTACGTTCACCTTGTCATTTGTCGTAGATTTCAGCCGTGCCCTTTTCATGACTTTCTTGTGTAAAACATTTGTGCTTGCAGAGCAGAGTGATGTGGAGACTACGTGATATCACCGCTGTTTTTCATTTCCCGCCCCCCCTCATTTAACGATAAAAACAAATAGCGTTTGATTTCGCAGAGCCAATGGACTGTTTCGGTCTCCCTCTCTCTGTCTCTCTCCCTTTCGCTCTGTCAGTTTCTTCCTCTCCTCAGTTCATCTGTTGGCAAATGATAATGCTCCTATGAAAATGTGCCATCTTCTATTTTTAGAAGATGGCTGCCCGCCAAGCTGATAAGTTCCCTCTGACATTTCTGAGAGCGTCGAGATTGGCAATTTACCGCTGAGCTTACAGTGCATCCCCTCCCCGCCCGCGCACTCTGCCGCCGGTGAGACTCGGGGGTGGGCACACTGGGCTGTGGCCACGCCCTTTACAAACTGCGTCCACGTGCAGCACATTACAAAAGCACATGTCTTTCTCCTTTTTACCCTCCTCACTACCCTATGGTCTCTAACATTAAAATATAAATAAACTTATAATTTTTTTTAACATTCATTTTTGCCATGGCATTAGCACTTGTGCATAAGGTGCATGAGAAAAGCTGTTTTAAAAACCACATTCTGGGACAGAGTCTTGTTTTGTGTTTACACTGAACTGTCAGTGACTTTATAAGACACTCCTCAACACCTCATTAGTCCACTCCCATCTGCATCTGTTTGGTTAGGAAAGCAGGGCAGAACCTGGTTAAGAGTCCTGCATCACCACATGCTTGTACTGGGGGGCAAAACCAAACACAGCAACATTCCTGCTGGACAGGTATGTAAACATCATCTGTATAATGCATTGAACAGTTTGAGCGACAGACTCTACAGTGAATAGTGGATAAACCTTTATCACTTTGAGGAGTAAATAAAGTAATGCTTTGGGTGAATCACCTTCATACAAATATATGTAATGATGGTCAACTGCATCAAACCCTTTGCAGCTAGTGATACTAGCTAGCTAACGCAGGTAAACAGCCTATACTGTTGATTGACAGTGAAGTAATGACATATTTGTTAATGCTAGAAAACTAATTGGCCTCTTCTGGCCACCGAAGATTGTCAAGCTTTATTTTCATTGACAGGAATGGAACCCCCCTCAGATCTATTGTTGTAGATCTATTGGTGACTTAGCTAATCGCCAGAGGTGGTGTTTATATAACGCGCCTTTAAAAAAAAACATGAGCAGTTCATGCTGCTGTCTTTTCTTTGGGTTCATCAAGAACCCACATTTAAAGTCTTTCCCAGATCCGTTTCATCCATTTCAACCACTATTCAACCAATCCTAGGGCAACACTCTTTCAGTCACCATGGAAGTAAATGTATCATTTTTCAGTTTGCCGCCATTTGATTTGTTGCATGCCTGCATAGCTCTCCCTCACTGCCATACGGAAATATGCAACCGTTTCTCACTGGATTTACAGTGATGGCATATCTGTCGGTATAGTGATGAGGGCTGTGATGGAACAATCTGTGTGAGTGTGTGAGTGTGTGTTTGTGTGTGTGTGTGTGTGTGTGTTTTGGGGGTATGAATTTAGTTCTTTATGGGAACCAAGAGGGAAATCATAAAAGTTTTAAAGGTGTGGAGACATTTGGCTGGTCCCTACATGGACAAATAAGCTGAAAGGTGATTGGTTGCTGAGGATAAGGTTATAGGGTTAGACAGAGGTGTTCATGCTGCCCTAAACAGCTACAGTAATAGACAGATCATTAGAAAAACCCTATAAATATACCATTACAGGAGTGTATGTGTGTGTGTGTGTGTGTGTACGTATAACTGAAGGGAACAAATTACTATTGCCTGAAGCTCAACACTAAAAAAACTGCGAGTTGTGGAAATAGGTAGGAAGGCAGAACACCCCTGGCAGACTTCTAATGAAAATGGTGCAGTTGTGTGTCCAGGCTGTCTACATATTACCTGTCAGTTACATGGTTCAACCATAGTGACAGAAGAGAAACCACTTCTGTCAGAGTTATGAGCTAACCTGAGGAAATTCCACTCATCCTCTCTGTCTTTGGCGGTGTTTAATGCATCGCAATAAAATCACCCATTATATTGTAATAAACCTGTAATTTGGAACACAAGAAGATCCATGAGAAGACTTACAGTACAAGTATCTTATGATTATTTTCTCACATTTTTAAGCCCTTAAAAATCTCCTGTTTGACGAGACCTGTTTGATGCTGTTAGCGCTGAGCAAAGTGGCGATTGGCTAAACTAGAGAGGAACACACAGGGAGGCTTCTGGATCCGGGCTGCGACCTCCCGTTTGCCCCGGGGGAGCCGTCTGTGTCCTCAGGCTGGAAGCCCCGCACTGGACGTGCGAGAGAGGACACGGCAGAGCTGCACCACGCATGCACCTGCAGCAGAGCCTCTCCTCCACCCGCCCCCCGCTACGCCCGCCCCCCCACTACGCCCGCACCCTTAACCCCTCCTCAACGTCAGGGCCCGACATGGCAGAGTGTTAGAGATCGGAGAGAAAACGACTCTTCAACCAACATTCGGTGGCACGGAAAGAAACACAAAATAAAAATAATATTAATGAATATATATCTATAAAAAAAGGAGGAGGAGGGGGGGCTGGACACATTTTCTTTTTTGGCACTAAAGAATAAATGATTCCGACGGGTTGTGATATTATTGCGGCTGCAGTCATTTGGTTCTACTCTGCCCCAAATGAGCTCATTTCATGCTCTGGCGGGCAGTCTGAATCCTGAAATGAGCGCAAATTGTCACTCGCACCCGGCTCCTGGACGGATGGATAGCGATTGCAAGATCACGGAATCCAATAGAAAATGGCAAAAAAGAAGCAGGGGCAATAATAAAAATAGCCACCCCACAGTTCACATTACTGCCAGCCAATTTGACGGCTGACATGTTTTTTTGGCTTGGGATGGTTCTTGGGCCAGACAGGCCTTTTTTGTTCTGAGGTACAGCAGAGGTGAGAAGGCCACGCCCCTTGGTAGGAGGGTCCAATTGTCAAAACTCTGCCTCCTGTGGCTGG
The DNA here is from genome assembly GCA_020368025.1 of Brachyhypopomus occidentalis. Lineage (NCBI taxonomy): Eukaryota > Metazoa > Chordata > Actinopteri > Gymnotiformes > Hypopomidae > Brachyhypopomus > Brachyhypopomus occidentalis. The sequence continues at coordinate 6,948,776 of JAGXOD010000247.1, read as the reverse complement.
CTGATGAGAATTTTTCTGCGAGGTTTTTAGCAGCTCTCCTCAACAATTAAAAATGAAGCCCAAGTTCACTTTGCTTACCAGATCTAACCGACAGATACCAAACTTGACCAAAACCAGCCTCTGTTTCTGACTTGCTGCTTGTGTTTACAGTTTTCCTAAACACAGGTATAGATGTGGTTCTGTACCTTCAGACGGAGTACTGTGGCCCTACAGTTCGCCTTTGTTTCATTAAGCAAGTCAGCCAACTGTCACCCTGTCTACTTGTGTGTGAGCAAGTGTGAGATATGAGAGGGAACTGAGGTGCCTCTTGCACAGTTGTTGGTGGGCAACATATGAAGAAGAAAAGGGAGAGAGAGGTGGAGGGGGGGGAGAGTGGGGGGTTGGGGGATAGACAGAGGTGTAGATAGTCCCCACGGGGGACAGGACGAACATGGGCATGCCAAAGACATTCGGAAGAGTGGAAGAGACAAGTCACCATGTTTGGTAGTCAGTTTCAATAATGGCCACCTCTTCCCACCACACAGCTACTCTACAGCAGCAGTTCTCCCTGGCAGGCGATGTGTATGAAAGGGCCCCAGTGGGGGGCGTTTTTTCATACCCAGCCAGCAGCAGAGTATGAGGCTCCGATGAAATCACCTCTGCCTCACACACACACACACACACACACACACACAGTCCTGCAGTCATGATGCAGCGACTGTAGGTTAACGTGGGGTTTGATTCTGTGAGGCTGGGATATTGAGGTGGTGGTGCGTGCTTGGTGGAAATGTCAACTTCAGCTGTGTGGAACTAATCAAATGCTGTTACGTTTTTGAAGCCTTACATGCTAAATAGAAGCCAGTACTCACTGTACAGGACACTGTAGTTACTGAGTCATACATTTTAAGATTAATAACTAAGCTAATTATGCCTAGACTAGGATTAAAGAGGAAAGAATTACACACAGTGAAAATCTCCACACTAGTGAAATGGCAAAACTAATTTATGTGAGTGAAGGAAGATTTTGGAGGTATATGTTATTCTACTCAAACTTATGCAGATGTGAAATAGTTATTACATACTGTACATGTACAGATTAGATTATTGTAACTCGTTACTGTCAGGATGCTCAAATAGGAATATAAATAAACTTCAAGTAGTTCAAAATGCCGCAGCCAGAGTTCTAACTAGAACTAGGAAATTTTAACATATCAGCCCAGTCTTATCGGCCCTGCACTGGCTCCCAGTAAAATTCTTTAAAATTATTCTATTGACCTATAAAGCACTGCATGGACTTGCTCCTGACTACCTCCAAGAGCTTATCTCTTATTATGAACCCCGTGACCACTACGATCCCAAGGTGCTGGCCTCTTATTAGTTCCATCAATTAATAAGGTAACAGCAGGAGGAAGAGCCTTTTCTTATATGGAACTATGGAATAGTCTTCCAGAATGTGTCCGGGACTCTGGCACAGTCTCAATCTTTAAGTCTAGGTTGAAAACTTACTTGTTTGATCTAGCATTTGGTAATTAATGTGCCCCATTAGATAAGGTAACAGATCCAGGGGTTCATGGGCAAAGGGTTTTTTATGGCAAACTGGGGCGCTGGTGCTGTCATCCTATCACTGCACGCGGTCACTCAAGTTTGTCGACGGTGTAGTGGATGGATGCCAGTGTCTCAGGATGCTCCCAAGTCTGTGTTACCTTCTGGTTCTGCCCTTTAGCTAGGCTGTAATAATTTAATTGCCGGAGTCGCTGCCACACTCCAGAAATGTTTACATTTACTTTGTCTAACATATTCCATATAGAACTAATTGTCCCTCTTCTTCCCAATGGCTGCCCGAGAAATACCGGGACAAGGAAAGACGAGCCTTTCCCTGTTACCCACCCCATACAAGCATCTAGGAGATGGTCTGGCTTGCCAGTGGATGTGCCGATGCCGTGGTTGGATGTGCCATTATCGCAAGAGGACGCGCTGATGCCAACTCCCACCTGAGGCTCATCTACTCTGAAGGGACTGTGACTACTCGGCCTGGAAGTAGAATCATAACTACAGGATTATATCTGGACAATACATGAACTGTGAATGTGGACATTGCTAGCGGGCCGCCCAATGGAGGATGGGTTCCCTTTTGAGTCTTGGTCCTCCCAAGGTTTCTTCCTAAATTCCTGCCATCTTAGGGAGTTTTTCCTTGCCACTGTCGCCTTTGGCTTGCTCATTAGGGATCTGGACCCACGCAATTTGTAAAGCTGCTTTGTGACAACATGTGTTGTAAAAAGCGCTATATAAATAAAATTGAATTGAATGTAGATGAACATATTTCTTACCTCATGGAGTGAGGTGTATGGTGTTCAAGGAATGTTTGTGGTGTGTGTACCACAACAACCAAAACGTTCATACGTGAGGAATATCTTCACAACAGCGCAGCTTTCATTATGCATCATGTGAGCTTTCCTTCACCCTCATGCCAGTAGCAGCCCCCACGTGAGCCTTCCTGCACCCTCACGCCAGTGGCAGCCCCCATGTGAGCCTGCCTTCACCCTCACGCCAGTGGCAGCCGCCATGTGAGCCTGCCTTCACCCTCACGCCAGTGACAGCCCCCACGTGAGCCTGCCTTTACCCTCACGCCAGTGACAGCCCCCACGTGAGCCTGCATTCACCCTCACGCCAGTGACAGCCCCCACGTGAGCCTGCCTTCACCCTCACGCCAGTAGCAGCCCCCCACGTGAGCCTGCCTTCACCCTCACGCCACTGGCAGCCTCGTGGCACAGGAGCCGTGTGACGTGCCGCGGTTTAAATACAGAGAATCTCTCATGAAGCTCTGAATGATGGCGGAAGGAGAGAATCATGACTCAAGGTTTAACCTTTGTGTTCAGCTGCGTCAGTCAACCGAGCAGTGCGCATCAATGAGGTGAGAGATGGGAAAAGGAGAGAGAGAGAGAGAGAGAGAGAGAGAGAGGCTGATCCAAGCCACTGCCTTCCTCCAGGGGTTGCTGTTGCTCAAGCCTGCATGCTGTCAGCATCGCGAGCATAATGAAGTTCATTGCCCTACTTGACTGAGAGGACCGTCCCTCTGTGATTATACTAAACAGCATTCTCAAGTGTAAATTGCAAATATACGAATGCTGTTATTACAGTAATTGAAATGCCCTCCAAAACATTGACTCAGAATTAGAAAGCATTCATTCACCGAGTGGTTAAAATTCCACACATATGGAAGTACCCAGTGGATGAAGTCAAACTCTCAAACTAAATTCCAAAAAGTGTTTGCAGCCCAGGATATAAATAATTAATTCAGTCTGATGCAAAGTTGGTCTTACCAAAGGTAAGGCTCAGTTGACATTTGGAATGGTATTTGACATCCCCTAAAACCAGTTTGAAAGAATGGTCCGTATTCATCTGCTCTTTCACCTTTTTCTTCTTTTTTCTCTGTTTTGTTTTTGTTCTTGTTTTTATGCTTCTCTTTATTCCTCTCTTAATTTCCTCCCTTCCATTCTAACCAACTAGAAAGCATCGACACGGCCATTCCAGTTTGTAAAGCGGAATTTCATCCCTGAAATGGGGTCAGTGTAAGAAGATTAACTCCTGCAATGTAATACTTCAGTCTAACACAAGGGGATCACCGCGTGCAGACGGAGTCGTCGTTCCCTCAGACGGATTCTGCTGAGTGCTCGTGTCACTTTGGGGTGCGTGCTGCCGTCTTGTCAAACCACAGCGTCTAATAACGACGAGGTTACGGGTCTTATTATTGGTGGTTTAGCCCAACGGCGGCACGCGGGAGGCTTCGTCCCTGCTATTACTCACTGTCGTTTTCCTGAGGATCCTTGTATGGTTTTGCAGCCATAACTAGGGATGGCTTTTGCAGGAATTGAATTTCCTGCCCCTCAACACACAAAGTGGATGAAATCGTTATTGGATTTGTATGGAGGCAGACGGATTGGCTGTACGTTCTATTACTGCGTCAGGATTTGTCGAAGCAGACGGGGTTCAACGCACTCCTTTAGGAGTGTCCGTGTGCGAGGAACACCACGACATCACGGGGGCATCTCAGAGATGAAAGGCAATAATCTCTGCAGCACCTGAGAGATTTCCCAGCATTCTCCAAAGAGCAACGAAGCACCACAGTATTTAACCAAGTCCAGTTCCAAGCTGCTTCTCGTTGACAGTTCTCAGAGGCCCTCTGTACAACATATTCTAGCCCTTTGAGTCAAAATGATTCTGTTCCCACTTTGCGTTTTCGTTTCTGTACTGTAAGCCCTCCTTGTCTCTGGTCTGGCGCAGGTGCCTGCTGATGTTCTCCATCATCATCTGGTTCTACGTGCTGATCTCACAGGCTCAAGGACCCGGAGGAGCCAAGTCTGAAGGACCTGGACATTTTGCCACGTGTCAAGCGGCGTGACGAGCAGGAGCTCAGCTCAGGGCTGGTGGATCTTGTTGCACCTGCACTGCACCTGTACGGACACTCACGCACCTGTGCAGACTCTCTCACACCTGTGCAGACTCTCCAAGCTCTGGAGCCTCTTTTAGTGCTGTATTTGTATCAAACATCATGAACCATGAGGCACGTAGGAGTCATTTGACATTAATCCATCCTGCTGAGTTCCATTCTCCTTCTCTCCCCAGGGCCTTACCACCATTGTTTAGAAACAATATAAACCTAATGAAACCGACTGCAAATTGAATGTTGCTCTTAATGTCTGTTTACATTTAAAATGAATTTCAGTATGTTAGGAGTGAACCATACCTCCAGTTTGAGGCTAAGGACACTGCTTTGCCATTCTGAATTCTCCGAATGCGGTTCCAGCCCACATGACGTGTGAACAGAACGCAAACAGATATTTAACTCAGCCGTGGACTAATTCAGCAGGGGTGAAATTAGCGGCACTATTTCCGATCACGTCATTTAAGATACAGTAGGGAGAGAACAAATGCCCACAGGTTGTGAATTTAATGAGTAGAAAATGTAATAAACAGGACTGTCTGTGTGGGTAAGGTTATTCATGTTTTACGAGTCTGTTTTGACTAAGGCACCTAAATGGAGAGAAGCTTTTGGAAGAAGACGTTATCTGTTGACACCCAACACAAGCGGTTTGTAAATGTGCACAATGAGAGCCCATGATTGAGAACAGAGGATCACACTCCCATTGTGCCTTGGGGTTTTGTTATTGTTCTTACTCACTCTCCAATTCTTCTTCCGCTTGCTCATAGATGATACAGGCCTAATGGAATAAAGCAGTTTGCTGCTCCTAAACTCCTCCTATCTCGCTCGCCCAATGGTTGATCAAACTTCATCAGATAATAAGACTTTCTCATAGTCTACTTAGTGATCATGTCTACAGTAGCAATGGTTGCATCACATGTCTATGGCCGGGCCGCCCAATGGAAGATGGGTTCCCTTTTGACTCTTGGTTCTCCCAAGGTTTCTTCCTAAATCCCTGACATCTTAGGGAGTTTTTCCTTGCCACTGTCACCTCTGGCTTGCTCATTAGGGATCTGGACCCATACGATTGTAAAGCTGCTTTGTGTTGTAAAAAGCGCTATATAAATAAATTTGACTTTGACAGTTGACTTTGTGGCCTCTGCTACAGAAGATTTGTTTGGGAACATCAGACTTCATGCATATGCTGTGTAGGTGATGTCTGCATACTGAATATGCAATTTGGCGTGAAGTCTTTCTTGTAAAGACATTAACAGGAAACCTACTTTCACCATTTTGAATGATTATCATATAATATCCCCATGAATACATGGAGAGGAAAAGAGAGAGAGAGTGAGTAAGTGAGTGAGTGAGTGAGTGAGTGAGTGAGAGAGACAGACATTGAGAGAGAGAGAAATAGAGGGACAGAGGGAGAGGGAGACAGACAGAAAGAGAAAGACAGAGAGAGTGAGACAGAGAGACAGAGAAATCAAGAGAAAGACTAAAAGAGACATAAAGAGAGAGAGAGAGAGACAGAGAGAGTAAGACAGAGAGAGAGTAAGACAGAGAAAGACTGAAAGAGAGAGACAGAAAGAGAGAGAGAGACTGAAAGAGAGAGAGACAGAGAGAATGAGAGCTCAGCTGTCTGTCAGCCTGTATTGGTCACCAGGGTCAATCTCCTGCAAGATTTTTGGGAAACGCTTAATTCAGCACCTGCACCTGAACCTCCCACCCTCAAAAAACGGGAAGTGATGTAACCACGTGTTGGATGATGTTACCATGTGTTTGATGACGTGACTGCCTGACGACTTCGTCATAACCCTTGACACCGCAGAGTCAAGGGGCGGAGCTGGATGTGTTCCTATGACAGTGTCTGCCTGATCCACTGCAGTGATGTATGAGTGACTGCTTCACATGCGGCTGTATACCTCTGCAGTGTCCATTAATTCTCCCAAATTACTTTCTTACCATTAAAAAACTGCTAGCACAAGCGCACCACACTCAAACAACAGCATCCACAGTAATGCTACCTCTCAGCTATACTTTCAAATCAGCTAATTAGTGTGTCAGGAACTGCAGTACCCAGACATATGGATTATGCTTCAAGGTGTCACAGTTGCAATAAGCAATCATAGTCTACATAACCTTATCCACTTAAGACTTCAAAGGAGATTTCTTAACGATGAATGAAAGATAACAACCACCATTATGTCACGGCGAGAACATGCATGCTACGATGGCTAGCTTCCATTCTCTGTGTGTCACTCGAGCATTCCTAACTGAACTCCAGGCCTCGAGAAAGACAGGAGCCTGTTTCTCCCTCTGCCTGCAGCTTCCATACTTCCAGATAGCGCAACCTCATCGGACTTTGCCCACATAAATGGGCAAGTCCGCCCAGGAGAAGCACCTTCTCTTAGATGGACTGTTCCAAATTCATTTCAGGTGTTTGTGACATCATAAAGAGGTGTGTAGAATTCCAGTGGGCCAGGAGACTTTGAGCTCTTTTTGTTTGACTAAAATAAAGTGGTTGGTCCATTTTTACTTGGTTTTTCGAAACACTTGCAATGCACTGGATTGCCAAAAATTGTCTAGGGCTGACCAAACATTAAAAAAGGAACACAAAAATTATATGCAGATAAAAAACTGTATAATCAAGTCTAACTTGATTCATTTATTCAGTCATTACATATTGTGTCCTATCATGAGTGCTCCTATCATGAAGGATGATGCTATCTAAAAAAAATGATGACAGCAGCCTGCCTCAACATGACATGACTCAGAATAACAATTAGAAATATTAGTTACATTATCTCTATTCAGTGATTCTTAGTCATTAAAAGAGAACGTTTCCCGGCAACAAATCTTAAATATAGTAGCATCATATTGCAATATTATGAGCTTCATTCATCCATTGTTTACTAGCAACATTTTGTGATTACATGCTGGTCTTTTGCATCACTGTCAGTAAGAACCACTTTAGGTCTCTGACAGTACGGCGTATGGGGGCCAGAAGGCTTTGCTACAGCATGTATTTACCACTGGCTCCCACGCCCTGCTTTGCCTCTGCTGACTCCGCACTGTTGTTCTAAGCTCGGGGAGGAGCAGCTCTCCGCAGGCGCTTGGAATCTGCCAACGCGGCGCGTTCCCTGGCCGACCCGCCACGCCCGCTCTGGGCCGGTGCTAGCTGGCCGGCGCAGGTGAGGGCCTGGAGGATGAGGGCCAGGGCCAAGCTGAGCTGGAGGGAACAGTGCCCCCCTGAGGCCCCCAGGGGTTACGCGCCTCCAACCTCCATTCGCTTCAGTCGCATGCACCTGGACATTCTGCTCTTGATGAAATTGACCATTTAGGCTAATCAATTTAGGCTGATTTTCCCATTTCTGCATAATGTATTCCTCACGTAAATGGCATATTATTATGTTTAATGATATATAAATTACCTTTTATGCAAGATTGCATGGCAAAGAATAGGAATATAGACAGTATCCAATTTAGCAATCTCACCTTGGACTAGACATCTTGGAAAATCAGCATTTTTGACTCAGCAGCAATGATAAATAGCAAACAATTACCCTTCCTCCATTAATGACGAGCAACACACGCCGGTGCTTGGAGTCTGGTCCCCAGTCCCTGCACCCTGGGAGATGCTAATGAATATCTCCATCTCGAGTAAATAGCAGGAGACAGGCCGCGTCAGTAATAGATAGATGGAGTTACTGATAAATAGATTATCTCACAGGGAGTAATTATAAACACACATCTTACTGTGACACTTCTGAACTGAGCGCTGAGGATGGGTGTAGTGACAAACACACACTCTTATTTTCCCCCACCAGAAGAAGGGTAGTTCCTTCTCTCTCTCTCTCTCTCTGTGCTATCTTCCTCCCCTTCCATGTTATTTCTCTGTTGCTTTTCTTAATCCTCCCTCCCCTCTCCCTTTTTCCACTTCATTTACTCCCTGCAGCTCACCTGAGATTGATGCCCCATGTCTCAGATTGCCATAATTACCCCCGCCGTGCCGCACCACTCCCACGCGCTCCGCCCGCTGGCCCCGCACTTCACTGGGACAACAGCATCCCAGCTGCCATCCAATCCTCTCCGGCCAGAGTGCGTGAGTGAGGCAGGGGTGTGAGGTGGGGGTGGTGTTAGGTGGGGGTGTGAGGTGGGAGGCTGAGGTGGAGGTGTGAGATGGGGGTGGTGTTAGGTGGGGGTGTGATTTGGTGGTGTGAGGTGGAGTTGGGGATGTGAGGTGGTGGTGTGAGGTGGGGTGTGAGGTGGGGGTATGATTTGGTGGTGAGAGGTGGGGGTGTGAGTTGGGGATGTGAGGTGGTGGTGTGAGGTGTCAGTGTGAGATGGTGGTGTGAGGTGGAGGTGTGAGGTGGGGGTGTGAGGTGGTGGTATCAGTGTGAGGTGGGGATGTGAAGTGGTGGTGTGAGGTGTCAGTGTGAGATGGTGGTATCAGTGTGAGTTGGGGATGTGAGGTGGTGGTGTGAGGTTGGGGTGTGAGGTGGAGGTGTGAGGTGGTGGTATCAGTGTGAGGTGGGGATGTGAAGTGGTGGTGTGAGGTGGGGGTTGGAGTGGAAGTGGAGGTGGCTCATATGGAGTGGAGCAGACGCTGCATGTGCTGCTGTTGTTGCACTACAGAAGAAAAATTAAACTGGCGAGAGGCCAGAAGAAAGAGACTGAAAAGCTGCCCCAGAAACTCCCCAGAAACTCTTCAGGTAACGTAAGCTGAACAGTTCCTTACCATCTCCCCAATGGACACACCTGGAGACTTCACACAGGAGTGATTGCATGTAGGGGTGATTTCATGTAGGGGTGATTTCATTTTCATCCTTTTTACTTTTCTGCTGCATCTACTGTATATGCATCCATATATATAATATGCTATAATATTGAATATGCACACTAATGGTTGTACATTTAGAATATGCACTTCATTGCATTCATTGGTTGATTATTCTGGCCTCTTTTCTTTATAATTGGGCAATAGCAATTTACACCACAGAACATCCTATTATTTAAATGTTCTAGCAACTATCAGCAACTTTAAAAATCATAAATGCATGTATTTGTCTCCAGGGTCTTTCCTAAGCTCTTTTTGCACCATTTTTTAAAAAATGTCTTTATATATTTTCTCTGCTCATAAAGAAAGAAACAGCAACACAGCACTTTTGCTTCTTTAAGGAAAACGAGACCGGAGTGACTTAGTGGTGCTTACAGAACCGGCAGCACTGAACACAGAGCTGAACGTGACGTTGCTTTTTTCGGGCCCGGACTGCAGCAGCTACAGACGAGTCAGTAATTAACGGAAGTTAACGCGTGTCGGAAGTCGCCGTGCAAAGTTAAAAGAACAAGCCTGCACCCTGAATGAACTTCTTTTTCTTCCAGGACTGGCTATTACCTTCGTGAGGTCGGACGCTTTTATATGCATTTTTTATATGGCTTCAGAACGCACGGCTTTGTGGACATCCGCGTGTATGTAAATATATGGTACATTATGTAAAGGAATTTAAATCCTTCGAATGTTTATATACCGCCTTTCTCTGAGTCAAGGTTGCTTCGCAGTATCATTCAGTTTGTGGCTCAACTAACAAGTCAGAATAAAAGTACACATAGACACACACACACACACACACACACACAGGCAAACACAAAAAGCAAACATGAAAAAAAGTGCTTGGAGGGTGAATGAGAGCATAACTGTACACAGTACATGAGGGAGAGCAGGTCAGCACCCACATCAACACAGCCATTAATCCCACACAGGAGGGTGAGAGATAGCAGCTCTTCCCTTTCAGCTTAATTACCATGCAAAGAAGAAAATGAATGAGATATCACTCAGAGTCTGCAGGAGACGGTCTTAAAGTTCGGGAGCCACAGGAAAAGGTGTAACAGTAGTAAAGACAGGAAGGCATAACGGCACGAGTGAAGGTTTCTGGGTCTTTCTGAGAAGTTGTGGAGAAGGCACGACGTGTTGTGGAAGACACAAAGATGCACTGACTAAGAACCTCCTTTTTGTTAGGGTACAGCAGCTGCACCCAGTATGGCTGTATTGTAGACTTATAAGTTGTCTGAAAGGTTTCAATTTAAATACAACTAACAGGCTTTACAAATTCCTATTGTGGCTGTAAGGATTTTCCTAAAACTATATCTGAATCTGAGCAGCAAATCTTCCCGTGATTGGAGAGAGGAGGGGTCTTTCATATTTGTGAGGCACTTCTCATGCTACAGAAAATGTAGATGACAGAAGTAATAATGTTCAGAGTTACTGCATAATCTTAGGATCAAGTGCGGATGAAAAACCATTTCATTCTGCAGGTCGCTAGTCACCCAGAGTACATTTGTCATTTGACATAGCATTCATGCTTGAATTCTGATGAGAATGATTTGCAGAAATGCAACAAGTGGTAATATTTACGCCACACTATGGCTGAAAAGAGAGATTGTTCCTTTAAGGTTGCATAACAGTAAGAAATGCAATTCAGAAGCTGTGTCTGTGTCACTTTTACAAATTATATCTGTTTTGACAAAAAAAAAAAAAGAAAAAACAGACAAACTCTAAGGACCAAGTTCTCTACAAAATATATGAATGTGTCTCATTCAGCCAAAGACGAACTTATGGGACTGCAAATCACAGTTATGTGGACAAGATATGTTCAGAGTTGCAGTCTCCAAGGCTGTTGCCTTTGTTGCCTTGTGAACCATTTTATGATTCATGCCTAGCAAAGCCCATGTAAGCAGAATGTCCATGAATGGTTTATGGGGACACTCATAAATACAGCATGCTGCCTGTCTTTGTCCGCGGCTGGGACAAAAGGCGGATGAAGAGACCCCAGGTGAACATTAGCTTTCCAATCTTTCTCAGAAGGACGCTTTATCCTTACATTTCCTCGAAAGTAGTAGATCAGACTTTCTAAATCGGCAGGATTTTGTTAACACCCTCCCCCCAACAATCCCAAACCCATCTAAAAATTGGAATAGATTTGCTTTCCTTATCCAGCAGGTAGGAGAGTGAGACAGAGTGCAGTCTGGCCAGGAATACTGTCTTAGACATGTTAAGGGGAGTTTTAGTGTCAGGGGTCAACATATTAGGACTCCAGCAGGTGTCTATGCATGTACACAGTCAGTAATGCCATTCTGAGTAAATTGGCCCATGTCAACGTTTTTAAAATGACTCTTACAACTGTCCATTCAGCCTCACCGAACCACTCAGCAGCCAAGGAGGAGATCATAGAATCATCACACAGATGGTCTGCTGGTGGACGCGACGCTAAGTGATGACATCACTTACTCCCACTGAGAGCATTAGCTAAGATTGAAGAGCCTCAGAGACAGACAGCATGTGCACCACATGACGCAGCTGACGTTCGAACCTTGGTCCCCCTGCATTCCAGCCACATGCGTTTAACGGGCGTGCCGCCAAACTTTAACACTCAGTCTACTGTACACAAGCATTCAGTCACCATTGTGATTAGTACTGCTGTAGACAACATGTCCCCGTTAGCTTGGTTAAACACGCCAAAACCTTTCCCTCTGGCTAGAGAGGGGTTGAGTGGGCGAACCGCGGTTTTGATGATCACCTCCAAACATAATGATCATGTTTCAGCTACTTCCATGCAGACATATCCGATTCCTAATTATCCACGTTCTTGCTTGTGCCTGGGAACATGCAGAGAATGGTCAATCTTGTCATGTAATCTGGATTTATTCCTCACGTTGCATCTGTAATGATAAAAAATAAAGAAGATAAACTGCATCTATAAAATAGGACCTGTGTTCGAGGGCTGGAAAACGTAGAGCTGTTTATTAAACAGAGTTGCTGGGGTTACAGTATATCCTGCACATAGTAATACAGAGGGGAATCTAATTAATGGGGAATATGTCACCTGTGTCTGACCTTGGTGGAAGTAAAGCATGCTGGGTAACAGAAGTCACGAGCGAGGAGACTGCAAGCCACAGAAATGAAGACACATAAGAGACTGTCTGTGGCTTTACTTAATTTAATTAACGTGCCATTTTTCCCCAATGCTCCCAAAGTCATGGCACATCAGTGCATCGCAAGAGTCCTAGAGGATAAACATGGCGGAGTATTAACTGCAGGAGCGGCAGAACTGGAGTCTGGTTAAACACTAAAACAAAAAAACAGACAAGTGAACAAAAAAGGAGCACTGACAGGATGACTTTGGGCAGGAATATATCAGAGGAAACAGGGGGCCGTTTAGACATTTATAGAGGCCTCATGGGTGTATCTGCTGTGAGAAACAAGTTGTCGTCATGAATTTTTTATGGACTGCTTCAGGGATGAGAGAGTGATAGGTGAATGAGATGCGCAGGTGGCCGCGGACCACATGCGAAGGTCAGTGTGTGTGTGTGAGTGTGTGTGTGTGTGTGTGCAGTAAACATAATCCTGTAGAAGCAGCTAGTTGGTGTGTTCTGGGTGAAATACTGATCTTCCCTGACTCAGGGTCCTTCATACATTAGCCCCAGGTGTAAATCTTTCACTGAGATACTTGAGTACACACTTAAAGAGAGGGGGCCCTCACACTTAATATTCACCACTTTAAATCATTTTTGCCCACTTTATTTTGCTGGTGCTGGGGGTGGAAGTAGGAGGTAGAAATGTGCAGTAGTTTGGGCAAACAGTCATTAGGATTTATTTGCAGTTTTCAAGACTTTGGAGGAAAGAGAATATGTCTTTCTTACACCAGTCTTTCTCATATAAAATGAGACCACATATTTTTTCAGCCTTCTCTCATTATCTCATTCTGTTTACCTGTTTACCATTCAATTCATTAAATTACCTTAAAACTTATATAAATAAATAAATAAAATATAAATTAACCCCAAGCCAAGCTTTACTTAATAGCATGCAAACAAATGTGTTATGTTTGGATTATTATGCTAGGATGTGTGTTTATGTTTGGTCCCCTGAGGACCTGCTGGATGTCGTCCGTTCACTGACCTCAGTCTGCCTTCATGATATTATTCGCCCTCATTATGGATAAGGACATTTTACTTTTTTACACTTTGTGGTTTTGCTGTTTAAGAAAGCAATACATCTCTCTCTCTCAGAACCTTAGTTCAGGAAAAAGACGTTAGAAGACCCATTTTTATACTACATTTTATATATATATATATATATAAAGAAATGTAAGTGTCAAACATCACATTAATCAAACTCGTAAACAAATAACTTTTTCAGTTTTCAGTTCAATCAAAATGTTGCAATTACTTTAATCATTTTAAATAATGCGTCCTTTGTCATCTCAGATGCCCCTGATATCTTGATCTGTTGGAAAATAGTTGTCACCTTCCTCTAGAAACACAAAAATCAATGATTTGGCAATGTCCACAACAGCATTTCCATTAGTGTACAGTAAATAAATGTTGAGGCTAAAATAATACATCAGAGAGAGTAAACGAAGCAGCCATGTTTCATTAATGCAGTTTCTGAGTTATGGGGAAATCAGGTCCATTTTGAAGGCAATTTGCTGCAATTGTGCAGTGGTGTTTTATTTATTTATTTCCCAGGCCAGGGTCTCGTTTCATTAGTCCTCTTTGCTATTTTAAGACCTTCTCTAAAGCCCCATTAGCCAGAGCAACGTGCTACAGGAAGCCAATGGAACAGCAGTCTTCAGCTCTGAGGTGAAGGTTGCCTTTATTTACCATGGACATACAGCGGATACACTCTCTCAGATACAGAGCGAGAGAGTTCAGGATGTGCCAGGTGTCTGAAACTTGGCGTCTTGCAGAACCAAAACAATCATGGAAAAGAATGTTTGATTTCGTAGACATCCTAGAGAATTTAATGTCAGTAATGCCTCCATGACAACTGGAATGTGACATCAAGCTTACAAACAGCAGTAAATTGGAGGGAAAGGAGCTCATACTGGGAAATAAAAGTGTCTTTGCTCCTGGTCTCTTATTACCACGTCAGTTAAAACAGGGGACATGGGTTTAGCGCAGATGTACCGACGGGAGCCGTTCCTCAGACCCAAGGCACCTGAACCAAAGGGTCACAGAGCAGTTCCAATCTCACCAGAGATCCATAAACAAAGACCACAGTGTCAGGCTCCCATGGACCAAAAGCGTGTGCACTGCAAGCATCACTCTTGAAAAAAACAAGCACTAACCCCAAGAGAGACCGTATGAATTTTTTTCTCATTTCTTTAGAGGTTAATTATTCCAGCTGAAAATGACAAGAGCGTAGCTCTCTGCCTTTTCCCATTTAGTGCAAAGGGCACTTATGAATACTATCTAAAGGTGTGGTAAGGTGGAAGCAATTAAGAGATTAAAGAAAAACCCCATGATAACTCCCCTGGGACAGAGCTGGGTTAAAGACATGCACAGCCCCTCACGACCACTGCCTGTGGGGAGCAGGAGGCAAATCAGGGGCGGTTTTGCAGCATAAGCAGGGAGCTGGGGTGAAGCAGCATGAATTATGTACGCTCTTCAATATCGCCTTCGTTTCTCCCCAACGCCCGGGTCCACAGCATCGATCCCTGGCTTATGAAAGTCCCCTTGGTTTTCTGCCTGTCTCATTTGAATGCGGGGTGTTGGGGGTGTGTGTGTGGGGGGGGATTGGATTTTGGCAAAAGGTTGCAGTCGTTAATAGAGGAAAGGGGAAAAAAATGCTGTGTGTGTGTGTTAATGTGCACGCATGTGTATGCATGTGTGTGTGTGTGTGTGTGTGTGCTCCATTCCTATTTCTCATTTATCATTTGAAATCTGCTGATCCAAATATCTTGCGCCAATTGGGGCCACCAGAAGCCCTTTCTGTGTGTGTGTGCGGGGAGGGGGTTGCAAGTTGTTATATTTTGTGTTATACGAGTAAATCCTTCCATGCATCATCCAGAAATGTGAAGGCACTCTTCTCATACACATGCGTGTGGGTGTCACCTCACCTCCAAGAAGCAGTGGAGCAAAATGCATGCAACTGAAATCTGGTAACATCCCTGTAAATTCCTGGCAAATGCCTGAAATTCTTTTGAAATGTAATTTCTGGTTTTATAACCTCTGAGAGTTCTCAAAACACAGATAAAGTTTTATCTTTCTCTGATTGACAGAAGCATGTTCATGGCCTATAGAAGTGACTAAATGCAATGCATATTTACCGTGTATACTATAGTGCAATAACATTATGTAACATGTGCCCTAACCTGAGCAGAACTTACAGACCTTGAAATATTCAAAGCTTGCTTGCTTTGTCAGTTTTTCTATTAGCACGTTATACTGTACATCACAATAGACCTTCTGAGCCTAAGCCAAATCCTCTTTTTTGTTTTTTAAAGGTTAGCATTAGCACTTACTGGAGCTAAAAAAATCAGTCAATAAATATACAAAGTGCCATTAGCAACCTAACAACCTAGCTAACATACCTGGCCAGATCACCAGGGAAGGCTGTTCTATCATCCTTTCCTTCTGTAATAGATAAAAAAAAACCATCTTAGTCACTGTCTGTGGTATTGACAAATGAAACCTTACTTTCAGCACCTTGTGTCTTCATTGTGCTGCTCTTAAATATAAACATTGGCTCTGCTACTGAACGCCATGTTTATCATAGCTAGTGCATGTTGCAGCAGGGCCAAAATCTGAAAGACAATAAGCTAAAAAAGAGGAGAAGGTTCAAACTTCATAATAGTCTCTTCTTTTTTTATTCTTTTTTTGTAACAGCCAAGCGAATCTTTTTTTTTTATTACAGATAGACAATAGTTCTGCAGAGTCATCAAGTTACACTAGGATTCCTGGTTCTTAAAATTTCAATAAAGTGAGGAGATTAAATTTTTCATGATAGGGGCCCTTTAAAACAGAAAAAACAAACCCAGAACTGTCCAAGCGTCTCACGCAGCTGATTCGTCCAAATAGTGGCGAACTGAGAAATCAATCTAACCAATCTAATGATACGCCATATTTCTCCACTTTATTGAAGCGAATTGAAGAATCAAACAGGGATAATTTCATTTGTTCAGTTGAAAGTGCGGCAGCTGGAAGAAGAACAGCTGAGCTGGGATTTGTGCCCTTCAGGGCTATCGGCACCTTTGGTCAAGATGAGAAGGAAAAGGGCCCTTATTGTTTGTTGTTCATCAGTTTGATCCTGCACCATGCTTAGCCTTACAGAAACCGACCTCCGTTTCAGTGAGGTAAAGATATTTAAAATGAAAAGTAAAATTTATGAGCCACAATTATTAACACCACAATAAAAAGAAACTAAATTATGAGCATTAATTTCTTGTCTTTTTTGAGTTTAAGTAGCTCTATTATAGCTGTAATGGTCGTGAGCCTAGCTCAGAAAGAGTACAAGGTCCCTTACGTACTTAGGGATGTGGATTAAGAGATAAAGGTTTTCCCCTAAGAATCAGTTTTGGACTGAGTCAGTTGCATCATGGAGTCAACTCTTTGAAGGCCCTGACAAAGCCTCTGCTACAACCAAACCCCAAATGGAAGAATTGGGAATGATCTGAAAATCACTGGACCTACGGCAGGAAAACAAACCCCACAGTTGGGTATGGTGTGGGATTAGTCACGGTCAGATGGGTATGGTGTGGGATTAGTCACGGTCAGATGGGTTTGGTGTGGGGTTAGTCACGGTCAGATGGGTTTGGTGTGGGATTAGTCACGGTCACATGGGTTTGGTGTGGGATTAGTCATGGTCAGATGGGTTTGGTGTGGGATTAGTCATGGTCACATGGGTTTGGTGTGGGATTAGTCATGGTCAGATGGGTTTGGTGTGGGATTAGTCATGGTCAGATGGGTTTGGTGTGGGATTAGTCATGGTCACATGGGTTTGGTGTGGGATTAGTCATGGTCAGATGGGTTTGGTGTGGGATTAGTCATGGTCACATGGGTTTGGTGTGGGATTAGTCATGGTCACATGGGTTTGGTGTGGGATTAGTCATTGTCACATGGGTTTGGTGTGGGATTAGTCATGGTCACATGGAAGAGAGCCTCATCTGTGAAGTACAATAGCATATCTGTAACATTACAGCTGTGTTTTTCTTCTGAAGACCTTAGAAGAACCTTCTAAGGATTTATGGCATCATGAACTCCATCAAATACCAATAAAGTTTAGGTCAAAATCCTCTGCCCGAATGCTGAGATGTAATTGTGGCTGGTAAAAAACCCAAAGCCACACAAGCCTGCTTCACTGGCAGAGCACTCAGGCTTGGCAGTGGTCACCTTAGTCACCTGACCTAAACCGCCATGAATACCTGTAGAGTAACATGCTGACAAGAGTGTACAAGGACTATTGAGGATCAGAATATGATCAGAATAGATCTCTTATGTTGGAATAGTCTCAGATCCTTTTATGTATTTTTGCACCTAGTGCAGCATTAAATGACAAGGAGACTCAGTGATGCTTCACTGGAAAAGAGAATGGTTCTAAACACAGGGATGTTTTTGAGAATAAACTAGATCTTAACTAGATCTAAACTAGATAAACTAGATCTTAGATCTTTATCTTTTTGGATAATTTACCATCATTGAAAGGCCATGTTTAATAAATAACAAAGATTGGTTTTCATTCTTTTATTTTGCTTATGTATACCAAGAGCACCTATAATTCATATAACGCTTATTAAAAATGTCATACCTCCAAACTAAAACAGTGGAACTTCTGCTGCATGATCAGAACTCAAGCATTTCCTGTAGGCCACACAACAGAACAAATGCCTGCGCAGTAGGTGGAATCCTGACAGTCCAATGTTTTTAAATCAAACCGGCTCCGTATTAGTCTTCTGAACCAGGGTCTGGTCTGTCAGCCTCTCGGAGGCGACGCTGCTCTCGGCCACGCCGCTCTTGGGCTGCGAGATGTCTGGAGCGTCGCCATCTTCTTCGCGAAACGAGCGTGTGAGACGAGACCGTCTCGAGGCGGCTCCGCGCCGGAGAACGTCCCCCAGACGCAGGGCACCTAAATGTCAGTGAAGTGATTGCATCTCGATTGTGCACACCGTCACAGCTTCCCGCTACCTCTCCTTGTTCTTCACCCCACCCCCACCCCCCTCCCCACCCCCACCCCCTACACACTGCTGGCCCGGGGCAATAGCACACTTTTGCTCTTTTCCTGCTCCCCTTTTGGAGCTGAATCCTGCCCCAGTGGCATTACCCAACGATTAAGGACATTCCTCCTTGAATGAAATTCATCCTTGGTGGGCCTTCACATAAATGAACACAGCACTCGGCAGCGCCGTATCTCCCTGGCTGGTCCAGGGCAGCGTGCCTGCATAAAGCTACCCGTCTCCATCCCTCTATTAGGAGCTGGCTGCCTTTTTACGCCCGACACTTTGTAGTCTTCCTTTCTCCGGGCTTTGAAGAGGAAACGACGCAGACGCGGATCTGCCCCCGGGGGATGAGTGGAGCACTATTCTTAGACTGTGTTCTCAGGCCAGACAGGGTCCCTGTGTTTACTTCACCATAGTCGAGATCCCACAGTGTCGTGCGGTGATGCAAGAGGAAGTGATCTCGGTGGATGAACACACGCCGGAGAATACAAGACACAGGACCGGAATAAACGACGTGTTTCCTTGCATTTGAATGAACCAAGCAGCGAGCAGCACTTTAAAAATTTCTTCAGCGAGGCTGACAGGTCTTGAGCAAATGAGACTTTAAAAAAAAAAACAACTCAGAATTACCCACACTCACACACTGATACCACGTGAGAAGCGATCACTTCCACCAAGAAGCCAATGGTGCCAAATCGCCCGTGCAGTGCTTGCCCGGTACACAAGTCGTTAAAGTGATTAATCGGCACTGAGGCCCTTTGATTTGTGCAAGAACCTGAGTCTGTTGTGGGCTTATATGAAGAATTCTCCATTCGAGTCCGATCTCAGCCAGCGATCACGGGACACTGCTCTGGGTTCACCTCGGGAGGAGAAAGGAGACTTGTGGGATGGAGGCGACAGTCCGCCTGTCAGATCTCCTCCAGGAGAGTGGTCATAGTTAAAGGCCAAGCCTGCACGGTGGCCTCTGTTTCAGCACGCAGTATGGATTTTTAAAAGAGTCAATTAAAAGTGCAATTTCAGCCTGGAATTCAATCTGTCCCACTCTCTCTCTGACTATCTCTCTTTCTCCTCTGTTGCTCTGATCCCCCCCCCCCCCATCTCACACCCCTCCCCACGCCGCCATCGACGTTGAATACATTCAGTGTTGTTGTAATGAAAGCTCTGAGACTCGCTTTCGGTCTTTCTCAACAAAAACAAAATGCATCTTAAAACGCCTCGCTGACAGACCCTGACAGATACCGAATGCAAATGCGGAGAACACCATCACATGGCAGCAAACACAGTAATCAACTTGCAACAACGGTAATCAAATACCTTTTATTTTCTTCCGCTCTAAGAAAACAGCTTTTTTTTTCTTTCCTTTGAAAATTGCCCTGTGTTATTAAATGGGGTGTAAAACAAAAGCAAAGCCTTAACACGGGTGTCAGACAGTCTCTCTGTCTGTTTGGTGCCATTACCCACAAACCCTCTTCACGCTGCTCCTCAGCGCTGACTTCAACATCCCACGCTCGGAAACAGCGGGACACCTCTGTGGGAAATACCGTGTCTCTGTCACACAATGGCCCCAAATCAAATGTTAAAACTGGCATCTGGTACAGTATGTTATCAACGAATTTGGCCAATTGAATGTTCCCTTGACGTTCACTGTACAGCCAGCAATTGGTCTGCAGAACTCAAAGCATTCAAAATTCAATATGTTATTGTCACGGTGAGGGAGGCTCCCCCTACCGGTCGCCTCCGGCACAGCGGCAGTTGTCCTGTTGTTGTTGCATTGTGTGCGTCCCTCAGGTGGGCGGGGCTTATTAGCTCCCTCACCTGATGGTCGTTTGTTTGTCTATATATGCCTTGTCTTTGTACCAGTTGACTGCTGGTTATTATTTCCTGAATTCGGGTGATTAACAAAGGCATAGTTCAAATTAATAAACATATAGTTCTCTAAACGATGACAACAAACCACTGAAGTGACCCACTGCCATAAGACATTCTTATGCTGATGGATTAATCCCAGCTGATGGATTAAACAACCTCACAGTGCCAGATGTGCAGTATTTGCAAACAGTTAACAGTTAGGGTAAGGGACTGGGCTCGGAAGCCATTGCTCTTCAGAACACTCCCATTCTGTCGTTAACATCAAATGTCCGCAGCAGGGGGCGTGGCTCCTGAAAAGGCCGCCCCCATGACCTGTGGGGCTCGAGGCAGCCCCCTGTTGGCTCTGATGTGAATGGCACATGGCAGTGCCCAGTTCTTCATTTTGTTTTCTTCCGAACTTCATTATAAAAGCTTAAAAAACTGACCAAAGTTCAGATGGACAGCCATCAATCAACCATTTTTTTAGTTGTTCTCCTTCTGAAAGGACTCCACACCCTTAATTACACTCCCATATTTTCTTTATGTCACTTTTCCAGCAGATTACTGAAGGAATCTTCAACACGCGAAACTCGAAAGGTTTCACAAGAAACGTTTCAGGACACAGAAAGGAGGGAGACAGGGAGACAATCCAGACCAATTGAGTTCTGCCAGGCTCATTTCGGCTCACAGACACGGCTGCTATTGTGTGAGGTTAGCGCCGTCGCTAGCACAGCACACCGGCCGTCCGTCAGACCCCAGTTACCCTTCAGTTCGCTCGTCAGTCTTTCATCCAACAACAAAAAAAGTTGAATTTAAAAGCAGATAAAAAAAAATCACAGACATGGTAACTCCATTGAAGACCTTATGTGATTAAGATCGTTGCGGGTGTATTTCATATATATTACGTTTTCACTTTCAGATTTATCATTTAATGACAATTCAGAAGTATTTCTGCTAGAATGTAATTGGTTGGAGAATGCCACAGAGAATACAATCCTTACAGCATGTCTTTGAAATGAGCTGGCCTTTGATCTGATCTGCTTTGATTAATATTTGATCAGAAGTCTTTTATTTTCTTTTCAAAAAGGTCCTAAACAGTGAACATGGAGAAGCGATGCATGGTGTAAACTGGGCCCAGTTTGAGAGGCGAAGACAACATCACCCTGCTCTTCACCCCTGACTACGGCTGCAGCAACGACACAGTCATTTCCATTTCCATCCGATTTCTCATTAAAAAGCGCCCGTTCAATCCCATGATCCCGTGCAAACCGACCCTCCAAGGCAGAGCGGGTGGCGGCCATGTTGAATGACTCGGGGCTTGGCGACAGCGACAGGTTTCAGACAGCGTGGAGAGGACAGACGGCCATTATCGTGTCAGTGTCAGTCGCCCGGCTGTTCCTCCTGGACGGTCAGCTCCGTGTCACCGCTCTCACTGTGGAGCACAGCCGATGAGCAAGGTTCCTGTGGAGCCAGGAGCCAGGCCCGGGGAAGATGGGAGGGAGGGAATTCTAAAGAAAAATGAAGTAGGGAATTTTAAAGATAAAAGAGGCAATTTCAAAAAGCAAAAAGATGGAGGGAATTCCAAAAGAGAAACGAAATCCACTTTACACCGTGCTGGAACCCTGTGGATAGAGGAACGGACTAAGATCGTTTTAATTGTATTTACTCAAATAGTTGTTCCAGCACTGTGGCACGAACGACAGAGTTCATTAATTAGTGTCTGATCTTTCTTGCAGAGCAATTTCAGTCCAGGAACGATCTGTTGGAGTCCGTTCATCCCTCAGCTCGGACCGCACGGCGGTGTTAGTTGGTGTCAAGCGTCCTCTGAGGCTGCGGTGGGAAACAGAAGGCACTCACGGTGGCCTCGGTTCCTCTCCAGGTTCTCACCCTCGTAAACGCAGCTTTAAAGCACTTCCCGCTCCAGTGCGGATCTAAAATACCACGCAGCTGCGCACGTATCCGCCGAAGGTGAACGATGTGGAGACCGCGCTAAGCAGCCTGATGGCGCGCTTGACATTTATAATGGCCATGCAGATATTTACATTTAAACTCTGTTTGTTTTGTTCACCTAGATCTCTTCTCGGAGCGCGTGAGCCTCCATGTGCCTCCATTAATCTTCATCCCAGACGTTGGACTTGCTTGTGATGCTCCTGTCTCTTTCCCCTCATCTCTCTCTCTCTCTCTCTCCCTCTCAGAGTTACCCAGGCCTGGTGTAAACTAAATAGTACATCAAAAAGCCCAGGGCTTTCATTAAAGCATAAAGCAGTAGACCTGGGAGCTGTGAAGAGTACACTCAGAATATTGGCAAATAAATGAGGCAAACGCTCAACACATTCATCTTGTTAGACTGCGCCGAGTGGATCCCCCATGAAATCATGTGTAATTATGTGCCCAGCCGAGAGGTGCACTTTTCAGAATGCTCATTTGAGGATATTGGGTAATGACGAAGATGCACAAAAGGGGGTGTGGCTTTAAGCTGATTTTTTTCTTTTTTAATGATACATGTGGGAAGAAAAAATAAATATATGTATAGTCATCCAGAATCTCACCTCGAGAAATAAGAGACAGGCAAAATACCCTGGTGCTGAATTAAAGCGTCAGTGTTTGACCTATAGCTCTCACAGTACTGAATTAACTCCAGCAGTACTGACTGAACTCTGGAAGTACTGAACGAACTCTGACAGTGTTCTTTGTGGATGGCTGGATTTACATAAACACTGCAAGTGTTAGTTCAGTGCTGGGGATGCATTGGTCTTGGGTGAGAGTGTGCATCACCCTTTGACCCCAGCTTTCTGCTACGCTCTTTAATTAAGTAATTAATTTTCCTAACTGGCCTCCCATTGCTGCGTGCTATGTCTTCTCCGACACACCAAACCCAGGGCGGCAGCCCATCGGCTAATGCCAAATGAAGACGTCATCGTCCTGGGTCAGCGAGGCCAAGGATGACGGCAGGGGGTGTCGACAGGACGTGCTGTGCGCGGCACAAAAGCCGCGTGTCGATAGAAGCGCCACGCGGGCTG
The DNA here is from genome assembly GCA_020368025.1 of Brachyhypopomus occidentalis. Classification (NCBI taxonomy): domain Eukaryota; kingdom Metazoa; phylum Chordata; class Actinopteri; order Gymnotiformes; family Hypopomidae; genus Brachyhypopomus; species Brachyhypopomus occidentalis. The sequence goes on along the minus strand of JAGXOD010000247.1, from coordinate 6,925,512 downwards.
CCAGCGAATGGCAGACGGCTGGTGCTCCTAACGGCGGGCGGTAATTCGCTCCCAGATGGACCGCGAGGCAGGAGCCGCGGGCCCTGCTGGACCCGGCCTCGTCTTTGACCGCACGGCCGCCGACACCGCCGACACCGTGCCAAGCCCAGGGGAGTTTGGGGCGCGGCGAGGCAGACGGAGCAGGAATTGACATGGAGGGCGAGAAAGCGCGAGAGCAAACAGGACTGGACGCCGAGGATGGACACTCGCGTCTGCAGTCCTCGCGCCTGTGGGACAGAGACCAGGTCCAGTGCTGATAGCATCTGGGCTAGGGTGGTACTTATGGCACTGGGCCTCCTCATATTATAGTCTATATTCTAGAATACCGTGGTCTAGAAATGATGGTATTAGCAGTTCTGTGTTATGTAATAACCAATTGTTCAGGGAAAGACTCCTCCAGGATAATGCAAGATCATTAAATACTCATTAACACCTTCATTTTCATGATAATCTCATCATCTCTTTGATTTTTGAAAATATAACCTCTCTCCGAGTTCCATATATGAATGTTGGCAGTCGCACTCGAGCTGCTGTTTAGCGGATGAACAATAACACAGCCTTCAGGCCCTACAGACGTCTGAGGTGCTGAGTGGGGACATTAGGAGCAATGGGGTGAAGGAAACAGTGGTGCACAACGCCCCCTATCACACACACACACACACACACATACAAATGCACACACGCACAAACACACAGCATCACAGTTGTCCCTTTTGCATCACCCATCAGTCTAAACTGTACAGTCCTGCCTGCATCTGTGTGTGGGAGTCTGTACCTACAACTCCAGAGAGTCCTGTATAAATACAGCACTGCAAGGTCTATAGACATTTGCACAACACCATCTTTAATCACACCCTCCTCGATATCATATTTGCTGAAGGGAGACCTCTTTGAACCCGGAGGAGCTCCCTGAGATATTTACTCAACCAGCAAAGGAGAGCACAAAAGGCTTAATATGGATATGGGCCATGCAGGAGGACTGAAAACAACAGAGAGAGACAGAGAGAGAGAGAGAGAGACAGAGAGGAATGACAGAGAGGAGAGAAAGGAGTGTGACAGACAGAGAGAGGAGAGCGACAGAGCAAGAGAGACACACACCAGCAGGCAGACAGTGATGCTGCCTATCTGCTAGCGTGCGTGTGTGTGTGTGTGTGTATATATATATACTGTATGTGTGTGTACGTGGGTGTGTGTATATATATATATATATATATAACATACTGTCATTATGGGCTGGAAAGCATTCACGCTGAATTGGGCTGGTTTGTCTAAGTGCTGAATAAAGTTCTCAGGTCAGCAAGCTCGCCATGCTGTATTTATTTAAGAAAATCCTTGAATGGAAGCAAATCTCCCATCACCCAGATCATTTTCCCATGTTAATGCTGACTGGAGACAGCAAATGTCATTCGGTTAGTTCTCCTGTCATGCCTGTAAACGCCGTCTTTTCTTTACGTTCGCTTGCCTTACGGCTGGCAGACTCAGAAGCTGCAGCCAAAGTTTTTCACTCACAAAGAATTTCGATCACAGTTTGTACAAGGTGCCCTTTCGTGTAAGAAGGATGTGATTCTCTCTCTGTCAAACGTAATCCTCTTCAGAACTGCAGAACTGAAATTCAGCGCAGATAGGACATGAACGGAAGGAGATAGGACATGGACAGCAGGAGATTAAAGATTCAAACATGTAGATTAATTTCTGGCCATAAAAGATTGCTGACATACAGAAAATTTGACGCAGTCCTCTGGTTTGCATTGGTTTGCATTTAAAATCATCTCATATGATGCTGTGTTCTTTTCTCTATCCATATATGGTGGGTTATATAACAACATTTTTTGTTGTTTGTTTAGAATTTTTCTCTTATGCCGTTTCCACGTCATGGTGCCTGCTTGCCCAGAAACGACAGCGCACACCAAACCCGCCTGGCTTGGTGCGGTTCCTGTGATCTCATCCACGGCCATATGGCTCCAGACTCAAAGGTCGTCTCGTCTCGCCTCGCCTCAGAGCCGGCGGCCGAAAAACCGAGACTCGTCTGCCGCTCTCAACTCAGAAGCCATCGCTTCAAGAACATTGGGTCGGACAGGCTGCTGACTCCAGGCCTGTTCAAATCCCCATATGCAAAGACCTCCGCCTGTCTGATTGAGTTTATTGGACAGCTACGGGGAGTTGGACTGATCGACCAAGGACAGGCCGGAAGCTTCCGGAACTCTCGAATGAACAGGGCTGAGCAGGGAGAAGACGGTGACAGAGAGAAGCGCCACGGGAGGAGTGCCTGAGTAAATCTTCGAGTGCTGAACGCAGATGGTGAAGGATCTGACAGGTTCTGACTCATTCACCTTTGCGCAATCGCGAACGACCCTGTCAAAGCCGGATCGGTCTTCTTCAGCGCGTATTTAGCACATTCCAGTGGCGCCATTCACTTCAACCGCTGCGGTCAAGGAGCCACTTAATTAGAATAGAACATGAAAACAAATACATAACGTAAATGAATCATTCATAACATTTTCCAAACTCTTGTTATGTGGAAGTTCATGTTTGCCATAATGTGCTGGTCTCCCAGCCACAGTGCCATGAAGAGAAACCCGTCCTTAAGCATCCATGATCTTTCACCAAGCTGTTGGGCATGGCTTTCCACGGGCTTACGTTTGTGTATATCCTCACCGAGGCATTTGATCTAAAAGCCAAAAAAAAAAGAAAGACGATCTCAAACGGCATTTCTGAGCCATTCACTGTCTGTCTCGGATGTCCACACACCCATTATTTCTAAAAAAAAGGACAGCCCCAGCCACAACACACGCTGCCCCTCACTATCATTACATCCCATAATGAAGCCCAGTGCTCCAGGAGACAAAATATTTTCTTACTTCTTTCATTTTTTTATGAACACACAAGGGTTTTGTTTTTTCTTCTTTTACCTTTTTATCTGCTTATTCATTGTGGCCACTCAGGATTTTGTGTATGTATGTGTGTGCGTGTGTGTGTGTGTGTGTGTGTGTGTGTGTGTGAGAGATTCAGGTCTCAAACCCATCCAAAAGCCTGTGTACTGTCCAACAAGTCCGGTAAGTAAGTGAGTTTATCGAACACCCACATCTCTGGCCTCTTGGATCTTAAGGGTGTGCAGACCAGGTCTGAAATCAGAAACTTGACTCATTCACAGATTAATCTAGAGTAGATGTTAGCGGTTCCTGACCCAGGAGACGCCCACCACTGCACGGTGCGTTATTTTTCTCCTCGAAAGCCGCCTTTCAGCCACCAGGGCGGACGATTACCTGAGGTGTTGAACCAGCCGAGCTAATGGAAAGAGCACAGAAAACACTAACCAGCTTAATAGACCCCTGAGACTTCACCTCTTCCTCCCAAGCCAAACAAAATGTCTGGAAAAGCAGGCGCAGGATACAGAACTGCGAAGCACCAAGCATTCAATATCCAAATAAGTTCATATCTTCTGGAGATGCAGGGCCCGTGTGGGTGTCCCACCTCTCAACATCCTTGAACCAGGTCATGAAGACCACTAAACACACAGGAGCTCGGCACCACAAGCAAGAACAGATCCAAAAGTTTGCCCAGCCGGGCATCACTAGGTCTGGAGAGAGGGAGAATGCCTTACAAAACACAAAGTGTAAGACCACCATTACACGGTTCTGAACTCTGTGGTTGTACTGGTGGTAGTATTCATGTATGTAACAGCGTATTTTCACGTATTCAAATTCTCCTCTCGGCTCTGTATTACCATGTACACCAGTATATTTTCTTAAACAACCCCATATTAGTTTAATCACAGACACATCTCATAGCAAGCTTCATGAAGAATACCAAAGCTTTGAAATTAAATATTTGACTCCTCTTTCATTCAAAACCATTTTGAATTATAGATCTTCCCCACCAGAGAAACAAGTCACCACTTGTTCTATCTGTTTGAAGAAAAAAAAAAAAAGAGCTCGGTAATTATTTATCAAAGTGGCCAAGGAGAATACAAACACACACACACACACACCCCTACAGTGAGCAGGAGGTGCCGTTAACAAAATGTGATCAGACTTTTATTCATTCCACCTGTCACAGGAGAGGCTGGTGCCTCAGAATACTCATCGATGGACTGAATCAATATCCAATTACCAGGTGCACATTACCGAGCTGGCAGGCGACAGTGGCTGTGTGTGGATTAGGGGAGTGGCCCACGCCGCCTCCTCTTTCGAGGCCCCGTAACCCCGTCAGATTATTTCTTAACACAGCATTTACATGCTGCCATTGCAGGGCTGGCCCCAGGCTGCCTGCACCCTCCGCTCATTCAGACACCATTTTGAGAGGCAGATTTGTTGGTCTGTCACTCAGTGAGATTCGTCGTCCGTCACTGTGCCTGAGACGCACTCAATTCTGTGCCGCCGACCCGTAATGATAGCATCGCAGCCAAAAGGGCCCAGAGGTAGCGTGTCTTATGGATTTCTCTCAGTTCTGATCGGCGCCTGATTTGGGAAGGAAATTTCCTATGATGCCTACTTGGTCGTCACAGCAAATTGAAGCGCGGCACACTGATATGCAGCCCCGGGAGTACTTCACATCTTCCTTTACACATTTCACCCGGAGAAAAATAACCACATATTTTCCTTCGGCATCACCACTACAGGAGGACATCAGCCACCGCACGTTGCGTTGAACTCTGTCTTTGCTCTTTTTAACGTCGAACTCTGTCCACCGGTGTTACTCCTTCACCAGAGTGTATCTGCTCCACCAGCGCTACTGCCCTACCAGAGAGAGGCCCTGTCAGGGCCGTAGTTATGGAGGCATGCCCCCCTCCCCCCCTGCCCTGGGGATTTCAGGGTTGGTGAAATAGCCTTTAGAGATGTGCATGCCCAGCTGTGCTGGAGAGAAGAGCACCTCCACGAGGAGCTGAGGGGGACGCTGAATCACGGCTGTTAATGGCTCATCTCTTCATCTCCTCATCTCCTCAGCTGTCGTGGGCAGCCTCTTCTTTGCTCCCTAACTCTCTCTCTCTTCTTTCGTTCTTTTCCAAATGAATCAAGTGTGTGATCTAATCACTTCGGGCTTGCCAAGAATTAGAGATATATTTCAGGCAAGCACACGCATGTTCAGCTGGTCAGGAAACTCATGTTTAGCTAAAGCTTTTTTTAAAAGCCCAGACTTACTTTTTGACACGGCTATTTATAGGCATAGGGGCATTGTTCTGAAGTGGAGAACAAATCCTGCCTGAAAGGTAACACACTGTATCCAAAACTACCTTCTGACCTACTTTCCTTGGCAAGAGTGTGGCTGGTCCCAGCTTTGTGCCTGGTATATATAGACAAGCGGCTCTACTGGGTGAACATTATTTTTGCATGTCCAAGGAAATATACCGACCCACATACCTGCCCATGTTTGCCACAGAGGAGGGTATCACCTGAGGCAGGCCTCTGTGTGTGTGTGTGTGTACGCGCAGATGAGGAAATGCATATTTTTATGCATATATGTATATGCATCTGTATATGTGAATATAAATGTGCTCAAATATGCTTGTGGGTGTGCACGTGCATCATGATACTGACTGTGTGTGTGTGTGTGTGCGTGTGTGTGGGTGGGTGTGTGCGTGTAGGCTGGCACCTGCTGCCCCAGATTCCCTGACTAAAGCAGGCCTCTATCAGACATGCTGCAGTCTCACAGCTGTTGGCCTGGGCATTGCCCAGCTGCTGAAAAATAAAATAAAGAGCACAGAGACTCAGAGACTAAAGCCAACCAGAACGCACAGGACTGCGGCAGCAATTATCTCCGCAAATACCGGGGTTACGTACTGCTTTACACGTGCTGCGTTCAGTGTCTAAGTAAGTTCTGTCGGGTGGACTCACTGCTACGTACAAAACTCGCAAGACATAATAAACTTGAATATAATCCGCATTATGCGAACTACGGAATATAAAAAAGTATAATTCTTGTAAAATCAATTACAATTCTGACATTTTTGTTTCCCAAGGGGCTTCGCGATAAACCCTGCAAATCGAGCGCATTAAATGAGAATATGAAAGCATAGCGAAGCTCGCTCGCTCGCGCGTAACAAGTGGTTCCACATGTCGCGGACGGCCAATTAGCCCGAAGGAGTTTCGGGCTGATTTGCCGTGATTTGCCGTGATTAGCGTGCGCATCGTTATTGGCCCATTGCGTCTCTGTCTCGTGCGATGAAACGTAAGCAAGGCTGACAACATAGCTTATGCGTCTCCAGTCTCGCCTGAAACTAAGCTGTGCATCTAAGCGCTAACTACACCATCCGGGCTTTCATGTAAATGAAAGCTTACGCTGTCTGCCACCCATCCGTCATGCGTAAGGGACGACGTTTTTATAGTGGAATTTTAGTCACTGGAGCTTTCCATACACGACGAGATGAGTTTTCTGGGGGTCCTCCCTGAAATAAAGTGACGGCTTGAAAAACTGACCTGGCAAACTACATCTGTAAACGTCGATGTTCTTGACGGTGAGTTTTGACGGTGCGCCAGGTTCCTGTGGAAAAATCCCTACGGCGTGTTTGAGAATCGAACGAGCTATTATTGTAATATGAAACCTGAACTGCGGGGTTTGACGTCTACACGAAAATATATATTTCTTACACGATGTTCTATAGCCAGAGTACATAGAGACTTTAATTTCCCCTCTACAATTCCTGTAAGTCGCCATTGCCACCTGAAAGACACATGAAGTTGCTCTCTGCCCCTTTCCCAAGGATAAAGCTGGATACAGTCATTTTTAGAAGGGTCCATCGATCAAGACCTAAAAGTGAACCAGATATGGACTGGGTCATTCTTCTCCTTGTCATGCTATAAGAGAGAGGAAGCTCGAACATAAATCTTTGGCTTGTTTGCTGGAGGGACCTTAACCCGCGATCCTTCCATAATTCCCAAGTACAATCATTGCCTTGTTTTCTGAGACTCTAATCAATAACTGTTTGGTGTGCATTATTATTTGAATACAAAGTGACAGTGGCTTAGTGCTCAGGGCTTAGTTCTGAGCTGTGCTGAGCTGGGTAACAGGACTAAGGGAGTGAATGCTCCATAGGCCAGAGGATAAGAATGCATGTAAATACTACACACAGGCTCACAAAGAGTCACACAAAGACCTAGGGCTCAAATGCACCCACCTTATCCCCAAAGCCTCACTAATCGCTAATTCACGCCTATGTACACATCACTCATGTACACATCTCCAATCCATGCACACACATACACACAAAATCCCAATCTACCCGTCCCGCCCACCTGTAGGCCCTTTGTGACCAGACCCTCCCCTAATGATTGATGAATATAGCAGATGGCACGTAAATTTCCCAAGGTGCTCCTTGGCCCATCTGTCATGTCCGAGCACCCGCCTTCCTCGTTACCACAACAACGGAGGTGTGGCTAATCACATCCCATTAGGATTACTGTTCGTTTGACCTCAGCGATTGCTGTAATGGCATTGGGGGAGGGGCTGTGGCTTGGGGGAGGAGCATGGACGACCTGCTGATACACAGATGACTACAAGCAGAGGCAAGGTCATGCCTCCACTCTGGAGCACACCAGCGTCCCCATTTGCAAATCTAATCGCTCGTCCGGAGTCTGTTGTCCTCATTAAGACCGCCTCTGTGGACTCAAGTGTGTGTGTGCTTATATGTGTGTGTGTGTCTGGCCCCCATCACTGGGTAAAGGGTAATAAGTACCATGAACCGCCCCTCCATTTCACAGTAAATTACTGCACTCCAAACTGTAATGATGTGATGATGAAGGACACAGCAGGTCAGTACTGAAGGACTGCTGTACAGGGCAGGGAGGAGATATGCTTTTTAAAAGCATCACCTGCTCATCAGAATGGTCTCCCTAATATGACATCCTAAAACGACTTGATGCGGCTTGGCTTATTTATTTGGCGATTAGGTTGGTTGCTTTGATTGTTACATGCTCCGACTCCTACACCTACACCACACTCTCCCTCTTGTTTACCGGACACAGGAACACTGAATTTGTATTTCACGGCATATAAATCCTCTCACTAGTCAATTTCCTCTAACTTCTACAGCTGATACCCAAAGCATTGCTTAGCATTGTTATACAGCGGCATGACATTTCCATAGCTCCAATATATATACTGTTCACACACACGCAACAGAATACGCTCTTATGAACTCTTATGCACTGAGAGCCTCCACCAGTAACAACCAGCTTGGCCATAGCTCTGGACGCAGTCAGAAATGAGGAGGGCAGAACTTGACTGGTCTAGTTTGCTCCCTCCACCTGAGCACGGGGGGGGGGTGGAGCTCCTCTCTCAGCGAGTGCCTTGCGTAATCACTCCATCTCTGCTTTTTCATTCCCGCTCCACACGGACTCCAGACTCCCGACACTCTGCAGACCTCTCCCCTTCTCTCTGAGCAAACCAGGAAAACGCTTCCGTTTTAATATGTATTAAAACGTTCCAGACAAGCGTATCACTTTAAGAAAGGTGTCATGCTTTTCTGAACTGGAGGAAAACCTGCAGTAGTTTTTTTTTCCCATCTAGAATTTCATGCGGAACAGCAGCAGCAAAACAATAATATTGTTTATCCTACTGTGCATCGTGCAGGAATGCATCCATGTGTGTGGAAAACTGCATCAAGGTTTTGAGGCATGTCTTTTTAGACGCCATATCGAATCCTTTGTAGAAGTGAGAACCTCACTGCTAGGAGTTGTAATTAACATTTATTTTTTGATCATTTTCATGGAGTCTGTGGGAAATACTGGGTGAACTACACGTGTGTATAAATGTACAGAGCATGTTCCTTGTGCGCTGTGGTTGTGTTACTCTGGAGTGCCTGCTGAGTGATCTTGGAGTGAGAGAGACAACAACACTCCAAATGAATGAAAGCCCACTTCTCACTCTGGGGGAAATCTTATTGCTCTGCTCCCTCTCACTCCTCACCCCACTCACTCTTCACCCCACTTTCACCCCACTCTCACTCCCAACCCCACTGTGCTCCTCATGTGGCTGAGGGGAAGACGCCTCTACATGACTCAGCACATTCACGCTTCCCTTAATCCATCCACCCTGCCCCCCCCCAACAGCCTGAGTCTTCCAAACCATAATCAGCACAGGAGACTAATGGGTTTCAGATACTTTGTTTTTTTTGACTGTTTATCCATTTCATTCTTTTTTTTCTCCCTGAATCATTCTCACCCTCGTCATATCTCACTGTCTTTGTGGTGTCCTGCGAGATGCAGTGGGGGAAATGTGGCGCAAGAAAACAGATGAAGGGCGCAAGAAAACAAAGGGAACGCGAGAACCAGCCAGAAGGTGCGAGCACACGACACAGCGCAATCTCACCAATAACACACAGCAAAGCCCGGAGCTCCAACTCTGCACATCTGCGCTCAGCCTCTACAACTACAACAGCCTCTAGAACAGCCTCTTTAAAATGTGGCAGCGTTCCAGGATCTCTTCTTCTTCTTGCAGATCAGTTTGAACACAGATTGTTGATAGAAAAGATCAATGATCTTCCTCATAATGACCTACGAGCCAGAGAGCAGGCACTGATACATGATAAAAGCAAATGGAAAAAAAGATGGCTCCTTCCAAATTTCAGGAGTTGCTGAGTTTTTCAAATGCTTGACAATGACATAGTAATAAATCTTCATGCCTGAATATTAATATTTCAAATGTAGTGGCTAACTGTCAAGAGTGACTTCTTTGTGTGAATTATGTGGACTAATCAAAGGCCTTCTACCCTTTTGCGAGTGTATTGCTAAAATGTTACAATTATAAGCAGTACTAAATGTACCATATAGTTAGAGGAAATACAGTCGAGCTTTTCAGAAGAAAACCGGTGTGCAATAGGGTGAAGCCACACGCACGTGAACATCACACACTGTATTAAGCACTACATGGAAATGTATATCGATATCATCATAATTGTTCATGCTTTCTTGTGCAAAAATGCTTAGGACAACAGTAGTGTTGATTTTGTGAACTCTTTGTAAAGAAGTTACATGATATTGTTTGCTGCAACATTATTTTTCTCTTGGGAGATGCAGGAATAAATGCTAAACCCTTTCCTGATGATGTATTATTCACAAGTGGATCAGAAATTCACAGAAGAATGGAGAGGTCTATGTAATCTCCACCTGGGTCACACTTCGCATGGACATGGAAACAACGAGCTGCTGACTTAATAGGCTTTTCAATTGTCAGTTGTCCGAGTTGTGTCCCCATCCTGATAAAAAAATAAAGCTTTTCCTCCATCCCTTCCTCTGGTCGTCACACTCTCCCTCTCTCTCTCTCTTGTCCCCTGTCTAAGCCTTTTTTTTCATATTTTTACTCATTCCTCTCCATGTCAAACAAACAAGATTGTAAATTCGAAAAAGTTTGAGAATATCAGATTAGTAAAGTAGAAACAGTTGCAGTTTTTCCAAATTGGATGCAGACATTTCTCAGAGTACTTCATGCTGTCCCCAAAACTATAAACACCACTTCCCAAAAACCTTGAACAATGTTTAGAAAAATCCCTTTTTTGCTGAAAACCGTTTACACAGTCCTCAAAAATAAATAATGCAGTCAGAAGACGCACTCACACTACAACACTGTAGTCATTGTAAGCACTAATTAAACACGTGTTCAAAAACCAAAGCTACTGTATTAATGCAGCTTTGAATATTCCGCAGGAAATAAAGGATACAACAATTGTCAAAAAAGAATGATTTTGATTTATTATGTAACCAAACTTCAAAAAATTATCTCTATTTGCACATTCATGAGACTTTAAAAACTTAATTATTGGTGGGAACAATGTATCACAAAGTCCACTGAGCAGTGACGTGTTGTGCGGCTCAACTGTGATGCGTTGATGGAGACCGAGGGTGCACACATTGTTACATTTCCCCCTCTTTGTCCTGTGATCTCCCTTCCTCAGCAGTGCCTTTTGGCCAAACCGAATCCAGCCTCATCGGTGTAGATGTATTAAACCTGGTCAGCGTTTGCTAAAAGCTGAAGTATTCTCTAGGTGAAGACCAGCACATTTCAGTGCTGCGTAACAGTGGGTATGTATGCAGTACAGTGACACAGTGCAGAAGCAGAGGCCTACACAGTAAGGAGGTACATATTTACACAAGCAACACGCATTTCTGTCACACGGGCAGAAATCCTCTCATGCAGAGCTTGATATATCTGTTTCGTACTCATCATGAGCCTTCTCAGCACACCATCAGTTCCTGCTCTAGGAATATTCCTCCTGGTACAGAATACGATTTGAGTCTGACGGCAATATTTCCGACCATGGTCTTGTGTTGCTCATTTCTCCTTATTCAGCAAAAACTTTAATAATATGAATAATTATCAGAATTACATAAAATCTTTTTTAAACACTGCTGATAAGGGAGGATACAATGAAATAACATGAAACAGAAACCAGGTTAGAAATAGAGATATGGGCATAATAATAACAGAACAAACATTTATAAGACAACTCCACCAAAATCACAAATTAATTGTAATTGTAGCACTTGCGTAAGTGGATAAGAGTGCCTGCTAAACGATGCAAATGTAAATGTAATTGTCTGTGGATGACACAGGGCTAGAAGGACCCAACACATTTGCCCCATCTGTCCAAGGTCCAATACTCAGGCCCTATGAGAGGCAGTCCAGAGTCAATCAATGCGTAGAGTTCACAAAGGAGATACTTGAAACACAGAGACAAATCTCTTTTACGACATCCTGTAAAGCAGACCTCACCAGAAGAAGGAACATTAGAAACAGGAGTGATGAACTGTTGCTGGATACCATCTTAAGTCTTAAGATTCAGTCAATTAAATCAAGCACTTGAAACCCTAAGACAAAGAACTTAAGAGCTAAAAAAGATGACTAAAATATGACTTGAGAAGAAAGAAACATACAAAAATCCATGTTCTTATTGTTTTCCCTTTTCAGTATCTTTCTTTTTTCATTCATTTATATTATTCTTATATTTTTCATATTATTTTATCTCCAAGACCAACGGAAGGCCTTCTTCCAAACACAGCTTCTGCCCTGATTTGAGCTGAGCATGATTAAACATCTCGATGATTTTATAAAACAAAAATGTCAGTTGATAAATTAAGTACAGCTAAAGACAGAGCAGATGCCAGAACTGAAGATGACAATCAGTTGGCATTAAATAAAAATTATTAAAAATGTAACTACTGTCAGTTTGTGTGATTTGGGTGCTGGTGTCTGCCATTCATATCCTTCTATGGTGTTTTAATACAAAATGGTATTTTCACAGAGAAATAGATGAAAAAAATTTTTGTCTAGCTGATGAAGAAACAAATATAACAAAAACTTGCTGTAGTGTTCCAGAAGTATTTTGAGTTGAGAATGGGTATTTTTCCAGTTCAATGGAAAATAATTCAGTTATTTTTTAAATAAGTTTTGTGTTGTAGCTCAGGAATATGTCTGCAGACAACTTGCAGAAGGTTTTACAGGTCTTGTAACAAACGTTTCTCTAATGTTAAATACCTCCTGAACATTTTCCTACCCATATGAACTGTCTGGCTTTTCAGTACAGAGATTCAAGATCACAGGGTTTGAGGCCCAGCTCTGCTACGTGCTGCCTGGGGTTAAAGGCCATGATGCAATCTTACACTCAAAGACAAAAGCAGAAATGGTCATTTCTATAATCCCAATGTTGTATTATAGACTCAACAACTGGCAGTTCTCAGAGTTGTTGACACTGTTGGTATGAACAGATGGCCAGTGGTGAATCTCAGATAACCCCAAGCTGAGGTTCTGAAGAAGGGCTGCTCACCCCATAGACATGCATCATAGGCTGGTGTCACCATTTATCAAGTGAGTTACTTGTTTCCCGTCTATCACACATATACCAAATCCACATCCTCGTTTAACTGCCCACCTCCCCCCCCACCACCACCACCACACACACAATATGATTCCTGGAGGTGCGTAATTAAATGTAATTTAATTTTCATCTAATTTCATTTCATTAAGTGCCTCTACAACCTGGGCATTTTCAGTAATGCCATCAGACTCTATAGCTTTAGCTTCACACTAATCATGAGATGGTTGTCATAGGCACTGGCATGAATCCTGGCCTGGTCCTCAGTCTGCCTGTAAACAGAGACCAATGAGCACGGTCTGCCTCTCTGACACTCCACAACCACTGATCTGTTGATGGTGTACAGATTGTTCTTGCTGAACTATTACTCGCTATAGTGCGGGTTACCTCATGTGCCAAATCTAGCTACCCCAACAAGAGCCAGAATAGCAGCGTGGGTCACACTGACGGGATACGGCGCTAACAGCAGCACGGCTTGTGGATTTCGCCCTGGTCCTCTTCCATCAGGGTCTTACAAAAAACTCAGCGGTTGTGGCCGACACCGTGTTTGCTGCTAAACACCCCTGAGGGTGGCTCTGGTCCTCTGGTGCCCCGCCGTTCTGCCCCTCACGTCGCATTAGCCCCTCCGGGTCCCTGCTGAAAGATTAATGCTCGAGCAGCTCACAAGAGGTCACTCTACCTGAGGCATAAAACAAGATTTAGCATATTCACAATTCAAATGGGGGAGAGGGGGGGGGGGGGGTTGCCTAGCCATTGTTAAACATGGCAATTGCAGTTCTTCCAAGCAAGGAAAGTAAACACCAGCTCGGGTTCATTTATCACCGCCGTTCCAACAATAGGACAGAAAATGCTTGGTTGTTTGTTATGGTGTTCAGGAGGAGGTTGGACAGCTCGCTCCTGCTAGCAGAGCTCACATCACTAGACCCAAGCGCGAGTAAAGCTAGCGTGGGCGTGAGGCATTCACTCCACACGCTCCAGAACCCTCTCGGTGTTTGTAAGTCCCCACAAGGCCATGTAAACAGTAATACAGCAACAGGCCACTGAAGTGATTTTTTATTTTTTTTACTGATGGAAAAATTTGGGGGTTTACTTCCTGTTAATGCCTCAGTGTTCCTACGGCGATAAACGGTAACAGAGCCAAATGTTCGGCAGCTGCTGCAGCAACTAAATGACCTCCGCCGTTACCCAATGAATCATGGGAGTTCGTATTAACTAGAGCTGCTCCGTGGAACATGGTAGGTTTTCACTTAGAGCTTTCAGTAGTCCCACAACACAATAAGGCAAAGAAAAAGGTACACGGCACACCTGTAGTATTCTTTACTCTGCTTTGCTGAGTAGTTCTTGTGAGAGATTCATAAAACAGAACATAAAGTAAGATTGCAAAAGGAGACAGAAAGAAAGCGATTGCTGTGTGGAGTGTGTTTGCACATGCAGTTATTAAGCTTGCTTATTCACTGCAATTATTTCTTTTTCATTTATTGTATCTATAGATTTATTGAGGTAATTGAATTTATTAGACCGCTGGAGAACACCGGAGCAATTTTCTCTTGATTAAAAAGCATAAAAATCAGATATTTTTGCAGTATGGCATTAAGCAAGACAGAGCAAGAATACTCCCAAGTATTCCCAAGTATATTCCCAAGTGCTTCTTTTAGATGCCAACAATACTTTTCTAGAACTTTTGTCAGGAAGCATGAGAATAACCTGTTAAAACCATCAACGACAACAACAAATCATCAGAAATAAAGGCTGATCTCAAAGGCATGTGAGACGTCACTAAAAACACAGCCCGCAAAGGCACTCCCGCAGATTTCCTCTGGAGAGGAACCTTTTTGCTTGGCATTAAGATTCTATCTACAGCCATGTGCATTTCACTTCCTGTTATTTTAGGAATGGTTAAAAACATGGCACCATTCTCCCTCCAGGAGGTTTCACCTTGACCCCACCCGCCACCCCATCAGGAAATGGAGGCCGTGTGGAGACGCGAGCACCTCACCCTTTACGCTCCTCTACAGCAGGAGGAAGAAACCGTGTGAGGAGGGCCGCAGCGCCGTGGGAAAACAATTTCACTCCGTGTCACTTAATTTCACTCAGCAGTTGTCCAGACACGAGTAAACGCTCACCGCTGTCTGCAGGGAGTCTGGGGGTGGGGTGGGGGGTGGGGCGCTTGGTTTAGGTGGCCGGGTGGCTGGCAGGGTTCTCTATCTCAGCCAGGGCCATTTGAGAGGCAGATTGGACAAGATGCTGCCGGAAGGCTTCCTTACGCCATATGTAGTGGGGGGGGGGGAGGAAATAGGAGAGATGGTGAGAGAGAGAGAGAGAGATGGAAAGAGGAAGAGAGAGAGGAAAAGGATGCATGTGTTAGGGAGAATGAGTTGTAGGGTGGAGAGTGAGAGAGATAAAGAGAGAGGGACAGAGGGAGGAGAGGACAGAGACAATCTCTCCCACTAAATTACCTTGGCAGATATCAGACAGGACGCTTCAGTTGTGCTGAATGATAATTGTAGCAAGCTGACAGGGCCAGTCCTCCTGAGGTCACCTGCTACTAGGCCAGCAACCAAGAGGGGGTTACTGTCTCTCCCCATCTTTCATCATCTAATTATCAAGCTTTGTAGGAAGAACTGCCACCCCATGATGATCACAGGTGTCAATAATAATAATACAGCTATCAATAAATACACACAACAGACAATAAAGCAACATGCCGATGACAAAACAGGAACATAGTCACTGATCTCCTTTTTTATCTGATCTCCTTATCCAGTAAGCAGCTCACATTATGATTTATATACATAAATCACATTTTGGATATACACTATATTGCCAAAAGTATTCGCTCACCTTCCTTCACTCACATATGAGCTTAAGTGACATTCCATTCCTAATCTATAGGGTTCAATATGACGTTGGTCCACCCTTTGCAGCTAGAACAGCTTCAACTCTTCTGGGAAGGTTGTCCAAAAGGTTTAGGAGCGTGTTTATGGGGATTTTTGACCTTTCTTCCAGAAGCACATTTGTGAGATCACATACTGATGTTGGACGAGAAGGCCTGGCTCTCAATCTCTGCTCTAATTCATCCCAAAGGTGTTCTATCGGGTTGAGGTCAGGACTCTGTGCAGGCCAGTCAAGTTCATCCACACCAGACTCTGTCATCCATGTCTTCATGGACCTTGCTTTGTGCACTGGTGCACAGTCATGTTGGAAGAGGAAGGGGCCAGCTCCAAACTGTTCCCACAAACCTGGGAGCATGGAATTGTCTTGGTATGCTGAAGCAATCAGAGTTCCTTTCACTGGAACTAAGGGGCCAAGCCCACCTCCTGAAAAACAACCCCACACCATAATCCCCCCCTCCACCAAACTTTATATTTGGCACAATGCAGTCAGTCAAGTACCGTTCTCCTGGCAACTGCCAAAACCAGACTCGTCCATCAGATTGCCAGATGGAGAAGTGCGATTCGTCGCTCCAGAGAACATGCCTCCACTGCTCTAGAGTCCAGTGGCGGCATGCTTTACACCACTGCATCCGACACTTTGCATTGCACTTGGTGACGTATGGCTTTGATGCAGCTGTTTGACCATGGAAACCCATTCCATGAAGCTCTCTGCGCACTGTTCTTGAGCTAATCTGAAGGCCACATGAAGTTTGGATGTCTGTAGTTATTGACTCTGCAGAAAGTTGGCGACCTCTTCGCATCCGCTGACCCCGCTCTGCCAGTTTACGTGGCCTACCACTTGGCTGAGTAGCTGTCGTTCCCAAACACTTCCATTTTCTTATAATACAGCTGACAGTTGACTGTGGAATATTTAGGAGCAAGGAAATTTCATGACTGGATTTGTTACACAGGTGGCATCCTATCACAGTTCCACGCTGGAATTCACTGAGCTCCTGAGAGCGACCCATTCTTTCACAAATGTTTGTAAAAACAGTCTGCAGGCCTAGGTGCTTAATTTTATACTCCTGTGGCCATGGAAGTGATTGGAACACCTGATTCCGGTAATTTGGATGGGTGAGTGAATACTTTTGGCAATATAGTGTATATGGATTTATATATAATCATAAAGGGATCATGAGGAACTACACTGGAGACGTCCTGGTCAGGATTCAGGCGCCTAACCTCCTCAGTAGGGCATCCCACAGAGCCATCTAGTCAATACACACACACACACACACACACACACACACACACACCCGTCTGTTGAGTCATAAAGCCAGGCACATGCGTTGACCCATGACACCTGCTCAGTGATGCTGTATGAACAGTTGTTCAAAAGGATTTGTTGGCGAGCTTCAGGTGTGTCGGAGGATTCGTATCCACACTCCTGAAAGGGCCAGTTCACATGGATCTGGGAACGGGACAGACAGGACCACAGCATGGGAATAGGGGGTTATAGCCATGAAATTCATTTCAAAAAGACAACAGCCATTTTAGAGAGTGTCAGGTACACTATCATAGGGATAAGAGTAAAATGTTGGAATAATCCATTTCCTGGTTATCTATCATAGTAGTCTTGTCCTGGGCTGTTCCTGAATTTCATATCTGGCCCAGCAGACAGCATCACAGTAGTAGAATCTGAATGGGCTTTCTGTGATAGAAATACTGAAATGTTACACACAGGCATCCCCAGCAGAAGTAATGCAGGACAGCAGTATTCAGTTACACGCTGTGACACGGATGAACACAGTTCCAGATGAACTCTGCGCCCTTCCATAGAGGTCCAGTCAGACTTTTCACAGTCTGACGTGAAAAATGCTTTTAGACCGAGGGAGTCATACAAAAAAAAAAACCATACCTGTGCTAATTGTAAAGCAACCTTGTGTTCTTGAAAGGCGTTATATAAATCGTTCATTCATTCATAGTTAGAAAGCAGAAATAATCTAAAATCATTTTATACAGACCATTGATTAGCTTGTTTGATCAAATTTTCATGTAGAACACTATAAATACAATTCTATCTAATTCAATGATACAATACAATAATAATCCAACGCACACATTGTTGAAAACTCCGTTATTATACAGAAGTAATCGTGTGGTGCAAACAGCACTGGCGTCACACGTACACAAGACTCAACGCACATAATACAATAATACAATATAATACAATGTCAAATTATGCATTTTACATTTACTTGTATTGATCAGAAAAGCGCTCCACGGGACACGTACAGTGCATAACGGCGCATAGGGTCGCACGGGTAAGCAAACTCCTTCACAGATGTATGCCAGCATCTCTGCTCGGTCCTGCCAATCTGTCTTTGTTTGCATCCTTTTCTCTGCCAGTCAGATTTGAGTGTTTGGCCGACTTTAAACGAGCCTGACAGAATGAAAAGGTGCTCTCGTTCCGACGCCATAATGAGAAGGGACCTCGGATAAGCGACCGAAATGAATCCGCCATCGACCGCTGGCACATTAGCGCGCGCAAAATGCCGCCTCATAAGCAGGCCTGAAACCAAACGTCCATAGCTGTTACACATCCAATTTATACACATCAGCCACGGTGCCCACGCAGCTCAGCCCCCGCCACGTACCGTGTTCACCTTGTGACATGCAAATGAGGCCCATTCCTCAGCCAATGGCATGGCGGTGCGAGAGAGATTAGCGCTGTGCATTCGCCGCTGAGCACTGGTCTGTAGAGCTTCAGTGTTCAGTAATCACCCCATCTTACATCCTGCTACGTTCTTTCTCTTTCGCAGTAGCTAGAAAACATGCAGGAAGCCAAACGCAAGCAGAAATAGCCAAGTGAATAGAATTAGCCAACTCAGTAGAATTAGCTAAGTCAATAGAATTAGCCAAGTCAGTAGCAGAGGCAGTTCTAGGAACCCAGTCCCCCTCCGCCCACGGACCCTCTAACAGACATACTGGTTCCAGTCTGCCCCCCCCCAGTTCAGATGGTCTAGAACATCCACTGGTCAGTAGCAGTTGTGTGTGTGTGTGTGTGTGTGTGTGTGTGTTTCTGTTCCTCACTGCCTTGCTTGGGGGATTCTCATTCAGCCAAGCTGCCATACATGTGGTTACAAATGAAATGCTTTCCAAACTAAGAGTCCTGGCTGCATCACCAAATATTGACTTTAAATGCAAAGGCTTTAAACAAACTGACTTCAAATGCAAAAGCGTCCAGTGAACACTTAAAAATGAATTGTTTTTAATTATTAGCAAACATAAAACCAGGGCAAACCTCTGTTTACGTTTCAATAGAAAGACTCACTCTCTCTCTCTCTCTCTCTCTCACGGACATACACACACACACACACACACACACACACTCATAAAAAAAAAAACATTGCACAGTTACATGCAAACTACAATCTAACCCTAAACTAATCCTATAAAGAGAAACACTTTCAGTTTAAAGAGAAAAAATCAAAAGGCTCTGGCTTTCCTACTGAGTCAGGACCTTTTTGACAATGTAAGAAAGAAAAAACAACAACAAACAAACCTGCACCGCTGACCAAGAAATATCACTGCTATTAGGCTGGTGTGTTCATTCTCCATATGCTCTTTGTTCCACATTTGCACAGTGTTGAGTCATGCATACAGAACGCTGCAGAAAAAAAGCCTGGGTTATCAGCAGGCCACAGGGCTGCAGGAGTGAATCTGAAGTCATAAGGCCACACACACACACACACACACACACACACACACACACAAGATGTGGTTATTTCACAGCTAAAACACCATGGCAAAATGCTGGTAGCCTTGGGGAACCTCATCAGTAGGAGATTTGAACAAATGCTTAAGACAATGACAAAGGTCTGAAGCTGTATGTTTTACTAATGTGAAGACTGCAATGACCCAGTGAGCAGCTGGGTTTGCTTTAAACCCACGTCTCAAACCCGACTGCCAACTTTGCCACTACACCATATGGCATCGAGACGGAGCAGGGCTAGCTGTGATGTATGGGGGCACCGGTCTACAGCCTGTCCAATATGTGTCTCACGTTAAATATCCAACTGTAGATTTAATTTAGGTCGCATTTGACCGGTCATACCAGTCATACCTTTATAAACACTACTAAACAAGCCCTATTCGGAGTGATATTAGTGCATGTGTGTGCCAGGTTAATGCCAAACATACCACTCTCCCACATCATTCGCATTAAGGGACTCTAGCCTGTTTCCACTCTGGAATGTCATTCATTTCCTCACAATCATAGGTGATGCACACACACACACACACACACACACACACTCCATTGAACTATGTCCAATGGAAAGATTCCAAAGAGAACGATTCAAGTGCCACTTGGTGCTTGTCCATGTAACAGTAAAATCCTTACACGCTGGAGCAGTGACATCCAGGCCGAGTCCTTCGGTGCTCCAACAGCAGAAGCTGTTGTACTCCGCCTGAACGGGTGCAGGGAGAGAGAACAGCTCTCTCATTTCCTGCGGGCCATGGGATTTTGGACTCTGGGTGCTGTCTCTCCATCGCACCGTCAAGCTGAAGAGACTAAGTGGTTAGATGGTGATGGATGAACCTCTTCCATTAGCAGTAGCCTCCGAACGAGGCAGAAGTGGCCGGGAGAGTAAGTGTCCGCATGTGGGCTGTGAAATGCCATCCAAAGAGGCTCCGTGCACTATGCTAGGAACCCCGTTTTAGCAAAAAGCTCGTTTGAAAGCGGTGCTGACAAATGGCATTTGAAGAAATGGTTATGATGTGGTGACTCAGAAAGTTCGAAATGCCTCTTCCCCCAGTCATGTACTGAGTCGAAGGCCTTGAAACGAAACATTTCGCTTAAACCGTTCCGGATAAACAGACTCTCTCACTCAGTGAACACACGAAGACAGTGACTTGCTTTTTAAAAGGAGTGATCTCGTTCCGTTAGGAGGTTATTTGCCTCCTCCTGTGTGACCTTTAACGCCGTGGATCTGTCCCCCACATCTACAGCAACGGGGGTTGGGTCTCTGTTCCGGTTTTCCCCATGCATCCCTTTCGCGGGCTATACCGAAGAATCGGAGAACGCCCGCTAACGTTAGCCATTCAAAGGCATCGATTTTCTGACCCGTGTTTCCAGATACTCACAAAAGGACCCCTTACCATCACCGTAAAGCGCCTGCTGCTGGAATTGCTAACCATGGAAACAGCCCAGGTTGCAATCTACCTCAGCAGCTCTCATTCCTTTCTGCTCTGTGCTGTACTGCAGAGGCCTCGACCTTTAGATGCTTCCCTCACCCACACACAAAACATTCACCGTCCCCCAACTGTCCGGTGCCGCCGTCTGCGGACGCTTTTTGCCAGCAACGGTGGCAGGGGGCGTTAACAGCGCGCTGGATCTCGTTAACTGGATGTCGGGCTACTGCGGGGGACGGAGACGGTTACACCTCCGTGTCCGAGCATCTTCCCCACCGACCACGCGGCACCCCAAGAAAACGGCCGTCCGCGGTGACCCTGCTCTGATCTCGAGCCCACTACGGGATGTCAGCGAGGGACTTCAGCTACCTTGTGATGACCTCACCGGGAAAGAGAATCTTCCTTCCCTCATTACGAGCTGCAGCAGGTAGGAATATTATTGCCCTGCGCTACAGGGGCAGCATGGATGGGCCCTCACCATTAATTGGGCATGGAAATTAACGGAATAGTATGGACAAATCACCCACGGACTCTTTCACGGCCCGTTGGGCACACGACCGCTGCCGTGCAATCCGGGGTAATTTGCTTAGAAACCAAGCTCCGCTCGGAATGCCTTCGGTATCTGTCCTTCAAGAAGTCGATGATGCTGCAGGCAGACACATAAATCTTTGCCATTCAGAGGTTGGAGGCACCATTACAAAGGGGACGGTTCTTCCAGATTGACAAGCCTATGAATTATATTGTCAAGACGGGAGTGCGTGTGTGCATGCAGAAGGCGGCGTATTCATCAGAGCGCTGAGCCGTGCCCCCAGCCACCAGGAACGCTCAGACCGTCGCTTTCTCGGGCCACCGAGCTCCGGCACGGCCGCCCTTCACCCGCGCCGTCCCGGAGACCGTCCGCGCGACGCCCGTCACTTTTGATGATTATTCCTTCTCCTCTCCCCATGGCGTTATGCAGACTCGTCTACGCGTCTAGACGCAGGCTGGGGAGCACGGGGCCATCTTTCCCCGCACGAGCCCACGCTGACAGATTCTCGGAGACAAACTTACACAACCAATGAAAGCATCTATAAACCCAGGACTCCGTACATGCAGTCAAGAAAACACTGATAAATTCCGTATGTAGTCAATATAGTCCACACTCTCTATACGGTGTTTGGGGGAGTTCTCAACGCTCCATAGCCTACGACTCTGTCGCAGCAGCTCTCGCATACGCAACTGTATGTCCTCTTCTTCTTCTTGCACCTGCAGAGACGCCCCTGTTACTGCGCAAGCAGCTTTCTCAGCTGCGGTTGATCAGCAAAGACCCGTTGCTAGCTCACATGGAGCGACTATCCAGCAAAACCGTGAGAGCATGCTGAGAAGCCCCGACTGTGGAATAGTCACTAACGAACGTAATTTCGCATTTGAGGAAATTCCAACCGGTAGATCAAAATATCAAACTGTAAACTGTGAATGGTTTTGTGGGAATTCACATGAACACATTAAAAAATGTAAACAGCTAATACTGGTAGTTGT
Organism: Brachyhypopomus occidentalis; assembly: GCA_020368025.1. Classification (NCBI taxonomy): domain Eukaryota; kingdom Metazoa; phylum Chordata; class Actinopteri; order Gymnotiformes; family Hypopomidae; genus Brachyhypopomus; species Brachyhypopomus occidentalis. The sequence goes on along the minus strand of JAGXOD010000247.1, from coordinate 6,903,084 downwards.
TTCAAAATTCATCATGCTTGCACCAATATTCTACAAGACCTTGAAAAATACAAGCTTCAGTTTACATTCTAACTAAAACATGTGTGTCATTTTAAACAGCAGCTTAATGCCACGGAGATGGCGGAGTTTCTCTATAGCCTTAAACACTGGCGGAGTCCGTCCTCTTTGTTTATCCACACGTTCAGCCCTTTCGTTTCAGACCTTGAAAGGTGTATAATAGCTCGGCTTATTGCATATTACACTGAAATTTGCCCACTGACGATTTTGTTTGCAATGCCTCATCGGTCTCTTGTTGACGGTACACTAGATGTACACGTTTCATTAAGCACTACTGGCCAGATGCTTTTACTGTGGAAATATTATTGTTTACATGGTCCTAGCAGAGCAAACAAATGTTTTAAGTGCAGTAATTTATTGACTGTCTCTATAAGGCTCACTTCCTGTTAATATGTTCATAGCCTTCACAGAAGCTCACTAAATCCAGGTGCAGGAATATGCAGTCTGCCTTTCACCTTCTTAAACATGTTCTTTAACATTCACATAGGTTGAACACACAAAACGAAAAGAAACGAATTTGGAAAAAAATAATATTCACTTTTTCAATTATCCAGTTATCGATTCATTCAATAGAGAAAACGTATGATATCGACCAAACTTCATATCAAAACTATCACATGACACTAACCAAGAAGACACACACGGGGAGCACGGGGTGTGTGTGTGGGGGGGGGGGGGGGAGGTTCTCCCACGTCCTTTCAGAGGGTAAACATACTTTATTCATCTCCTAGTCAACTGCTTTGACTGATGCACTGCTGAGCAACATAATTAATCAGTTCAGGGTTATGAATCGAGGTTAGGCGTCGCTCGTGCGCTCGGGAGAGGCGAGGCAGCTGTGACACGTTTAAACCGCGATTCCCTGTCGATGGGCGACAGCGCGAGTCACAAGACACAGCTCGCGGCGTCGGCGCTCTCCGGCTGATCGGTCTGGGAGCACGCACACCGTGTAGTCGGAATGGAGCGCGGAACAGGAGCACAATTCAATTAAGCGCTTATGTGACCTATTTCCAATGATTCGCTTCTCTGGCGCTGAGCATCGGCCAAGTACTCGTGATTTTAATGAAAGTAAACAGATGTCAATGAGAGGAACCCACCGGGCATCTGCAAGATCCTGTTTTTTTGGGTTTTTTTTTTTTTTTGCAAGCACAGGCAAGCGCATGCACAAAAGTTTCCCCGCAAAGTGCCGCGCGCCTCTCCTCGGCAGCCTTTATCAGAGATGCTGCCGACTTTGCCAGGGCGCCAGGGATTTAATAGCCAATCATCATCCTCCTTGCAGTCTTCGACCCAGCCCGATTCCTCTTTCCTCCGGTTCTATTTTTGCACGTCTTCATCGCAGTTCATCAGAGACCGTACGCAGGTGTTTCTATTAAGGTGTAATGAATGATTAATATCCGTTCCATCGCGCTCTGAAACAAAGCTTGCGGATTTATGAAAAGAAATAAATGCACAGTCTTACATGGGCCCGATGCCGCTCTCAGCACGTTACAATGTGATTTCAATTTCAAAGGCATTATTTCCGGACAGCAGTTAAACCCAGGTTGGACAGCATTCCGAAAAAAAAATTTAAACAGTTTACTCAAATTATTATATATGATATGATATTATATTGTAATTAGTTAGATAGCAATCACATTAAACAACTAAACTGAGAAGTTTAGGTAATTCCACTTGGACGGACATTCATTTTTTACAATTTTAACATCATTTGTCTTCTTTAACTGGACTTTAATAAATCCAATACTAAATAAAAAATTCTTTATTAATAAACTTACATTTAACTTGAACCCCCTAAAATACAGTCTTTGCTCCTTTGCAATGGAGATGAAGCACTGTGCTCGGATCAGTTTGGCTGTGAAGGCGTCATTATCAGGTGTGAGCCCTAGGGTTAGGATCCCTGACCGGAGACCTGTACATACTTGGGGAAAAAGCTAACACTCCTTGGCCAGGTAACACTCTCTGAACATTGAGGTGTTCTGTATCCTGACAGATACATGTTTTATTGATACTGTACTAACTGAAGTGTTTGTCAAAGTCAGAATGTGCCTAAAATAAACGAAATAAATGAGAAAAGCAGTGAGAAATGGTTTCTCCCAGTATCGACTGGTGTGCACTTGTGGTGCACCTGAACGCTAGTAAGGACGTGTTGGGACTGAGAAGAGCAAGGCGCTTTTCCTTCTAATAACTGCCCTCCAGAGCTCCAGATCTTCTCGTTAGACCCAACAAGAGAGCATCGAGTTGCGTTCAAATAGGCGCGTGTTCGAGGAACAGAGATCGTTTGATTTTGCACGCGAATTTCCCCATACAAATATCACCACTTCATCAAAAAATTCATTTACGGCCACTTTGAACAAATGGAGATTCTATGGGGCTGGCGGAGTGATTACTGTGCATGGACTCAGCTATGAATAATTTTTCCTGAAATGAGCTATATGAAAAAGACAGAAATGGAGAGAGTGGGAGGGAGGAGAGAGAGAGAGAGAGAGAGAGAGAGAGAGAGAGAGAGAGAGAGTGTGAGAGAGAGAGAGAGAGAGAGAGAGAGGGGCACCTCACTATTATGAGATGTGCTGTCTGTTTTGCAGAAGCAGGAAAGCCTACTCCAGGCACAATTGGTGGGCTGAAATGAGATCTTCACAGAGAGAGAGGGAGAAGGAGGGAGGGAGGAAGAGAGAGAGAAACAGACAGACAGAGAGACAGAATGAGAAAGAGACAGAAAGAGGGGGAGAAGAGAGTTGTTGGCTTCCCTGCATGGTAATTGCAGAGGAGGTGAGGATAGTGTCATTAATACTCACCATTTTGCCCAGGAGAAGGAACACGTGAAGGAAACCTAACGAGGTCTGAAGGCAACGTTCAGAGGCAAAGCACTTCTGCACAGTTAGACTCCACAAGGGCTACCATGCTAACAGTGTCGCAATTAACAGCTGGGCAAAGTAAAATGGAGTTACCTCTGCTCTAACTTAAGAGACCATAAGACTAGAAGAAGGAGCACTGGATGCTGAAAATTTCCCAGTAACAATGCGGTTGTCCACACATTGTGGAATTCGCTTTTTGATATCGTGATGTATATAATGATATGGTGAGACAAACAGCAGTTAACTACTCAGAATGGCAATGTCTGTAAAACGCAGTAAAAGACTTTGCTGCTTTTAATCACGATGCTCATCAAGGCTGTAATATACTTTAATTTGGCGGACACTCCGGAGAAGGAAGCATGACATTCGCATGCAGCTGCCTCATTTAAAGTAATGGGCAGGTTAGTGACTCATCCCCCTGGCCTGACAGGCATCCACTTTGACAAGCCCTGGCAAAACTGGGTGGGCGCAGAGCAGCCCCCCCCCCCCCCACCGCGAGGCTTTACGTTAGTGCCATGATGAAGAGGAGAGAGGAGGAGCCAATTACAAGATGCACTGGCGCTGACCCGCCAGCGAAGAGTTTCCGTAAGCGTGGAACGACGGAATGATGGGCGGATCAAAAGGAGCCTGTGATTATCCGCGCCCGAGTGACCGATGCCCTGCATCAGCTTTAAAGGAGGGAACTTATCGCAAATGGCCACTAAAGTTTCTCTAGGGGGAGTTTGAATTTGAGGAGCACGAAGGCACATTAGGGGTTAAATGATTAGCTGGATGGTAGGCCTACTGGTTGTGCACTGGTGGATATGGGCTGGATCAGGAGAGAATGTGAACACATTGCATAAACTCAGTCTGACATAACCAATAGCTGCAATAGTACAGCTTTGGCTTGGGTTGTGTGTAATATTCAGAAATGCATCAGAAGTTCACATAAAAGTAGAAAATAATAACATATATAATAATAAATAAACAATAAATAAATAAACACATAAAAATAAAAGTAAAAGGTAAAGCAATTGTTAAAATGACAATCATGTCCAAAATCTAATAACATAATAGAGATCTGATACTGTGGCCACACACACACACACACACATTCACAAACACACACATAGAATGCCCATGGAGTGACACAAACATGAAAAGGAGCTCCAACATGGAGAATGCCCGGGCATAACAGGATTTGCTGATTAGGAGCTTCTGTATTCACACCATACCAGGATAAAGCCCTGCAGCTCTTCACACACACACACACACACACACCGCCCCTCCCCCTCACTCCAGAAGCCAGCAACACATCCTATGAGTAAGCACCTCCAAATAACAGGATAATGTCACATCTAAATTTATGCTTCGAAGCATCGGGGCCCTGATACTCATCACCTGTTGTCAAGGCAACGGGAATGGGCTTTTTTGTGTGCGTGTGTGTGTTGTTTTTGAGCACCCCTGAGTTCCCAGACAGAAAGATACATTCAATGCAGAGGGCTCTGTCACCACAGGGCCATTAAGACAAATGCGTAATTAGACCAGATTAAACCTAATGCCAATATTTCTATGGGCTGTGCTGATTTATCAGTGTTTATTTGGGCTGTTGGCCACTGCAGTCTTTTTACTGTGGTAAATGTGTTCGGTTTGGCTCATTGTTTCAAGGTCAGTCCCTTTGGTCCAAACTAAATCTGTATTCATTTAACAAAACACACACTTGAATGAACAAACGCAGTTATTCTGTGTTTATTAGTCCATGAGTGATTGGTTAAAGGAAACAGAATGTAAATCCAGCAATGACCTCATTCGGAAAGTCCTTCTGGAAAAGACAGATCCACTGTGAAACTAGATCAAACGTGAATTTATTTAACGAATTAAGATTAATCACCTTAGATAAATCTATATCACTTCTTAATCACGAATTTTTTTCCACAGCATAAGGCTCATTTACACATGCCAACACGATAATCAAAACTGTCTCTGCAGATTTACATCACGGAAGCTAAACTAGGTACGACCTCACATAGATCCAGGGAGATGTCTCCCTTAATGTTGTTTGTGCAAAAAAAAAAATGTAAAAAAAAAAAAATTTGCAGAGATTACCAAGCTGATAAAATCATTCCTGCGTGATGTTTTTCATAGTGCCACCAAGAACAGTTCACCTCCATCCTCGAACTACCAAATAAGCATTCGTACGCTCAACAGCTGATCCTACTGGAAAGCCCAAACACCACCATTACAACTCCGTGATGAAAGGCGCTGGGATGTCCCTCACCGCACCTGAGACCTTCATTCCATCCCAAGTCTTGCCTGCCGTATTCCAGCACAGGTGGAGGCGACAAATTGTCTGGTAAATCATTTGGAGAAGTCGCCCGTTCTGTCGTTTACATAAGAGGCAGCGCAGTCTTCGCAGCCTTCGCTTAAATCACACTCACCGAAAGACAAAAAAACATCCAACACCCACTGACATAGCAGGCGAGAAGCTCCCTCATTCGTCAAAACCGAACAGCAAAGTGCTTCAAACATGCAGAGCCACTTTATTTCTTGCTTGTTTATCGTACCATTTTTTCTAAGAGATACACTTGAATAATGTTTATTTTTTTATGTTATGATTGTTCTCTCTTAATTATGCGTTTTGGTAGAACTTCCGAAACCTACTCGAAGCAACTCTCTTTCAAAATCTCATAATATGACATCAATCACAGGGCAAAGGAGAAAAATGGTTAGGAATTTTGCACACGGGCCCTCACAAAACCATCCCACATAAACTGTGTGCGCATGAGCAGATTATATTAGCCACCTGTTGGGGTCTGGCATTTTGACAAAACCTGACAGTAAAATTGCTTCTTCTCATAAAAACCCCAGTCAGGTGCCCATGTCAGTTGCTACAGTCTGGCATAGAATGAAAAATGGAAAACAAGAAGATTATTTTAAGAGATTAAATGCGCAATCTGCTACTGTTTTTGTCGCAAACCTTTTTAATGTCACTGTGATTTATATTGCTAAGATGCAGGTGACATAAAGGTGAAGAAATACTGGAATTACACAAACAGTGTAGTGCAGACTGCACCAGAATGAACCGAAAATGTAAGTCTGTCTAGTGTTTGAAGTGTTCTGAAGCACTTTATTATGGACATGGTTATGTATTTACAATTTGTATTATGTATTAATATGTATTTACATGCTGTTCAAAATGCAATAATAACACGCATCACAGTCCTATATTTGCATGTTAACATAATTTTTTTTATTCATTCTCGGTACAGTTTGCTTTATAACAGTGGGATAGGGATGTTAAAAATAAACAGCTCCTGTGAAAATATGATACTGCATGACATCGTGATAAAGGCTCTTGCCGAACAACTTAGAAAGTAATAAGTTTGTTTTCAACAATGTGTTTGCTAGGCCTGTGCAATGTTTTACATTAAATACAATCTTTCTTAAACATTGGGTATTTTTCTGGAGACTATAAAATCATTTGAAAAGACTTCTAGTATGAGCTCAGTAGTTTATCTAGTTGACATATTATCTAATGACTTTAAGAGATGAATACCGATGACAGTTTAAGGATGACTCAATTTCTCAATGGAAATGATTTATGACAAAATAAAATGATTACTAAACCAATATATTTAACCAGTATAACGAAATGTTTAGAGCCTGTGGTATTTGAATCCTAGGGTTAGTCATATTTGGCATTCATGCTGTTCTTATATGGACAAGCCATTCTTATGTATGTCATGAGTAATGAGTGTTAATCATCGTAAAAGGTTAAAGAATTGGTCAAGCCATTTATAAAAAGAACATTAATATCCTGACCAGTTGCTTTTTAAAAAAAAAAAAAATTCCATAAATGGCAGCAGGAGATCTGGGTATACGGACACCTCACAATCAGGGTTTAACTGAACACCTTAACCCAGCACAACCAGGACATTCAAAGCTAGGGTTAGGGTTAGCTGAACACCTTAACCCAGCACATCCAGGACATTGAAAGCTAGGGTTAGGGTTAGCTGAACACCTTAACCCAGCACAACCAGGACATTGAAAGCTAGGGTTAGGGTTAGCTGAACACCTTAACCCAGCACAACCAGGACATTCAAAGCTAGGGTTAGGGTTAGCTGAACACCTTAACCCAGCACAACCAGGACATTCAAAGCTAGGGTTAGTGTTAGCTGAACACCTTAACCCAGCACATCCAGGACATTCAAAGCTAAATGATATAATTTTATGTCAGTCTTTTCATTTTTTTGTTTATGTTTTAGCGTTCGCTATATTAGCTCTTACGCTAAGATAAACCTGGTATATTTGCCAATTATTTTGCCAAGAACCAAGTTCTTCATCTTGTGTTATTAAATCCAATAGTGTATTATTACTATTCTATTATTATATTATACATAAAGCTCATTGGTATGACTTTTGCGATGGTGGAGAAAGAGCTTGTCCAACCTAGTGAAGTGTCCTCGTGAGGGTTAGGCAACTGGACTAAGTCCATATTGTTTAGGCTGATGCTAATGTTGACAGAATAGACCTCATTAAACAGAGAAATTACTGAAGAGGTGAAAAATAACGACCAATCAGCAAAGCTGCTTTTTCTCCAGGCTCAGGCTGTTGTTGGGCCATATTTACATTTACATAAATTTTTATATTTACATATATTTACATTTACAGATATGGACACCACTTTCATCCAGAATGCTCAACATCAAGCATACTGGTCACTAACTGCTATGAATTATTCATTACCTACATTGAAAGTAATTTGAAAGGTACAGTTATAATAGCAGGGAATGACAGTCAGAACACGATGGCAGACTGCAAAGAGTTAATAAGAACAGCCACAAGGACTGCTCATGATTATTAACAGCTAACCCCACACATCCTTCACACACACACACACACACTTACTTCACCGTGTTCTCTTCTGCTTGCCGAGGGACAGCTAAACCTGCTGCCTGACTTAAAGCTTTTATGCCTGCTGGGTAAAACGCGTCTTCTGATGGCTTCCCATAGGGACTAATTTACCACTGCTGCGTTTACAGACAAAACACCCCGTCCCTGCATGCACACACTACAAGCCAAGTTGCACCAGCAACTTGCATCTGTGCAACACTGAATGGAGAGGTCCACATGGGCACTCAAGACTGATCGGCTGACTGATTGATTGTGATTTATTCATCTGCCTCTAACGTTCATGTTCCATTCTCACCTGGAGGTCTGGCAGCTCATCTGTTTATATTAGTGGGATGAGCTGGAAAATACAGTGTGTGAATATTCCCAGTTGAGGTTTAATGTATCCCACCAGTGGGGTTCTGCACAATCAACATCATTTAGTGCAGAGCACTTGGTCAGAAGATGGGATGGAACCTCATCATGCTCTGAGGTGATCACAGAGTCAAGAGCCATGGCTGAAGTGCGTCATGTGAAAATAGTAAAGAAAATTGGTATTTTAAGATTGCAGAGCTCTTCTTGTCTGGTTATGACTTAAGAACTTTGGGCTAAAGACATTTCATTTGACACTATCCAAAAAAAACAAAATTCACACTGAAACATGTTGGTTTTGCTATTTATGTTTAAACAGCTGCGAATTCCCAAACTCCCAAGAAATTACAGCTCTGCAATGCTACCTAAAGTCAAAACTGAAGATGGCACAAGCTGTAATGGGTGACTCTGAAATCTGGATATAATCTGACAGCAGCACAATTTTTCCCCAATCTGAAAATTGAAACTGCATAGTTGCTAATAATGTCAAACACACTGGGAAGCTTGAGATCAGCGTTCGTAATGTTAATTTGAAGAATGCTCGCTGACAGCTGTAAATTCCAACTATATGACCTTTCCCATAATTTCTGTCACTGTCCCTTTAATTGACCACATGAACTTTAACTCTTGTAGATTCATTATTTTTCCTTTTGGATACTTTGGGGGGGGGGGTTCAGGTTGATTTGCAGATATCCAGTGGTGTCTTGCTAGATATCCAGATACAGATCTTGTTTTGTCCCAAATGCTTTATTTGAGATACGATTGGATTATTATTTTTTTTAAAAGATCTTTTTTTCTCTAAGGTCTTTTATGTGATCAATGAACATAATTAGTGAAGGGTACACTGAGGGGGTTGGGTGGGAAAACATGAACTGAGGGTATTGGGTGGAGAAATAAACTGCACAATTGGCTGGAGAACGGTAATACGAGACTGGCTAGAGAAAGACAATATGAGGTTGTTGGGTGGAGGAAGGTAAACTGAGGGGTTTGGGTGGGGAACATGGTGGAAGATATCATTACACACGTTGCATCTCCATTTCACACGTTTGTTTACTCCTGTATGCTTTTTTTAACACGGTTTTGTCATCTCCAGTGCTATGCCATGTCCACGCATGAGGAATCCGTTCTAGAAAGACGTTGACTTAACAGACACTGTTTGATTGATTGTCCAAATGTCTCCAATCATAAGGCATACAGGATAGGAACCTAAGAATCTTAAGCTTTTTAATATATAAAACCCGGAACTTTGCCGGATTAACTTTTCCCGCAATGCTGGCAAATCCCCCATTTTATACTTTGTCCATTGCTGAGACCAGTGTGTTTATACATAACATGAAAAATCTGGAAAGTCGTAACAAGACATACATGGTAGAGGAAGAGATGTTTACTTTGAATTGTGCTGTCAATGATTAGCAATGCACAGCAAAACTTACTGTGCTGCGAGGATCAAATTGATACAAACATAACTAGTTTACTGCTTTGCCCATTTTGGTCATGGTGCTGTTTACAAGGATACATTTTGTGAGCAGCAGAAAGGAATATAATGCAGACAGTATGGAAATGTCATCTGAGGCTAAAAGCTGAGCAGGACAGGCACATCATGGAAAACATGCTCTCATCATATTGTCTGGCTTTTATTCACACTTGCACCTCCCTGGAAGTTTTCCAGAAACATTATTCAGTCTCATCCCGGCAAACCACCAGATCAATTTTCCTCGTGTTTCTTCCAGCGGACTTCTAGTTTGTGCCTGTCCCAATCCCAGAAAATTGCCACAATGTTTATGGATACAACTTAATGTGTGAAAGGGCCATTTAGAGAAGTTGTGTTGACTTTAGCAGGCATCCGGAGGGGGTTCCGACATCAACAGCATGTCACTTCACAAAGCACATAATCTCCCTGCCAATAAGGGAACTGGTCTATTGCATTTCATCGAGAACTCACATGCACAGACCCCACATGGTACAACTGGGGTTCGACCCCGATTAGAGGCCACGTTGCTCCATTGACTACACAGGGGTCATCTGGTACTCAAGAGCACCTCACTGGCACCAGAGTCAAACATTAGACTGGAGCCATTTATGGGTATTTGTTTTACGGTATTGATTATGTAGCTTCTTCTACAAGTTCTCAGGACTTTCTGCAGGTCGCCATGAGGATAAAGTACTTAGTCTATAAACCCTAATGATTCTTCTATCGTGCTGCTGTGCAATGTGTGCACCTGGGCTGTTCTTGGGCGAAAATCCATTTATGTGGGTTCTGCAATGCCAAGTGGCCAAGATCTACAATCCATGCAAGATACTGCAATGCAAGCTGGAAGCAAATAAAGTAGTTCTGTCCAGACACAGGGTAGCTCTGAATAAACACAGGGTAGCTCTGTATAAACACAGGGTAGCTCTGAATAAACACAGGGTAGCTCTGAATAAACACAGGGTAGCTCTGTCTGGTAGCTCTGTCCAAATGCAGGGTAGTTCTGTGTAAACACAGGGAAGTTCTGTCTGGTAGTTCTGTCTAAATGCAGGGTAGTTCTGTGTAAACACAGGGTAGTTCTGTGTAAACACAGGGTAGTTCTGTGTAATCACAGGGTAGGTCTGTGTAAACACCAACCTGGCAAGAAAAAGCAAAGCCTTTCTAAAGGACTGCAATTTTGGCATGGAACCATCAATACCAAGACCAGTAGCAACTTATCTGAAAAAGAGAACTCTATATTCAATATACACACACACACAGAAAGCTAATGCTTTGAGGTAATACTTCTTAGTTAGTATTTATTTCTCTTTCAAGCACCTCTTAAAGGTGGCACCTGTATGGAGGTTGAATTTCTCCTCATGCACACACTCACACAGACGTGCTGCGTACACGGTGCCCTCTCGGTCCTCTGCCCGTCGAGGTCTCGGAGAGGGAAACACGGGCCAGGCGTCATGCATCGAAAATCCATTTGGTTCAGCTCACCGCTCCCTGCAGATCCAGAACAAACCTGGCAGGCATCCGGTTTGGGCGCAATTCGGGTCCATTCCAGCTCATTCGTTTCATCATCTCATCTGGGGCATATCCGGATCCCCCGGCGACATCCTTTCCCGCGAGTCCCGCGCACGCGCCGAGCTTGGTGCACGTGCCAACTGGAACACCAAGGTCAACCCTGGGTTAGTGGGACCAGGGGGAGGGGGGGGGGGTGGTGGTGGTGGGGTGTGCACACACACACACACACGCCAGCCAAGGAGGCGGCCTGTTGGAGTGCAGACTGTTGGATGCTCCGGCAGTAATATCACCGATTGTCAGGTTTAGGATAACTTGTTTACATCGTGCACTGCTATTTCAGCATCATTCATGCATAGGATGGATTGGGAAGGATTGCGCCTCCTACAAACCCCTTGAGCTGAATGATCTCCAGAGATTACGGTGGTTCAGCCGTCTAAATGCACAGTTCTCCCAGCTCTCTGCTTTCGGCTGCGTCTTTAACCTTGGAGCAGACCGTCTTGGATCTCGACACGGACTGCGTGCGACACGTGCGACTGGCAGAAACGAGCGCCAGTGTCCCGCCGACATTCCTCCTTTCCTCTCAACAGCCCACTAATCCGTACATGTAAGTGCACTGTGTCACTAATGCTCCTGGCTTACATCACTAATAATCCACCGGCACGCCCTCATCCGTGACCTGGTGTATGTCATTAGAAAGGACATTAGTGACTTTGGAGGCACGAGGTGCACATATGCTGAATGTACATCGGGGAGCATTAGAAAGTCATTACAACTCTGGCACTCTAGCGGATCTTAAATGATTCCAAGCATATTTTTAGTATACGTTGCACACAGCGCCCCACACATGCATAGGTCCTATTCACACAGACAGTACATTTCACATGTAATGACAATGCACTGCATGTCAAGTCATGCAGTCTTACTGACTTACACAACCACTGCATGTTCATTTCCAGACTGGCTTCATTCTCTGCCCGTCTCTTCTACTCATTACCACCCACAGCAAGTCCTCTGCCAAGACGAGACAGATTCGGGTTTTTTTTATGTTGTTTTGTGCTTCTATTTTTTTCTACCAAAAAAGACTGGCGGGCCGCATAGCATGGAGAGTACGAGATTCATCTGAACTGAACTGAAAAGCAGGTATGACCAGCTCTATGAGAGCTCAGTGAAATGACCCCTGAAACAAGGAGAATATCAACGTTGTCCTCTATAACTCTGCTACATCCTAGCTAAGGACATGCTGCTACATCCTAGCTAAGGACACGCTGCTAGAACCTAGCTAAGCCGTGTTGTTGCACTTTACATCACCACTGTTATACTGCAGCGATATAATTACAACGGAATATATACATACACGTAAATTAAGAGTAACTATGTGCATCATTAGTATATACTCCATCTGTATCCTGTTTTTTCCTGTGTGTACAAAGTATTGATGTGTTATTACACAGTGTTTCTAGTATTTAAGCTTATGATTAATGTTATAATGGTATAACAGTGGCGATCTAATGTAACATTTCCTTGTTTTTATATTAAACTACTCCAACATCACCTTGAAGGTCAATATGACACGTTTTAAAGTGTTCATGCTGCAGCCAGACATGCATAAGGAGAGCTTTAGATAAAAGACCCATGATTCCCGTCATGATCGTCAATCCGGGTTTTAGGGATCGCCGGTTCAGTAATGGCCGCACTATTTGCACTGGAATGAATTGGCTTTTCACCACAGTACTGAATCAAAGCCCTTTATAAGCCGCACCTTAGCCATGATTAGCAGGCAGCGGGCTCCCAGTAATTGCAAACATCAGTGTTGGTGACAAAAAAATTAAAGCTAGAGAACATTTCATATATTTTGTTCAGACAACTGGTCTACTAACTGCAATTTTCTCAAATGCTATAAAAAGAAGCCCAGCAGTGCAGCGATACACGTGCTTTTCCTCTTTACGAAAGTTCAGAATGTCTTCAGGAACACTGATTAAAACAATTCCTTCAGGCACTTCTTCCACCTATTTCACCATGGATACATGGAGATATCATTTTGCCTCTTCCCATGAAACTTTGGTCCTAAATGAACACCGCCACTCTCGCTCTCATCCCTGTGTAATAATAATAAAAAAAAAAAACAGATGGAAAAAAAAAGAATATGAAAGCCAGTGGATCAATTAGAGATCCAATGAGATCTGGGCGTGATTAGGGGGTGAGCTGCTCAGGACTGGAGGGCAGGGCTGTAAATGTGATTTAATGAGACACAGAATCAGAGACAGTGTGAGAGAAGAAGAGAAGCAAAAAGAATAGGAAGACCAGAAGAGGGTCTCGTTATTATTCCGGAATGGCGGCGAGGGGCTGACCTTTCATCTCCTCACTCACTGCTAGCATGTTGCATGGCTAAATCACGTCCACAGCATCATTATTCACAAGACCTCATGCACCCCCCCTCCCCTTCTTGAGGAAGTGGAGAAAGAAAAAGTCTTTGGTATCATATTTAATCTCAGCTTCACTGGCACTGCGCATTAAGTCTTTCTCACGGAGGGATAAATGACCTCGTGCATCTTCCTGCTGCCCATTTTTTTAATTAGGCTTTTCTATTTTTTTCCTACCTGTTTAATCACAGACAGTGCAAGTAGGTCTCGTCCCTGCTGCGCATCAAGGTCGGGTTCGGAGTGTCTCTTGCGTACGAAGTGTGCAGAAGCTACTCCAGTTCGCTAGTCCTTCTGCTCCTGCCCGTATACTAGATTTCCAAAGACGGGATGGTACCAAAGATGTCCCGCCCTGTCTTCATTCCAAAGGAAGAGGCTGGAGACCTGAGTGAAGATGAGTATGCGCGGGGAATGCCATGGAATCTGAAGCCCGGGAACTGGGCTGATGATGACTGCGCACTCTTTGCAGATGTTCCACTTAACCTTGTGCCTGGCGTCACGGCGCCGAGGATCTACAGACGTTCAGACGCTTGCGGTTCACTGAACACGTTCAGATCAAACATTGTTACGATACTGCGGTCTGACTGTTTGCCCGGTTCTGCTCACTGTTCGACACACCACTGTGTCAACGTATGGGCCTGCAAAGACTGAAATGGGTTGAATTTAGAATCACGTTTGAGCTTGGAGCGGAGTTGTGAAAGCAGTGGCTGTATGCTTCCTTTCCTTGTGTTATTTGTACAGTGGAATTCTTCTGCATATCCAGAGGTGTTACATAAGCTGTGGATCGCAATAAGTGGGCCTGAGATCATCTTTAACCCATCTGATGCACATGTTTTACTTAGATATCCAGTAAACAGAGATACCTTGCATTACCATATGCTTGTGACACGTACACACAACCTCTTAGCTGATTGGTCAGTGGCAGTCAACTTCTCATTGTCTGTTTTCAAAGCATTATCCACTGTAGTCATTACAGTTTGAAGCACCCATTGGCTGAGAATACATTTGCATTATGATGATCAACAGTTCATCCAGTATTCATTAGACAGTTTTAAAGCCCCAGGGTATGTGCAGTTAGGGGATGGCCAGGCAATGAAGACTTCCAGCTCTCTTTGTTTTCCCACTACCCTTGTAATCCCCAATGGCACCAATCTCCAGCCCCCCATCTGACACTCCTGCTGACAAGTTCTGCATGACCTTCAACACCACCCCAATTTACCCTCCACTACACTCCATGGGAAGCCCTTAAGACTTACCTTCACCAGAAACACACCTGCGCCCCAAGGGACCCCCTGGAATGATTGATTCTTGCTTAAGGGGCTCTCTGTTTTTGACCAGTGGGCAGTTTGCAGCGATATTACTTCATGGTCTGCGTTTGATCTCAAAGCAAAGTGGGACTTCTATGACTTCTCTGGCATAAATCAGCAGAGTGTTCACAACCTCATGGCGAGAATGTTTGGATAGACGCATATGCTAATTTTTTACAGTCCATGTATGACTGCACTAGGCACAGTTGTTTTTCACATAGAAAAGGTGTCACCTCGACGTTCTCACTCTGACTCCACAAATAATCACAGCAACGGGAACTCGCGTTCAGCTCAACACGGAGGCGTTGGCTGAGGGGAAGACCCGTGGAACACGTGCTCCAAAAACGTTGACCTTTTGTAGCAACCCGAGAGTAAACACAGCAAAAAAACAGCAAGGAACTAATGGAGAAAAGGGAAGAGACAAGCCTCACAAACGGGGTGAGACAAGCCCACAATTCTGAATTAAGTAATCCCGTTCATGACGAGCTGAAACCAAACGCATACGCACGGCTCAACTAATTAACAAACAAACTGAACATGAAATGTAGGCTGAATGCAGGAGGCGGTTGAGGCGCACTGCAGGCTCCTCAACGCGCTCCTCCCCACCTCCCCTACCCTCCCACCCCCCCGCTGGCCTGGGGCCCATCGCCACAATATTCTATAAGCCAAATGTAATTAGCCGGAGAAGCAAAACCTAAAGACAAAGCATGTGGCAGATTCACATGCCTGCTCGTGTGTGATCACTGTTGAAACTGACCTCCTGGCGGTACCTGTCTGAGAGGCTTTCGTCCTGTGCAAATCAGTGCTCAGTTCAGCAATATGAAAACCTAGGAGGTGGAATGGCTTAAACATCGGTCCCCAAGCCAACCTAAGAGGCTTACGCAGAACCTTTCCAACGCCGGATGGGATTCTGCTCCAAAACCTCCGTCGAACCATTTCAGACTTTCACAGAAAGACATTTTAGAGTACAGCAGAAAGTCCTCATTAGCTAACTTCCAATACTTTTGCAGAATGCCGAAGATCACTGCATCAGCTTCTTCGCGCTAGTTTTAATGAACTAAAAGGATCTGCCACAAAGGGAATTGTTTAAACAGAGAAAGAGTGAATATTAATGACCCAATAAAGCTGTATAGTATGGCCGGGTATTATGTAAGGAGATACATATATGTGTTTGTGGGTGTGTTTCTGTATCTGCGCATGTGTGTGTGCATGTGTGAGTTTGTGTTTCAGTAAGTGATGCGTGTAGACAAGAGGCCCCCTCACTGTGGCCATTAACACTTAATGAGACGTGATAATTAGTGTGTTTGAATAGCCTCCCTTCCATCGCCTGTGTTTCCTTTCCCATCTCTTCTTGTGAGTTATGGCTCTACTGGGACAACAATGACCACTTCCCTCCCAGTGCTTCCAGACCCAAGGCAGTCAATTAACACAAAAGACCCATATATCTCACTCTGCCCAAACAAGGAACGTTTAATCACGTTATCAAGTTAAGTGGAAACAAAGTGTTGGCTTGGCATAAACTTGGGGAAGACAGCAATTCATTTAAGATCTAATCTTTTTAGCTTCCATATCTAAACTACTAAGCATGTGACCATGATTTTTAATTTGTCATTTTGCGTATTCTTACTTTGCAGAAAATGTGATAGCCACAACATGTCAAAAGCGCAAATAAATCATCATCCTGGCCCTTACATGTGAAGCATTTCAACCTAAAGAGTGCTGATCTACATTCAGCTCCTCAGTCAGAGTTCATTGGTATACGAAACAAGCAACCGATTCCAGGTCAGTACTGTCACTTTGTGATGGTGCGTGTCAGGCCGGATATGGTTACTGTTCCTGAGGGCGAGGGTGGCGTGATGAATGGACATTCTCCTAATGAGGTGGTGGTCAACCTTATCCATAGCTGACACATGCCTCATCTTTATGAGCGATTACACCAACTCTCCCCATTTATGCATCTTAAAATAAAAGCCAGGGTTTGGCTCTCAAGGCCTCATGGGATGCTGAGACTGTCCACCCCCCCCCCCCTTCCCTTCCCCTCCCCTCCCCAACATCATTAAAAAAAAAAAAGAAAGGGCAGAAACTGTGAGGGACGAGACACTGTCCGTCGCCAGCATGCCACTGTGCGAACCTAATTCTGCAAAATGAAGGATATGAGGCCACAGAATATCATGTCTGTAGACACGAGATACAAACCGATGTGAGATATATGCTGATCTATAAACTCGTAACGATAATGGTGTTGATTATGTGAGGTATTTTATCTGCACTTTAACAGCAGAATGACTCCTAGTATTGTTTTCTTGCCTTTATCTTTGTCAGTCCTTCATTCTTTCATTTCCTCTCACACCAACCCTCCTTTGCAACCTTTCCTACTGTAGGTTGAATCTTATTGGCTAGCAGACATCTAGCAAGCCCTCTGCTCTAACTCTGGACCGCTCCAAACGACTGAGCAGCTTCTCCATCTTGGCTCTAATAAGGGTGTCCAGATTGAGCTTGCACTACTGGTTCTCAATTCCAAGGCTGGTCACTTAAGCTGGGTACCTCTTCTGTACACACCAACCATGAGTACTAAAGCGCGGGACATTCTGCTGTGATAGTATTGTTCTCCAAGGTCCCGTGGTAACTTTAAAAGTCAATTTGGTATGTGACTATTTTATAGAATACATTGCAGTTATGCTAATTCCTAGTTTGCTTCACACCATGTCTATGTTGTCATAGGTTGTGTTTTTGTGTTTTGTTCCAGGCTGTGGCAGATCACAAAAACGAGCACTAACTGTGTTCTACCAGTGTTGTTTATCACATCTCACCTACATCGACGGTGCATTTTGGATATAGTTGCCCATCACTTCCAGTGCACACTGCCAAGATCCTCTACAGAGCAACTCACTCTGACACGTCTTTCTCACCAACTGACAAGATAAACATACTGTACGCCATCTTTTTCGACACACCACAGCCTTCCGCCGTTGAGCACATCCACACTCTCTGGAACACAAACCTACTCATCCACCGCTCATCCAACAGTGTGTAGCTGATATATCGGCAGTACGCGCAGCCGTGTCAGGCGTGTTGCTGTCCTCCGTGCCTCCGTCACCGTCTGCGCAACAACGCGTCTGCCTGCTCCGTACCAGTACCTAGTCACAGGAGTGGAAGATCTTCGTCCAGGAGATGTCCAGATGTTGACCGTCAGTTATGAGAGGATCAGGCCTCATTGCCATTCTCTCCGTTGCTTGCACGGAAGAAACCAAGAATCCGAATTTCAAGAATCCATATTTCTTTTCTAGTATGCATGAGCACGTTTGGGAACCTTTCCACGCATTTTGCAAATCCTTATACGGCACAACGCGAGCATAATCAAGCAATGACGCCAAAACCAAGAATATTCTCCTCCAAAATGAAATTATGGTGTTAACACGCCACGTTTATACGAGCCCTGTTCCCCCCCCCCCACACACACACTGAACCAATATGTTGGGAGCAAAACAGTTGCAATGTGGATTCTGTTATTCTGTTGCATGACAGTGGATACAATGAGCAAAAATGTCATTATTTTATATATAGTAGTTGCTCTCTTCACTTCAATGTGTAATCTGGGAGGTAACTAGGCATGCTGTCCCAGATGCAGGCGATGTTCTAACATGGCAGGAGTCGGTACAGTACCTCCATTAGGTGCACATTTACACGCATGTTAACATACAGCAGCCCCCACTTTGAGTTACTACAGTCCTGCATGACACAGTACACCAGTTGAAACCTGATGACTCTGCAGTCCCTGACAGGAGGCCTGTACCAGCCAATACTGGTTAATATACAACAGGACGCAAACATTTTCTAACAGGTTTTCTAAATTGCTTACACAGATTTCAGGAAACAATTTTTTTCAGTTTGTCTTTACCTGAAAACAATTCTGATATTTTGCAAATCCTCATAAATATCAAGAAAAATATGACGCTGACTTCAAAACCATGATAATTCCTCTCAAAACTGAAATATTCACACCAAAATGTATTTTCAAACCAACCACATTCTTCACACTGCACCAATAAACAGAGATTATAGTTCCACAATGCTTCTGTCTGCGCTGCATCCATCAACTAGAGACAATGAACAGAAAATATAGAATTATTTCATGGATTATTTATAGATGCACCATGAATTCTTCATATCTCAGAGACTGAATTCATTACACTAGGCATCGTTGTTATTGTATATGTGCCTATGCATTTATGTCTATGTAGAACACGCTGAACAGTTAGGAGTCGTTTACCATGCAATAAACTAAAATCCATTGGACGATTCTGCACTGTCTGACAGGAGTACTATAGCTGTCAGCCAAGGTGGTAAATCCGTAACAGCATATATTTATTTACTTGAGGGTAGGACCTGAAGTACTGTGGGGTTATATGCTGATGAGGATCAGTCACAGACTGTCCCTATATATATATATATAAAATGGATTACTGTAAAAGAACTACAATACAAACATAGAAAAGGTATTCCATAACACATGATAAAAGACCTCCGAAAGGTATAACAAAGATTACAGTCATTGTAACTATTTTCATTTCAGCAAGCTCAGAATTTAGAGGCTCTTGGAAACCGCACACGTTGACCTTCTGCTGCTTCTCCAATCGTGGCTGATGACATTTCCAAGCAGTGCAGGCAGACTGTAATCTAAAAACACTCTGCCTCCTTAGGCAAGGCCTTGCTCCTGCTCATCCTCTCCTCCTCCTCCTTTGCTTCTCTTCCTCATCCTCTCCTTCTCCTCATCCTCCTCCTCCTCCTTGTTGGAATTCTCTTCTTGTCAGTGTCATTTGGAAGGTCATATGCTGACGTTGGTGGCAGGTCTACACGGTTCAGTTTTTTATGCAAGTGAGACACATCGATTCATTTCTGGCTGAAGTAAAATACACAAATATATATCATACTTACTTAGACGCATTAATTTGTCTCTAGATTTGCATTATCTATATGAGAAAAAGATTTCTTAAGATTATTTTTCGAATTATCTTGATCTATGTTTCTTTAGTGGTTGACTACTGAGGTCAGATACATCACTGAATAATGAATTTAGTTCAAACTAATTTAGCTTAAATACTGAACATTACATGTTTTGTTAAAAAGTGCCTAAGGAGTTCGTAATTAGAGTCAGATCTAAAACATGCATACAGTGTTTAACAGCGTGCATAGGAAAGAAGACAAAACTGCTTTGGCATCTTAAAAATTAACTACCTGTGCATGGTAAATTGCTTTATTTTGAAGATGAGGGGATAACAGTGGATCACTCTAAATTGTACCTTTAGTCATAGATTGTTTAGCTCTCTTAGACAGCTAATGTTAACTTTTTATATCAGGTAGAATGTTAGCAAGCTATCTAGTTATATACAGCATTAGCCAGGTAGCTAACACTGACACGGTAGCTAGCCAACATGGAGCAGAAGACAGATAACTTTGGCAAGTTTGATATTAACCAAGGTTAAAATTATTATTATGTGCGATAATTTTTCTGAGATGAACAGTCGTTTAGCCGAGATGTCAGTCTCTGTCTCCGTTTTACATTCCACTGACTTAGTTCAACAAAAACATCCATCTGGCAGAGTGGCGGTCTCTGCGCATAGGTCAGCTGGAAGTGCGCCTCTCATGTGCCTGACTACCTGACAGGTGTTTATGTCACTGTGCTGTATAGCAATTTTCAAGTGAGAGCAGTGGGTAATGAAAGTGTATAGAGTTAACGGTCTACACTCACGAAGTCGTTCAAGACTGGGAGTTAAAGCACGGTCTTCTTTTTATGAATACAACGTTTATTTTCCCATTGTGTTTTTAGATGTCATGTCGGTCTCTTTAATTTAGACAGCAGAAAACATGTGGGAGCTTGTTGTTTGCAGCGATAGTGTTTCAAATTACTTCCTGGGGGAAGTCAGATTGGTGAGAGACTTCTTAATTTAATGCAGCCCATCGCACTAACAATATATCCATATAGTCAACTGGATTTTTTTGGGCACGAGTCTAGAAATTAGACATTTACATATTACCGCATGGCGCCTTGGGTGATGACGACCATCAAGAGATTAAACAAATGACCTGCTAAAAAAAAAAAAGAAAAAAAAAAAGACAGAGCTAGTATTTTGCGTTTAACACAGTAAACGGACTCCTCTGAGAACGTGAAGGTGTGTTATTACGCTAACCATGGCTCTGCGGTGAAGGAACGTGGCTGAGCGGCACACGCGGCCTGAGGTAACGCGGCTTTGCAGTTTACCGTCCTGAAGCCGCCGACGTGGCCACTCGCGCGCAGCTGTGATTCGGAGCGCCGGCGCTCCTCCGTTCGATGACTCACTTCTGCGCAAGCCGCGGCAGAAGCCTTGAACCCCTCCCCTTGCTCTGTCTCCCCTCTCTCTTCAGCTCGGGCTGAAAGGCACGGGACGTGGTCGCTGCCATTTAATTTCGCTGTGTTGCCTCTGCATTGCCGTATCAAAAGCAAGCGAGTCGAATGACTTTTCAGTCGCACAAACACACTAAGGTGACATAGACTGGCACAAGGGTGTTGCATAAGATCTTCCATTCTGAGTGAGGAGTAACTGAAGTCTCCCCCCCACAAGGTTATACATCAACTGCAATATCACTTCTATGGTTAGTCTTAGGACTCCCTGTAGAATTGGGCACTGTCATTTATGACCTCTGATAAACTTATAGTTGCAATTCTATTGCAAACTTCTAGATACATTGAATGTGTTGACATTGCAACTAAAAGATTTTAACATTTTGACCTTCAAAGGGTCTTCTGGGCAGCACACACTTCTTCCATTCTGTATTTACAATTCCCTATTCATGCTTTGAACCACATTAGGTCACGTGAACTAGGCGGTCATAAATATCTGGTTTATATCTGGAACGTTTAGTGTGATCAGGGACATGAGCCTTCAGAAATGTCTTAAGATTTTTAACATAAACACCCACTTAAAGGTACAGAGAGAAGTTATTCCAGACCGTAATGCCAGTAAACAAAGAAACAAAATCACAGAGCGATGCGTGAGGCAGGACACAGGAGTCCAGTAAAGCCAAGCACAGACGTACAATGTCCAACAAATACGACCGAAAAAGTGGCAGATAAATACATGAGATAAGGGAAAATGAGCCAGGTGACAACAGTGAAAGGTGGAGATGTACAAAACACAAGGCAGCGTGGAAACTAAAACTGAAGCACATACAAAACACTGGCACCATGGGAACTGCAATGTAAACAGGAAAAGTGACAGTTTCAGCTCAAACTGGTGGTGCCAACAACGAATCCACACCAGTTTGAATCACCACTTCAACACTTCCCATATTAGTCACTTTGACTGAACCATTGGAGATGACAGCATGGTAAGTAAATGACTGAACTGTTTGATGGTAAGAAAAATCTCCAAAACGTTTGGTACAGTGGGAGGAAAATATTAATACTTTCTAATACAGTGTTAACGAAAACCATTTGGGTATTCAGTACAATACATTGCTAACAGACAGCTACATGCCAGGATCCAGATATTCCCTTCATTAGGGTCGTACACGATTCTGCAATGTGGCATATCCATGCTAGCCTAGTTTACAAAAACAGATCGAACAAAAGCAGATCATCACCACTGAGCTACATAAATTAAGCATGCCTTCATACAGTAGGTGAATAGATTTTTTTTTAATTAAATGTAATGCCGTAATTATAATGTTTCCTGTTTGGCCAAATGTTTGTGACTAAATGCACTTACAACTGACAGACAAACTAGCTAACTGGTTGGAATAATCTTGCTAAACAGATCCGCTCTTCAACAAACCTGAGACTATACACTGAAAATGAAAAGAAATTATGAGTATATTATAATGTTTTGACATTACTGTTGAAACAACACAGATGTATTGGGCACCGTTACAGCAAGCTAATGTGGAACCTCTGCCCACAATAAATCATTTTCCCCCCAGTATAAAGACGTACGGCTAAATCCGAACTGAAACCAAGCCCTGCCTAGCACCCCAGGGAATCATACAATAAGATTGTGAGCTGTTGGGGGGGGGTGGGGTGTGTGGGGGGGATTGGGGGCGTGTGCACTCAGACATGTAGCATAAGACCGATATGGATGGCACCTCCAGTTCCTGACTCCACCACTTATTACAGGCATAACAGCGGAGGATCCGCTCAACAGCACATCACTGACTCAGAGTGAAGTATTTAACCCCCCCTGCCCTGTCTTCATTTCGCCGCCTCTTCTCCCCACCAGGTCATCTCTTTGTATGCGCATGAGTGAGGCTTTCTCTGCCACCTTCCATCGACAGAGTGTCGTTTTCACCTGTAAATGACTCATCACAAATCACACTCTGCGTGCCACTATATTTATCTTTTCATTTGCTTCAATTATGAGCCCGCGGTTTATTAAACGCTATTATTCAACGCAGGGGACAGCAGGGGATAATTTACTTTGGTGAGTCTCCAGGACAGAACCTTTACACTGCTTATTTTTCAGCCTTACCTCACTTCTCCCGAGACACCTGAATGATGCTTCAAGGGTAAAATTGAATGTGAAGAGACTTTATTTTAGCGAAGACGCACTATTTGTAAAGCTTAATGCATTAGCCGTTTACTTGCATTAAAACCGAGGCAGCCAGGAGGTGGGAAGCCGGCAGTCAGTGCGAAGGTTTAATGAGCTGCGTCTGGCTCTCTGAGTGACAGGCAGGCCAGCACCTACTTAAACTCTCCGCGCGCACCTTACGACCTCAGCCTCGGAGCAGACTAGCCCTCGTTCTGACATCAGCTATTTGCCTAGCGCAAATCGTTGAATTGCTATCTAGCTTTTTTTCCCCTTGGCAATAATGAACACAGAGTTAAAGACGCGCAACCTCGTTAATGCGAAGTTGGATAATATAGTTAAAGGTGTCACCGCAGGAGAAGCGTCTGGAGTATCCCACTCATTATAGCTCATATACAGGCACTGTATTCAAGGCTAAACTGGTGCTGTTTTTCATTAGGTGCTTATTAGAATATTTGTAATGCCTGGGTCAGAATTTAGAAATGTTTATCTGTGGCACATATCATTAAATTACTGGTCACGTTTGTGTGGGAGTCTACATAACTTCCCAAGTCGGGCAATGCTGTAGTTACCAATTAGAGGCCCTGGAGCCCCCTGAACATCGTCATTGCACCAATTTGACAGGTTCTTTGCTGAGGCCTGTTTTTCAACAGGTGCCCAATCAGTATTTTTTTCAGGTTTTTGGAATGTAAAAAATGCTGCAGTCTGGTAATTTCATTGGGTATACATATGCAAAAGGGAATCCATATTCCCCACTATATACGTGTGTGAGTGTCATTTAATTTAACATCTTCATAATATACATTGCAGTTTATATTAATACTATTCATACACAAGATATACACATGTCAAATATGCATTGTGTGCATGTGAAAGGACAAGTATATAAATTTGTTACTGTATGTGAAAGGGGCAATAAAAAAACAGTTTCATTGCTACATATAACCAGCATAAATAAACTCCCGGCCATTTGTGATTTTCACAGACCTTTTGCACATAGTTTAAGTCTGAACAAAATATACTGAGAGAAAAATATCCTTGTCCAACACTAAGATATTTTTTTCTATTTAGCAGTTAGGCCTGTTGCGGGATAATGAGGTGTGAATTCCGTAATCTCATTTTAAATCAGTAGCCCGTGGGTAAGTAACTAAATGGAAATATCAATAATAACGGTCAGTCACTGCTTGTTATGGCGTAACTTAGCACTCTGAGGCACTGGTAAAAAAATGAGGTAGGCTTACTTCATTCCGCCACCATAGACGGCTGACGAGGCAGCTTGGTCAACGTCATCTCCGTCACGCTGGCAATGGTTTTCCTCATTGTGTGCAATGCGTCTCGTCCCGCTGATCAGATGAGTTATACGAAGCATTTCCACAGAAGTCGGCCATTAGTCTGCACTTCTTTTTCACGATGTTGCCTTTCGCCGTTTGCTCCC
Organism: Brachyhypopomus occidentalis; assembly: GCA_020368025.1. Lineage (NCBI taxonomy): Eukaryota > Metazoa > Chordata > Actinopteri > Gymnotiformes > Hypopomidae > Brachyhypopomus > Brachyhypopomus occidentalis. The sequence continues at coordinate 6,878,243 of JAGXOD010000247.1, read as the reverse complement.
TGCCCATAAAAGCAGTCGAGAGGAGGTGTGAGGAGTTAAAATGAAACCAATAACGCGACTGTGTTACCATGCGTGTATGAGGATTTGCGAACTCGCTAACATGCTGGACTTAGCGCTAATGGTGTAATAACAATTCCCACCCACAACACAAGCAGTGGAAGTGGGAGTAACCCGAATTACTGTGGCTTGTATAGAGGTTTTAATATGACTTATATGACACTGAGATTCCCGACCCACCTATTTCCAAAAGCCTATTTCCTAGCAATAAAAAACAACCTTTCTCTGTGTGCGAAATAGGTGGCTATAGCAGCAAGCTAATGAACAGCTTCGGCTGTAAGCAGGGACGAACCGTTTCCCCTACACACCCTCAGGCGCCTCCCTGATCACGCGGCAGGATAATCAGCAGGTGCCCACGAGGACAGGGAGCTGGTAATTGCTGATTTCTGATCCTGCAAATTGAAGCTGGGCACGGCGAGGAGCTCCTATCAAATCCGCGCAGTAGAAGCGTGCTCGAGCACAACAGCCTATGAAATGGAGACGCCGTCCTTCGCTGGAATCGTTTGGAGGCTCAGACTCGAGTGCTTGTGAGAGGCCATGACAAATGCAGCGCCGGTTGTGTAATTTGCTGTTCTCGAGCTCCGTCCATTTCAGGAGATTGTGATAAATGTGCCTCTTTCCAAGTATCTCGGAATAAACCTTGGTGTTGACGGCGAACAGTTGCTCGCCGCCATGTGTAAAAGCTGCCGGGTCATGTTTATGATTGGGTTTAACTAGTTCTGAAAGTAAACTTCTCTGTTGTGAAGTCTCTTTGTATTTTAGTATGTAAATTAAGGATCGTCCACAGAAATCAGTGGAGGCCCCTCAGTGTCATCTCTTGTCTGGTTACTGCTGTTTCAAATTTGCTTGCTGGACTAAAGGTACAGAATTTATAGTGTTATGGCTGAGTGAAATATAGTTGTCACTTTGAGCACTGACTTCGAATAAAAATACATGTGAAAACCATGTTTCTTTTTTGAATTCCCTGTCTCTTCACAGAGATTACTGATGGACCATATAGAAAAGAATTTCTTTCCAAAAGAGGAGCTCAAAGATTGCATTTTGTTTGGTATGCGTTCCCCGTCATGTGGCGTTATTAAAATGACCTCCAGGGATCGGATGACTGATTGAGTTTGTAAGCCCGAGACAGACCCCTTTGCATTTTGTGAGTAACCCAATTTCAGTTCATCTGCCAGACTGCGGAAAAAGTTGCCTCGCTTGGCTCATGCCATCCCTGAGATTCCCCATAAATCATTGCTGCCGATTCATCCCTATGGCGGCAAGTGATGGGGTGAAAATAATCTCTTTCTGCCCTTTTGTCCTACATAGTAGGCCTGTCAACGGTGCGTGCGGTGAGCTCTGAATTCGCAGCTCAGCAGCAAATAGTGGAGTTGGAATCACTGTGGCTCATTTGTCTTAAGTTCAGAACTGGAGCTAATGGCTCTTTTAATAACATTTAAATGTGTTTGTGTTCAATCGGCAAGCTTTAAAAGGAGTTAATTGTTGCGGTTTGATGTTTTGAGCAGGTCACACCAGTTGTGACCATGCTAAACACTTAGTGTCCCTGGTCAGAGGCAATAGCAAATGAAGTTTAGCTATCAGACAATTAAGCTAACACACTGATGGCAATCTCATTCTTTGGAACAGGGAGTAAACAATTGTAACCAACAACAATTGCAACTGCACATGATGCCTCTCTTGCGGGCTATCTAGGGTTAGGTTAGGATTATATAATGTGTATGTGTGTGTGTGTGTGTGTATATATATATATATATATTTGCGGGGAGGGGGTCACGTTTGGGACATGCTATAATCAGAAGCCATTTGTTTGCTTGTGGCAAACAGCGCTGCACAGTCTGACCACTTGAAAACGGGGCCTTTAATGCACCACTGCTCCTCCGTACACTCTATGTGGACAGGACCAGCCTGGTGGACTGTGCATGCAACAAGAACATCAGTGTTCGTCACTGACCAACAGATGCAAGGGCAGAAACCTTCCTCCGGTGACACATTCAACTAGGACGTTTTGACCGCATAGGAGAAATGTAACAAAAAAGCTTGTCTACTTTGAACATGTACCTAATTGACAAAGAACACAATGGGCAAATTATTGTAATACAGTGTGTCTATTCTAACAGTGTCATAAAGCACCCCAGCATTCCTGATTCATTTCTGTAATGTGCAGCATGTTCTATATAACTGGCATTCTTGCTCTTTACTTTAACGCTGGCTTAATTAAAGGTCAGTAAGGTAAGCTACACATACTACTAAGACGATATGAAATTATATACCTGATAATACTGCCTGATGGTTGACAGGTCATTGTGGTATGAGATACAAAACATTCTTGTTGAGAGATGTTTTTTCACACTCAGTAAATGGTACACAGATTTCTTACAGATTCTTACAGATTACAGATTGACTGACTAAAATGCTTAATTTTACATATGATTTTTTTCCCAAATCTTTAAACACATTCAGAAACTTCAATTAATTTAAATTACATGCATGTCTACCAAAGCAAGCAATTGATTTAAAAGTGTGTTAATTTGGCTTGTAATGAATCACTGCTTTTAACCACGCACGTATCAATTAAAGACTGACCATTAGCTAACAAGAGCTTCTGAAACAAAAGCACTAATTAAAGAAATGTTCCAGAGGAAGAATGGTTAAGAAAAGTAAAAAGTAGACTTATTCAGCCAGTGAAATGCCATTCTTCCAAAAATATGCTCCTGGTGCTTTGATGATGGTAAGGAGGACGACCATTGGTCTAGAATCGCTCATAGCTGTCCAGTTTATGTCCGAAGACTGATGATCATTTTAATATTCACTGATGATTATTTTAAAACTATTCAGTGACTCCTCATGCCCTATGGATGGGGGGCACTCAAAGAGACCACTCTGATCGGGATAGAAATCTTTCATCGTAGGACAAAGATGATCAGTCCGAATAAGTTTGCATGGAATTGCAGTGAGATTCCCCTCTAAGGAGACAGGTGGAATGAAATCAAGATCGGTTGTGCTTCCTTGGGATATGGAATTCCAGAAAAACCCAGAACCACAGTATTTGCTCAGTGTAGGAGTCAAGCCTTCAGGCCTGTACAGTCTGACTGTACACTATATGTAACGTCCCATTTGTTGAAAAGAGGGGACCTTGTGTCTCTACCAGATTTTCTGATTTTGCACTATATTCCTGTTCATTTTGAGTCAGTTGATAGAGAACAGCTCTACGTTAACAGCCTACAACCGACAGGAACTTTTGGATATCGATCTTCGTTACTCCGACAGTTTATCACCAATCTTCGACTCATTTCTGAGACCGGAGGCTACTCTACACTGCGGGGTGGAAGTGCTCACAGACGGCGTCGACACTGCTCTTATGGTTGCTGAAACCTGAGGACAGCACTCCCAAAATTCCACCGTCATGTTTCCTGCAGTACAAGAGGAAACAATACTTCGGATCACGTATACACAAACATTGCTGGAGTTTACAACGCAATCCCACCCCTACCCCCAACCTGGAACAGTCAGATCACCTTACTTTGTCTGTTATCCCTAAGTGCTCTCCACTCATCCATCGTGTGAAACCATCAGCAACCACCATCAACGCGTCTCAATGTGTGTTGCCCGAATCAGAAGCCACGGATGAACAAGGAGGTGCGTCTCCGCAACATCGCCTCCAGATCAGGTGACACGCAGGCCTACAGCTTATCCAGGACAAACGTGAGGCGAGGCATCATAAAGGCCAAGCACTGCTACAAGCTAAAGGTAGAGGAGGACCACTTCTCTAACTCCGACCCCCAGCACATGTGGCAGGGTATCCAGGCCATCAGCGACTACAAGCCGGCCCTACAAGTTACTTTACTGTGTCATGCTGCATGTCTGGAAGCATCGAGACTCGTTATGTTTCCCAAGTCATTTATTCAGATTATTTTTATTATTTTTCCTTTGTCACTCATATATACCATTTTTTAAACTGCAGTACAATTTTGGAAGAAGTAAAATATTATTGAAATTAGTCAAGTAGCATGTAAGCATGTATTTCAGGACTGCCTAAAAATCTAGTTAACCTAGCTTCCCTATTCCCAGTGCTGCTATAACTCAACACACGACATCTGAGGAGGCTGTGCTAAACCATAGCATCAAGTTCCTTCAAGTATAAAGTACTGTATATTACATTTCCATCATGTATATAACAGTCACTCTTCCATTTCTCTTTTCCTGGTCTTCTGTGATATAAATATGACATTATGGGCCATTGATGTTGCTCTCAGTCACGCTGGCTACCTTTTGTTCTGCTTTCGGCGGCTGAAAATATCCAGCAACAGTCACCTAATGACGCTTAGACAGAGCACACATGGCCACCATCAGCCCGCAGCTCAAGTTGGGTGCACTCAGCTGCAAGCTCAACTTAAGAGGCAAGACGGGGCTACATCTGTTCTGATTTCAAGCAACCGAAAATAGCATAATTATCCTCCATCTTTACTCACAAACCGAGAGAGACAAAGGGGAGAGAGCGGAGATGGGAGAGAGAGAGGGTTTCTCCCATTATCTTTTGCTGGCATTGGTTACTTGTGTTCATGTAATTGACTGGCATTAGTCAAATGTTCTGGTAATGGGGTAGCAGGGGGAAGTAAAACACTGGGAGAAATGAGCGCATTAGACAGACACAGCTGCCTAACCAGCTGCTAAAGACCTGCACTGTATTATCACTACAGCCCCTCTCTAGACCAGCTGGGTCACCACAGATATGAGCACTAGCACTTAACCAAGCGGCTGGAAACGTAATCAGTCTGCGTCTGCTCTAGGATCAGTTTGACGTGAGATCCCACGGTGTATAGGAAGTTCTGGGGACACGGGTGGCTGGTCTCGGATCAGCGCGCGCGCAGGAGAATGAACCTCGCTGAGTTTAATTTAATATAGCTAGGGAATGAGAGGGATCAGTGCGGGTGATTGTGTTGCACTGCAGCGCTCTTCTGCAAACAGTGTCATGCGAGCACAGCTAGCCATTAAAAGGGAATTAGATTGCAGTGCTGCTCTTGCTGTGAATGAGGACTAATGCACCAAATTTGACAAATGGCGGGGAAACGCTGTAAAGTGTCCCCGCTGGCACCGGCACAACATACTAAAACGTGTTTAGGCTTTCAGAGGAGGGGGCTGAACTGACACCTGGTTTAATGTGCAGATAAAGGCTCATGGGTAACGTAGTATATATTAACCCCGTGTACGGCGTCACCCCCAAACATCACAAATCTGCCCGTTTCAGCCTTTACGGTCTCTCTAACAGGATCGGTTATTCCAGTGATGTTGAGCGGAGATGCTGGTTTGCTGGCCTAGTCCTGTCTCCACATAGTACTGCAGTGCAATGCTACACCAGCCTTCCAGCTCAAAGAGTTGTGTAATTCGCCACCTCCTCTCGCCGCCCGTGCACTCGGACTCCGAGTCAGTCGTGGAGAGGGTGACAAATGGCTGCTTCTTCATGTTAGCGTTTGGTCCCCATCATTCATCACACCGCCATCTTCCTCTTCCACTACCCCGCTCACTTCAGATTACATCAGTGACCATGGAAATGCCTTTCCAGAAAGACACGGTTTTCCCTGTCATTTTTCCCAGAGATGGGTCTGGAGCAGCACGATTTGCCCAGAGACTCCCGTATCTGCACAGTGAGATATAGCTCACTTCCCTCAGCTGCTCGTGCCGTTGACCATGTTGGAGTCCCAAGTCGGCATACGACCTTGCCTGATATAAAGTGGTAAAGAAAATGCCTGATACAAAGTGATGGTAGCAAGAAATCCCTCTCCATAGTTCCATGGAACAGGAACAAACAGTACTGTAGCCCAAACTCCGCATATACTATAGGGCAAGTTTAAGGTTAGACATTCAGTGTTCTGGCTGACAACCAGTTAACAACCAGTCTGTCTGGCTTAATTAAATGAATTCTATTCATTATCTTTTGGCTTCCATAATGGTAATGTGGTCATTTTGATGGTAATGGTAATGTGGCCATGTTTAAGTGTATATGTAAGTTAATGTTGTTCATTTAATTGTTTTTTTCCCCTCATCATTACATACCTCTCAGACAAGGTTGCCTGATGCGTATTTAATCATCAGGTGTTCTCTGGTGAGGAATTGACCAGCAATGAATAGGATAGAGGGTATCTTACAAATTGGGTACGGCAAGCCTAAGCAGACAAAAACGACAGACTTTTGCTCTTAAGCAGGAACAGACCAGTGACAGATGCCTGAACAGCCCTGTCTGCAACCCCATTCACATGCCAGTCTCTCTCTCCCTCATACACACAAACACACCATTTTGGACAGAGACAGCTAACTTCCTTAGCATCCCCAGCAGCTGGTCCTGCTGACAGTTGCACACAGAGATGACAGTTTATCCAAATGACATGCAACACGCAGTCCCCGTGAATCTGGATCCAGCACTGCCACTACATCCAGCATTCACACCGAGGAGTGTCATCAAGACACGCCAAAACACTGCTGATCATTTGGACTTCGATCGCCGAGTTACTTTCAACACGAGAGAGCGAGGAAGGTGGCAGCAGAGCGGACGTCAGACCTATTAGAACTATGCAAATTAAGACATTCAAGCAGACCTGTTTTGACCCGCCATTTAAAGAGTCGGCGGCAGTTGTCATGACGACGACAACAAGAAGCCAAATTGAAGGAACAGCCACGACTGGTGATTGATTGGACGTTAGCACTCAAGAAATTGGCCGAGGCAGAATTGCTACGTGCCGAATCGCTTTCAAATACACATTCCAAATTGCCCTCTCTGGTGGCGGGAAAAGGGGCTTACGTTTTTATTCCGGGCGCCTGTTCTCCGTGGCCTGCTCCGGCTGTGGACCCCACTAACGGCCAGACCGAGTCCATTAGGATAATAGGCCAGTCAGACAGACGTATTACGAGGGACGATTTGCATCACAAGCAAGGAGCTGCAGCTAATATAAAACTCCCAGAAATCCCAGCGTGCCTTGCGAACGCTCCGCAATAACCAGGCACGACAGAGGCACTCTGGCAGGCCAGACGACCACAGTGAGAAGCGGCTTGTGGCCCAGGGTCTCCACCCCTTGGCCTATAGTGTCACAGGAGGGCATGGCTGTATGTTCTCAGGGGACGTTCCAGCAGGGAAACCCTAAACTGCTCTGTGCTGCAGTTCTCCAGTGTTAGTTGTTTACAGTGGAGTTAAATGGTTTGGGGCAGACATGGTTGTCTCTTAAACTGCTTTAAAGGCAGCCGTGCCAAATTATGATAATGTCAGTGAAGGCAGGGGGAAGAAGTCACAGAGGGAACATGTCGTTGAGTTTTAATAGCCTCAGACCCTGAGACTTGAGACTGGTCCAAGTGTTTTATCTCCCATTGAATTCAGAAGAGTTATTCATTACAGTATCTGTGTGTCTCTGTGTGTTACATTTACATTTACATTTACATTTACGGCATTTAGCAGACGCCCTTATCCAGAGCGACTTACAAAAAAGTGCTTCATTGTTTTACTCAGAACAAAATCTCTAGCTAGTTAGTTTAGGCTAAAATCAGGAAGAAACTTTAAGCAAAGATATTATTAGATACAGTCAGTATGGACGCCTAGATATACTCAAATATATACTGAGAAAACCCTACTTAACAGAGAAAAAAGCAAGAAAAGTCATTACAGTCACAAATATTTAATACATGCTAGTGTAGTAAAATTTAATTTAAGTGCTCTTGAAACAGATGTGTCTTCAGTCTTCGCTTAAAAACAGCAAGAGACTCTGCCATTCGGACACTCAGTGGAAGTTCGTTCCACCACTGAGGTGCCAGAACTGAAAAAGTCTGGATGCATGTTTTCCGCATGTCCTGAGAGATGGTGGGTCAAGCCGAGCTGTGCTTGAAGCTCGAAGAGCTCTGGGTACAGATCGGGATTTGACCATTGCCACCATGTATGGAGGTGCTGGTCCATTCTTAGCCTTGTAGGCCAGCATCAGGGTTTTATATCTGATGCGGGCAGCTACAGGAAGCCAGTGAAGAGAGCGCAGCAGAGGAGTAACATGGCTGAACTTAGGAACATTGAAGACAAGTCGAGCCGCCGAGTTCTGGATCAGTTGCAAGGGCCTGATGGTACGCATAGGAAGACCAGCCAGGAGTGAGTTGCAGTAGTCAAGTCTTGAAATGACAAGAGACTGAACAAGCACTTGAGTAGCCTCGCTAGACAGAAAAGGTCGAATTCTCCGAATGTTGTAAAGGAGAAATCTGCATGACCGAGTCAGGTTTGCAACATGGGTTGAGAACGATAACTGGTCATCCACAACTACACCAAGACTTCGAGCTTCAGCAGATGTGGTGACCAGCGAGTTCTCAAAAGAGATGGAAAGATCCTGGCGAGGACTTGAAGTTCCAGGGATGAACAGTAATTCAGTCTTGCTGGGGTTCAGCTTCAAGTGATGAGCCGACATCCAAGATGAGATATCAGCAAGACAAGCCGAGATCCGAGATGAAACCTGTGTGTCAGAAGGTGGAAAGGAAAGGACAAGTTGAGTGTCATCAGCATAACAGTGATAGGAAAATCCATGGGAGAATATTACATCACCAAGAGAACGAGTGTAAAGATAGAAGAGCAGAGGACCGAGCACTGAGCCTTGTGGGACACCCGTGGTGAGCCTGGAAGGAGCAGATGTGGCCCCCTGCCAAGATACTTGGTAAGATCTCCCATCTAGATAAGACTTAAACCACTGCCAGACAGTGCCAGTGATTCCAAGTCTTCTGAGGACAGACAGGAGGATCTGGTGGTCAACTGTGTCGAAGGCTGCAGAGAGGTCAAGCAGAATTAGGACCGAAGACAGTTTGGCAGATCTAGCAGCATGCAGCTTCTCTGTAACTGCGATGAGAGCAGTTTCAGTAGAGTGCGCCGGTTTGAAGCCAGACTGGTTCGGGTCCTGTAGGTTGTTCAGAGAAAGAAATAGAGACAGTTGGTTATAAACAGAACGCTCCAAGACCTTAGATAGGAAAGAAAGAAGAGATACAGGTCTGTAATTGCTGATGTCAGAACAGTCCAGAGTAGGCTTCTTCAAGATGGGGATCACTCTTGCAGTCTTGAAGATAGCTGGTACATGGCCTGTTGACAAGGAGCTGTTGATGACATGAGTGATGAAAGGTAGAAGGTCAGGTGCTATTGTCTGAAATAGCGTGGATGGAATCGGGTCCAGTGGACAGGTAGTAGGATTGTTGGATGAGACCAACTGTATGATGTCATCTGTGGAAAGAGGAGAAAAGCAAGACAGGGAATGAGGTGGAGGGTGGTGTTCAGTAGGAAGGATATTGGTAGAGAAAAGGATCTGCGAATCTTATCAACTTCTCCTCAAAGAAGGTGACAAAATCCTCAGGGAGAGAGTAGAGGTGGTGGGGGAGTGGGAGGGTTTAAAAGAGAGTATCTCTGTGTACACAGTGGACCATGTCAGTATTTCAACAGGGATGAATCAATTATAACTGCATTGTATAAACCTTGCATAGTCAGACCTGCGAATTTAGAGTGGGAATGGCCTTGACTGTGATCTTCTGGACTGTGATCTTCTGGACTATGATTCTGCTTTGGGCAAGGAAAAAAGTGCTACATGGCTAATGAACACCAGAGCCCTTGTAGGGTGGAATTTTTGTCCAAAACTTTCACTAATGATGCAGAATTGGTGGTTAGGGCTTATGGGGAAGGGGCCCAATATTCAGTGTTTTGGGTTTTTTAGCAGCACAAGCTTGTGAAGTCCTAACGCTCTTTACAGAGCAAGAAAAGCAGTACTTCAACCTTATCTAACACCCCGGAGAAACTGGTCATGTACTGGTGAAAAGAGAGAAAGAAAAGCAAAAAGAGGGGAAGAAAGAAGTTTCTCCAGGCCATATTCATTACTCAGATGAAAGGAGAGCTGATGAACGTTCCTCTTCACTTAACTGTTCTGCATATATATTGGCTCAGAAGATTTCATATTCACCTATTAGAGCTTTCCACTGAGGGACCGAAGGCAATCAACTGGCTTGGATGTGGAGGTATTTACCTGAATCTTAATTCATGTTTAGAGTGGGGGGGAGAGCCAGATCGAGAAAATGGGAGAGAGAAGGACAGAGAAGGAGAGCGAGCCTAGGAGAGAGAGAGACAGTATGGGAGACAGGGGTACTCGCAGACAACAAGTATTATTATTGTCCGGTCTTAAATGACACTTTATTCGTTTGAAATGCTTTGCTGATCACTTTTGCACCCTGCCAGTCTTGCACCAGGCCCGGCCCTCGCCACCAAAACCCCCACCCCCCCCCCCCTCCCCACACACACACACACACACACACACACACACTTCCATGGCCGGATCGATGGGGCTGGGTAATGGCTGTTTGGAGAGGCCCATGCATGAATGACAATCCAGAGAGGGAGAAGAATGATGGAAATGCTGAAGCTGGGTTAATTAACTTCCAGTTGAGTCATGAGAATTCATGCCTGCTCACACCACTTCATGTCTCTCTCTGTCTCACACACACCGACACACACACACACACACACACACACACACACTCCTTCCTCCTCCTCTCTCTAGCCTCTCATAAGCTGTGGGCAGCACCAGCTTTGAAGGATCGAGTCTAGGGCCTGGACCTTTAGTGAATGAAGATGTAGACAAGAATCAACACATAGATTCAACATTTAAGTAATAAAGCCTGTTTATACAATAAAAGTAATAAAATCTGTTCTAACAGATTGTGCTGGGGAGGAGGTTGACCCTGAAGTGTGATGCTTCACAGAATCTGTTCACTACATCCCATGAAGGATTTGAGCCAGGCAAACATATAGAGACATACACTTCAGCCCAATGTGAATAACTATTTAGTCTTTCAATTTCACTCCTGTCATTGGCTTGAACTCAAAAGCTAATTTGTTGGCAACATTTGAATTAGATCAATAAAACCAAGGAACAAGAAAAGCAGGCGACAGATTCACAAAGCAATTTACAGCAAAACGAGACGCATCGCATTATGCAAATGCATTCAACACACTCTTAAAACCCGAAGCACCGCAAAGCACAGTCTATTCAGAGCAAGTGTCACTGGTCCTCTCGAAACAATTCAGAGATGCAATTTAGCGTTTTCAGAGTTCCAGTGGCTGGAGATTCGTCAAGAGTTGATTCTCTTGCAGTAGTTCTCAATGAGGTAAACAGCGAGACAGACTGCCTCGCTCTCGTTTACATGTTTAGAATATATGTGTGCGCTCTGTTTGCAAGCAACTCGTACATGGGCTCATGGTGAAGCAAATCTCCCAGCCTCACACGCGACTTCAGAGCACTCACGTCTTCATCCTGTCAATTACAACATCGTCCATTCCTGGAAGTGTTTGCTCAGCTCTCGTTTACTGTAAATGAAGCATTTCAGTCGGTGCTTCTCAATGCTCCTCATACAGGGTTCTGCCGAATGCAAAGGCAATTACTGTTCTGAGGTCAGTTTTCCAAATGACATTGTCTGGCTGAATCCTTTCATTTTTCTGTCATGGTATGATTTCTCTGCTGGCTTTTGTATAAGTCTGCAGAATGCCAACATTTCTATTCCTGCCAGCATTCACTCTGCATACTTGCACAGCAAATTAGTCATACATACACAAAAACAGTTTTATACATTTTATTAATCTTCATGTGACATCTCTTCGATATGTAGGTATTATGCATCTTCTTCAGCCCGTTCCAAAGCTATGTCTCAAGCTCTGTGATAAATCATACTGGCAGGGTCTTTATGGCTTTTTCAAACCTTTCCTTAGCTTAAATAACATCTTTCTCCACACCTGAAAACCTTGCACTCTATGAATCAAACTGAGTTTATAAGAAGCAAACCTTCATATTTTATAATTTAGATAGATAGATAGATAGATAGCTAGCTAGCTAATTTGTTGTCCTAGGGTAGATCCAGCAATCCGTGCCTCTATCACCAAGCAAATATGAAACCCAGCAATGTTCACATGCGACATGCCACATCAGAACAGTGTGGGAGTTGAACCATTGCCTCTGGCCTGCTCCTGTCTAGGTTTATGGAGGTGCTGGTAAATTTTTAAGATCTTTGCAAAGGGGAACCCCAGTTCTGAGAGAAACAGACACAATAGTACACATCACAGAAATCGGTTAAATATTTAAGTCTGAACAAATACAACCTGCACCTCAAACCCGGTTTGAGCCCTCAAATCCTATTCCCATAGATAGCTAAGAAGTGCAGTCGTTTACCCACGATCCTCTGGTGGAGAGAAACTGAAACAAAACAGGAGTTCTTAATGTGTGCTCTGTACCTATTGCCTTTACACTATGTGTAGGTGTGCAGTGCTCCTCACATTCAGTTCCTGCTGGGTCTCCACCACAGACTCTTGTTTTGTTTTATTGACTGTGCCCCGTCTCCAAAGAAGTAGTCTATATCTGAAACAAGTCTGTCTCCGTTGTTCCCTGGAATCTGGTGTTTCTCCGGTTTATCGTGTTAAGCTTAATGGTAAATGAAGCGTTTGAGTGCTCTGAGGGCAGACGCATTGCCGTAAGATGTTTTCCCCCCGTTTCAAATAGCCTACTGTCTCTCATAACCCACAGCAGCTTAACGATTAAATGTCAAATTCTGCAGCTCGTCATGGACTGCCTAATCCCTGTCATTTTAAAATGTTCCTTTTTCAGAATTTGCTGCAGTGTAAAAAAGACACATCGCATCCACTGTACACACTCTTCAAAGCGCTACACTGACTCTCCACACACGTCAGCTGCTACATCCACTCTACACACTCTTCAGCGTGCTACACTGACTCTACTCAGAATTCAACATGCTACATCCACTTCCTGCTTTAATCACATGACATTTGAATGAACTAGGCCTCAGACACTTCCATGTGATCGATTTTACCATATTTTATGTACTTTGAAGACAGTGTTCTAGTGTTACTTGGCCATACACCAAGTCAGCGTGTTGTGATTCCGGTATTCTAGCCAATGCTGTATAAACACCCCCCTCAAGTGTGTGTTGATATACTGTATCCCTAGGGCTGTTGCACCGAAACCACCTGCCAAACGAATAAGGCCGATATAGATGCATAGCTGAAAAGCTGCTAACCCATTTTGATAGGCTCTGTTGCATTTTGTCTCTCATTTGTATTGTTCTGGGTTCTCACTGGGAACCTGGAAGCCAGCGATGGCTACCTACAGCATGTGCTCTATTGTCCTTTGGTGTATCAGTTCACTGCAGCTCAGCTTACAGGCCGCACGGCAGCAGTTTACGCAGCACGTTAGCATGTTTGCCTCCGCCATTCCCCACCAGCTCCGTTGGACGCATGAGGAAAGCTGTGGATACCAGTGGCAGTCAACCTCAGGTCAGAACCCTCTTCAGCTTTGTACAAGTCAGCCTCTTAATCGGGTCCCGTCTGGTCTTCCCAAAAATTTGGACAAATGTAGGAATAACATAGGAAGAACAAAAGAGGAACGCCGGGAGATGATCAGGCCAGGATCATGCACGAAGTTAGCAGAAATCACTCAGAGAGAGAGAGAGAACGAGAGAGAGAGATAGAGAGACAGAATGACCCTATTACTGTACAGCATGCTGGGTCTAAGTTTGCTTCCCTGCTGCTGTCTAATTGATTTGGTTTTACACTTGCTCATTACTGTTGGATGTTTCAGTGTGTAATTAATGCTCAGCCACTGTAAATAAAAGGTTTGATTCAAGACAGCGTCATTGTCAAAACACTACGTCGTGTGGAAAAGGGGTAAAATATATTTTAATTTAATTTAGCACTCCATGTGGTAAACTACGAAGTTCAGTGTTCCTGAGACCAATTGGAACGGTCATTACACAGTGACGAATGGCCACATGCCGATGAGGAGAACAAAGACCCTGAATCTCCCTTCAAAATCAGGTTTGAGAAGAAACGTTCTCCTTTTTTTTGGAATGAGATCCCCACTGCGCTACCTACGGCAGAGATGTTTTACTCCACTGATGTATCCTGTGCTTGCCAAGAACGCCTTGACATTTCCAAAATATGCTCCCTTCCAAAAGTGCAAAGACGCCATTCTGGCAAAGCATGTCTCAAGATGGCAACGATGATTCCAGTGCTCAGATGATGTGAGCTGTCAGTCATAAAACACACGAGCAAATATTTCACTTCATACTTAAAATGCTTTGGAGGAAAGGTGGCTAGTCTATGCTAACTGAAGACAGCTCAAGAGTAGAATGACTGGGAACACAGCTGTTTGCTGGCTATATAATCAATAATTATAATTATAATCATTCCATGCATTTGGGGCTGCATTGTCCATGACTGAGTTTGTAAATAGACACAGCTTTAGAAAATACTGTGATATTTTATTAGAAACGCTGCAGAAAAATTTTATACAGGTGTCCAGCCAGAAATATCATCTATCACTTAAGGCAAAAAACTGCAAACAATATAGGACAACCTATTATTTAGAATCCTACATTTCACCCTTGAATTATAGACAGTTGAAGAGGCTATGATGAATATCTTAGATTCAATATACAAATGTAACTTTATAAATTTCAATAGCATTTTTTTTTTCATTTAAATCTTTGTTTGCAATTTCACGTTCTCTTGTTACAGGATGCAGAACTAAAAATATCAGGGTTAATGATTTTTTTATAGCATTTATAATTATTTTTATTTACACTCATCAACTTGCATTGTAACCCAAAAATATCACCAGCCTGGCACAATACTTTACATATTGCTAGCATATGACAAGTAGAAATATCTAACATATACTTTACAAACATATCCAACTAATATAGATACCAAAACCACTGCCTTGATTATTTTTTGATAGTTTTTTCATTCTTTCTATCTTTTATGATTATAATGCTGGTCTTCAATTCAGGCAGTGGTACATGTGACAGAAGAGTTGTGGGAAATGAAAGATTAAAAGTATGAGAGGATGAAACAGACCATGTCAGGGGCCAACATAGATCAGACAGATGGTGTCAGGGGCCAATGTAGATCAGACAGACGGTGTCAGGGGCCAATGTAGATCAGACAGACGGTGTCAGGGGCCTATGCAGAACAGACACAGACAGTATCAGGGGCCAATGTAGATCAGACACAGACAGTGTCAGGGGCCAACGCAGATCAGACAGACTGTGTCATGGGCCAATGTAGATCAGGCAGACTGTGTCATGGGCCAATGTAGATCAGACAGGCAGTGTCAGGGGCCAATGTAGATCAGACAGACGGTCTCAGGGGCCAATGTAGATCAGACACGGAGGATGCTGTCCTTTGCTGGTTGGCCATATGGAGCTCGTCATGATTTCAGAGGGCAAGTTCTGCAATGACAAATGACACCTGGAAGCCGAGCATTTTCATTCAGGCTTAGAACGAAGTAGAATATGATTGGCTCATGGCAGAAACATGCTTGACTGACAGCATGATGTTCGAGTTATTTTGTGCGCCTGCTTTTCAGCAATTTTGGGCTTCCCCATTGTGATATTCAAGAATAATATGACAGATTTGTAGAATATCCTCTTCCTCTTCCCTGATAGAGAGGGCTGTAACAGAGAGGGCTGTAACAGAGAGGGCTATAACAGAGAGGGCTGTAACAGAGAGGGCTGTAACAGAGAGGGCTTCAACACACTCTGATAGTGCTGCAAGTCCAGGAGGCAGAATACAAAAACGACAAAACTCCTCTTGGATCGGCATAAAGGGGCATTTTTTTTGTCACTTGTAGACAGTGATACTTCCTTTTGACATCAATGTGTGAGGTTATTTTCAGCAGACAAGGTTTAGCAGACATAACAGTGAAGAGACAGGGGGAGGAAGGCTGTGGCTACAGGTGTCCGCATGCTGCAATGAGATGCCATCGAACAAGCGTTTCTGAAAATGAAACCAATGACCATGATTGGAATATTTACAGTCAATTCAACAGAAAGCACAAGCTCATTAATAGTCATATTTTGAACCAAAACAATAAAAGGTTTTTCAATTTCTTTTAGCATTGGATTTGTAACCCACAGGTATTTACATAATTGTCATCTTTACAAATGTGTCATAAATACATTTCCGGCTGGGAAATTTTGAATTTAGTCTCCTTGTCCAATATAAGATGACACCATCGGAAAAGTAGACTGATACTGCTGTTCAACAGTGCTCTTGCACTGTCGCTGTTACTCTTGATACAGGATAAAGAACAGGACACATACAAAGCTTCAACAGATCTTTACTGCCTGCTGTCCTTAAATATGAACGTGTCACCTACGCAAGATCAACTGTCCCTGTAGAAGAGCTCAGAACTGCTTTTGGTAAAATATTCCCTTGTTTCCTCTATGCTTGGCTCCAAGTTCACTGTTAGTTTTTGTAACATTTACTTCCACAAATAGGTGATACTGGACTTGTGTATCTTCTTCAAGAAGGTATTGTAGCAAAATAATATCTCATCCACTCCGAGTCTATCTCCGAGTAGAAATTCAAATTCATTTTCATCCATGAGAGAGACTTCGAACTTCTGAGTCCAAACGACCTCCACCCCTCCCCCGGGCAGTTCCAAGAGGCAGAGGGCGGGCTTGGGCGGTCACTGCGGGCCCTGGCTATACCCTGGTGGTGGAGTGCCCATGCGGCAGGTTGGTGCTGTTCTGGCTGCCGCCGAAGGCGCTGAAGTTGTGCAAAGGCTGCATGGCGGCCAGCGAGTTGGGGATCATGGTGATGGTGCTCGGCGTCATGAGCGGGATGTCGTCGGGCGAGCGGCGCAGCGTGAGGGTGTAGTCGGGAGGGCAGGCCAGGCGTAGTGCCTCATGGGCCTGCAGCGCCTCGCACTCGTGGTGGTGCTCGTGCTCCAACTGCTGTTGCTTCATCTGCAGTGACATGAGCTCTTCACTCTGCAGGTGTGCCACGTCATTGGCCCCGCCCACTCCACCCGAGCCGCCAAGGCCGCCTCCCCCCGCCACCGCCGCCGCCGCCGCATTGCGCTGCGGGCTGAGCCCACGCCGGTTGGACTCGTGCCGCCGCTTGTCCTTCTTGTAGTAGAGCGCGGCGAAGGCGAGGATGTTGAGGAAGAGCAGCGAGGCGCCCACGGCGATGGTCACGCTCAGCTCGGTGGAGTAGTCGCGCTTGTTCTCGATCACCACGGATGTGTCGTCGCCCGGCTCGCCACCCTTGTGCTGGTCCGTCGTCTGCTTGGGGTTAGGCGGCGGCACGCCGGGGTGACGCGTGGTCGACGGCCACGTTTTGCCCAGGCGCTTCGTGTACGGGAAGGGCGTGGTGTCTTGCGGCGGGATCTTGGTGGTTGTGGAGACGTACTGGAAGAGCTCGTTGATGTTGTGCAGGTGTGGCACAAGCTCCAACCAGAAGGCCACCTTAGTGGCGCGGTAGTGGTCTCGGACCCTCGGCTTCAGGCCGATGTGAAGGTATAGCTGGTCTTTGGGATTGTACTTGGACCAGGCCACCTCTTCAAAGCGGTTGGGCTTGGTGTGAATGAACTTGGTGTCCTGAGGTACAGGCTGATTTGGGTCTCTGTTAAAAAAAAAAAAAAAAAAAAAAAACACGAGCGGATGAGTGAGATTCCAACAACAAACACTGTTTACAGCACTTTAGTAATACGTGCCACAGCAATTTACACACAGATGCCTCATTTCACTAAATACATAAACACCACAGTTTCGTCTACCTGTCACTCTTTTTTAATTTGATTTATAAGACGATATTCACAGAGTGCAGTTTCATAACTGGCACTTCTGAAAATTGGAAATCATGCCTGATTTTTAGCAAAAGTTACAGCTCTCATTAAAAACAGAGAGTGGTCTTTTTTTCTTTTGTCTTAGAGGATCAATTTAGCAGTTTTATTCAGTCTGAGGTTAAGGCAAAAAATGATGCAAGATGTAAAAGTTTTCTACATATGGAAATGAGGCAGTAAAACACTTTCCTTTGAGTCCGTTTCTCTGAGTATATTACTGTTGAAGTTTGTTATGTCAGTGATTCCTGGCTTTATTCCTGCATGTCTGTGCTGCACGTCTGTAAGGTATGTCAGTCGTCTTTTTTCACCATGTTTATGGAGCACTCCAGGATCCAATCAAATGATTCTAATGTGTCAACGAATGACTAATGACTAAATTAGTGTTTCATTAGAAAACCCTGCCCACCTCTCTGCCCTCCGCCTACTACCCTCAGAATGTACGCTGTGGGGAAAGTATGTCATCTGAACAGCAGAGGAGATCATCAGATTATTGTAAACATCAGAATATATCAACCTGCCCAGACTAAATGTCATCCAAACCTTTTTGACCATGCATTCATTGTCTCTGTATATGCACAGCAAGCACACAAGCACAACCAAGTACATCGCGAACACCACACGAAACCGCAAGTACACCTCAAACACCATACACACACCATTAACACCAAAAACACAAGCACACCAAATGGTACACCATAAACACCAAAACCACAAGCAGACTGTACATCATGAACACTGACACCAAAAATGGACACTGTTTAACAAGAAACGCGATGCATCTTCATGACAATTAGGGGCTGTTACAACAATACACACTGCATGTAAAGTATCAGCTCACACTGGGTCATCAGTTACTCACATGGGCGTTAATGGAGGCGTACAGGTAATGTGAATGAGTCATCAGCTTCAGCCTCAGCACACGCTTTAGTGCACAAAACATCTGAAGTAATTGGCAGAGGCTGAATTTTGCCACTGCGCGATGGAAGCGTCTCTCCGCTACAGGGCAGCGTGTAGGTGATGCGCACACACCGTGAGGCGCTGTCTGGACACGCAAACTCATTTGGTACTAAGAGGCCGCGCTGTTCTGTCATTAGCCGCAGGATGAAACGTCTGGGCTTAGTGATCTTAGCTCTGTGTGTATGTGTGTGTGTGTGAGAGTCAGGCCCATGGAGGAGGCAGTAACTGCTGTTGTGATTTCATTAAGTCAAAGGAGGAGCGTGAGAAGACATGGTGGGACACAGACAGGCAGATAGAGAGACAGAGAGAGAGAGAGAGCTTTAAATAGGCACTGATGATGGAGAGGACCCTTAGCTACATGCAGAACATGCTGTATTTGTAGTCACACACACACACACACAGAACAAAGGATATTAGCATTGGGATATGGTGACAGAAATAATTAAAACTAACGGACTAAATTTACTAAATAAACATTGCTAAATGACTAAATGAACAGATCAGTAAATAGAAAATAAGCATCAGTGTATATGTATGAATGAATGAACGAATGATCAAGCAAACGGATGAATAAATGCACATGGGAATCAAGTCAACACCATATACATGTCCAGGAAATAAATTTGGATTAAAAAACATCTTCATATTTTGAATACAGATATCAAGATATGATGGCTGAAAAGTATTTCTGTTGGCATTGTTATTGTTGGTGCTCCATGCTGAGTGTCAAAGTAATGGTCCATTATGCCTGAAGCTACATACCGTAATCTAAACATCTGGGCTACGATGGGTGTGTGTGACTGAAGTGCAAACAGGAAGTGACAGTAGTTATTTATCCTTTTCACTGCACATTCAATAGGACCTGAATTACAGAACTAATATGGTTTATTTATTTCTTTTCATAATCACATAAGACCAGATAATGGCACAAAATAACACATCACCTTGACACTAACGTACACACATCACCTTGACACTAACGTACACATCGCTTTGACACTAACGTACACATCGCCTTAACACTAACGTACACATCGCCTTGAAACTAATGTACACATCACCTTAACACTAACGTACACATCGCCTTGACACTAATGTACACATCACCTTAACACTAACGTACACATCGCCTTAACACTAACGTACACATCACCTTAACACTAACGTACACATCGCCTTGACACTAATGTACACATCACCTTAACACTAACGTACACATCACCTTAACACTAACGTACACATCGCCTTGACACTAATGTACACATCACCTTAACACTAACGTACACATCACCTTAACACTAACGTACACATCGCCTTGACACTAATGTACACATCACCTTAACACTAACGTACACATCACCTTAACACTAACGTACACATCGCCTTAACACTAATGTACACATCACCTTAACACTAACGTACACATCACCTTAACACTAACGTACACATCGCCTTAACACTAACGTACACATCACCTTAACACTAACGTACACATCACCCTGACACTAATGTACACATCACCTTGACACTAACGTACACACATCACCTTGACAATAATCACCTTGGCACTAATCACCTTGACACTAATCACCGTGACACTAACAAACACACATGAATAATCCCTGATGCAGTCACACTTCGGGTAGGGAAATCAAAAGGCGGAGGATCGCTGACGCGTGGGTCTGTTATGAAATGCCTTGAAGGACCTGATCATGACACGTGTCCTGCCCCATACAGCTCTGCCAGTACTCAGCAGTGTGATTATGCAGGATAATGCAGGACTCTGAATCATGCAGAACTCTGGATCATGTAGGACTCTGAATCATGCAGGACTTGGGATCATGTAGGACTCGGGATCATGCAGGACTCTGAATCATGCAGGACTCTTGATCATGCAGGACTCGGGATCATGCAGGACTCTTGATCATGCAGGACTCTTGATCATGCAGGACTCGGGATCATGCAGGACTCTTGATCATGCAGGACTCGGGATCATGCAGGACTCTTGATCATGCAGGACTCGGGATCATGCAGGACTCTGAATCATGCAGGACTCTTGATCATGCAGGACTCTTGATCATGCAGGACTCTGAATCATGCAGGACTCGGGATCATGCAGGACTCGGGATCATGCAGGACTCTTGATCATGCAGGACTCGGGATCATGCAGGACTCTTGATCATGCAGGACTCGGGATCATGCAGGACTTGCTGGGGCCATCTGTGGATCCTGCACTTATTCTCTACACATTACACTTATTTTCCACGTACAAAATGAAAACAGAAAGCAGACGGTCAGAAAAAAAAACCCATAATGCAACTCGCCCTCATCTTTCTCTCCTCTTCTCTCTTCTTTCTCTCTGTGTCTGAGCCTGAGGTGCACGCCATTAAGAGCAATTATTGTCTCTGTTTCACAGAAGAAAAAACAAAAACTTCTACAGCAGTTAAGGATGCATCCGTCCCAGACGTGTCTTTTCTGCTGAAAGGAGGTAGACTCTCTTAATGACCAGAAATCCTCACTTTAAATTTCACGCTTAAATCACCCCATTTATGAATATGGAGATCGCAGCACTTGTAGCTTTGAGTATTTACATTCCAGTGTTTTTGTACACTTGAGGAATATTGTATAACAAGTAGATATATTTTGCTGCCCTTTGTATAAATGTAGCTACACTAATGTCTTTTCATTCTAAGGACCATAATTCTCAATGAAGGACTGAATTAATGTAACAATCAGTGCTATGTAGCCTAATGCAGTCTAAGGGGTTGAGTAAAGACTGTAATACATCTAAATCCCTGTGGGACCCTGGAGGGCTATTAACATCTTCTTACTGCCACTTAATAGTTAGGTGATGTGTGCTGAGATTATGCGCTGAGATTATCGCATCCCGAGATTACACACACGCTGCGCGGTGCATGTAAAAAAAATGGCATTTCTGCACCCTCGTGTCAAGAGCGAGCAGGATCTTGATGAGAGAGCGTGTGTGAGGGTGAAGGAGAAGGCAATCAGTGTCATCCTCACAGAAGCTCGTCTAACTGACATGCCGTCTTTGGAAGGAGAGCTTCACGCCCTCCCCAGCCGCTCCGTGAGAAAGGCCTACCTACCCACCCCCACCGGCTGCTTTATTACGTCCGCCATGCAGGTGCATTTCATAATCTTCATCAACAAGATTAGGCCTAAACCTAGACTACAAAAAAGACAACTCATTAGGCTTAATGTATGGCTAGAAACGGACCTTCATGGTGTTTCAAATAAAGGCAGATAAAGCTTAGGGCAGTGGTCCAAAAAATTTGGGATGAAAGGGACAAAAAAATATATGAAAATGTTGTATTAAATAATAACTCAATCTAAAGTAAACTGTAATTTAGTGTCTGTCCAACCCCCCAAATGATTTGCAGACATCACTCTGTAAGTGAAAATCTGTTTAACAAGAAACGCGATGTTAAGTGGAGTGTTGATCTGTGTCTGGTGTGTTTCTCCTGTGTAAGGCAAGGCACTTTCCACGGGCTGAGGAGAAGGCTTTGAGTTTTGGCCCCCGCTGTGTGGCACTCAGGCTGAGCTCCTGCTGGTGGGATGTGGGGGAGGCGGTGTGGAGTGGGGCGGATAGTCAAGGGGGGTGGAGATTTGCTTACTAACGTGCAGCTTGGATGAGCCTTGGACACCCCCTGGTGCACTGGTGCCCTTCTGCAGAAGAAGGGGGGAGGGGTGTCATGGCCGGGTGGGGGCGTGGCCTCGGACAGGTTAACAGGCTGTTAACGGTCCAGTGGCAAGGCAGGGCGTCCTGAGGAGCTCTAACAGAGGGGCATCCTAATCCACTTTTCTATGAAGCTGCTGAAATACTCACATCAGACAGGCAGCAGACAGACAGAGAGAGACACCCCTGGTGCTCACGTCTCTCGTGTTTCAGAGTGCAGATCTGGGGTCAGTTCTCCAGATGGGGTCTAGAATCATGTTAATGGCAGTGACTGATTCTATATCTGCACTCTCGTTCTAAAAGGGCCGCGTGATATATAACCCCTGAGGTCCGGGAAGAGGCTCTGCGGTCAAGCCGATTGTCACTGCATGGCAGCGTGTGGGATGAGGTGGCGTGTGCATGCTGTGAAACGCAATCAAAGGAAGAAAGGCACTGTAAGAAGAGCAAGGTCTGATAAAGGTGGGCAGAACCACGACTCTGTTCAGCGGCAATGTCAGACAGGAAGGCGATGTTCCACTGCTTCAGTTAGACACTGCTTTTTATATCAATACTGGCACTTTTTATATGAACGCCAAATATATTTTTGGCATGTGCATTGCTTTCTTAGAAATGATATTCTGTCCACCACAAATATCTGCCGATTTTTAGAGTCATAGCTGGCTTGGTTAAATAAAAAAAGAAGTTGACAACTAAGCAAACTCCACTAGTTGGAATGGCTCTCGGAGTTATTATTATTTTTGACACTTTCATATAAAGAGTGGGGTCCTGATGTTCTTGCTCTAGATAACATGCTTCGAAAATCTTGTAAAATCTGGGTGACTCAGTTCTTTCTACGGGACCCTGGGAAACACTCTAACACTCTAACCTCCCCTTCAAAAATCATTTCCTTTGCATTCAGTCTGAAGATTCACTGGTCGACAAACAACTTTGTGCATGTGCTGATGCCCCAAGATCACAACCCACTGAATGTACCCAGCAATTTAACTGGCAATACTTTCATGCAATTTACAACAAGGTGGATCAACGTACGGGGACGTCACTCACCCTGTCTTGGCGAAATTGGTCCAGTATGTCATCACGACCGCACTGAGCATGACGTCGTTCTTGGAGAAGTTGCAGTTGAACAGGTCGGTCGGGCCGATCATGGGGATCCCGAACACGTAGGGCACCTCATCACCGTGCGCCGAGTCCGCCCAGCTAGGCTTCATCTCGCTCTGGCAGTGGTGGTAGAAAGCGTAGAAATATGTCGGCGATCCATACTGTGCGTGCAAATCCGCCGTGGCTACAGCTGGCGCCACCCACTGGTGATCCGTGAACAATGCCACCAACGTCTTGCGCCTGGTTTCGGGGTTCTCCTTGTCAGCCCAATCCGTGTACATAAACTTGATCGTTTCCCGGAGGGTGTCCTTTCCCTCCGGATAACCATACAGGTGGTCCACAAAATCCGACACGGCAAAGTCAAAGTCGTTTGCAGAGACGCCGTCCTCGCTGTCCACAATCCCGTCCACAAACTTAAACCCCTCACCCTGGTTGACACCCAGCATGATGTCATAATTGAGGAACTCGCCCTGCTCCATCAGAATCTGTGGGTCATCTGGGATGACGTCACCATCAATGACTGGTCCAAAAGCGATGTGGTACTTGGCCTGGGTGATGTACTGCTCAATCAGCTCCTTGTAGTTCTTGTTCTGCAAGCATTCCACCAGGTCTATGGTATCCAGCATATTGCAGCCCACCTTCTCAGCGAGCATGCGGGTGTACTTGGCCGGCTGGTAATTGACGGCCCAGCTGGATAGAGCCGTTCCACTCTGGATGATGGCTTTCTGAAACAGATCTGGGAACAAAAAGACACAAATGGCCATTAGGGCACTCAGACCACTTTGCTAAAAGCAGACACAGTGCAGTGTAACTTTTGCGATCAATGCTAAAACTTAGGGGTAGCTGGCAGAGCATAAACCAGGACAAAGGGAGAATGCATGTAAGGTTAAGTGCTAATTACAGTGCAGTCTGGAAGTAATTGGACAGTGACAATTCTTGTTGTTTTTGCTCTGATCTCGAGCACAATGGATTTGAGGTTATGAGGTTAAAGTGGAGAATGTCAGCTTTAATTTGAGGGTGTCTGCATTTCTATGGGTAGAATCATATGAGTCAGAGCCGTTTTTATACATAGCGCTACCATCTCAGGAGATGAAGTAGCAGGACAACTAGCTGCTCTGTTGTTTCATTAGTGCAGCTAACAAAGGGTCTATGTCATAATGGGGCTAAAAAAATCAACAATCAACAATGTCATAATGGGGCTGGAAAAATCCACAATGACAGACATAGTGGAACGCATGTCAAAATCAACCCATTGGAGTTCTTGTACGAATAAGCCAGTGGTACAGCAATAGGGAGGAACATGACCACATTAGTGAATGATGAAAGAATACATTTGGGTAGGAAGAAAAAACAGTTGACCAAATTGAGAGCACTGTCTAGGACGTAGGCCTAGACATGTCAGATTACTCTAGTGGAAGAATACATCAGCAAGATGTGGCAGCCACTGTAAAGCTTCAATAGCATCGAGGCCAAGTTACAGTTTGCCAAACATGTGACGAAAAGCCTGAAGAATTCTTGAAGTCTCATGAACAGATGAGACAAAGATTAAACTGTACCAAAATGATGGAGTGAGAGAATTATGTAAAAATGGCATATTAGAAACACAGTTGCAAGACATGTCTGATTGCAAGCAGAGTTTGAACTACAGTGGCATAGACATGTCTGACTACAAGCAGAGTTAGCTGATGTGTCTTTCTTGACTGCTGATGGTACCAACAGGAAATATTTTTCAAAACTCAGTGGAAGGTTCTTCTCCTTGCAGTGACGCAAAACAAAGGCTTTTACTATACTACACTAAACTTCACTATACTATACTACTAGAACAAATATGGAGGTTTTCAGGGAGAAAAAGGAAAAGCTGTTGACTAGGCAAGTCAATCATATGAACGCAAATCCCCCAAACTGAAAACGACAAACTCCCTTAGACATCTGAGCAGCACATCACCGTGTCTGGTGATGAGTGTGATGAGTGTGACAACTGCAGTGGCTGTGATGATTGTGATGATGACTGTGGGTTGTAGACTGTAAAGAGTTTATGCTTCACGCAGAATAAGTACATAAGTGCCCGGGTATTAAAGCTGGCATTGTGCACATTAACCCATTGCGACAGATCACAGATTCAATGTGATGTAACTGTCAGATCCAACTTGATGTATTGTATAGATCCAAAACAACAAGAAATGGATCTCTATCCAATCACATCACTGTACTTACAAAGGTCACTTTCCTGATCTAGTCACACCATAATCATCATCTCTGGGAGACGTTATATCTGAGGTCTTCAGTTGCTTCTTGATGTTTCTTAATAATGCTCCGGACAATGTCCCAAATGTCCCAGCTGTGAACATTTTTAAATGAAGAACTGTCTTCACTGAATTGCCACTATGTAAATAGGCCAGAGCACAATGTGTGTTTGTGTGTGTGTGTGTGTATTTACGTGTGTGTATTTGTATTATGTTTCCCATACTATTTATATCTTCTCAGAAGCTCCAGTGACTCAACCAGGGCAATATGAGGAGTCTATCTATGGAGTTATTATCTCCATTATGGCTGCTAAATGGAGCCCTCTTCCTTTTCCTCCTCTGTGCTGGGGAAAGAATATCAGTAAATGAAACACATAAGCTTCTGGGCTTCTGTCAGCCCAGCTTCTCAGAGTAGTGGGGTCTACGTCCCAGTCTGGGACCTCAAGTCTGGGTGCGGAAGGCATGGAAGCACGGGTCAAATGACAGGGCCTGAGCGAGGCCCAGAAGGGCAAAACTACCTCACTTCATGTATACAGGAAACAGGTAAGGACACTCAACCGCCAATTATCTGTGAGTGAACATTGAGCATTGCCTTTTTTTATCTCCTGACAGGATCCTTAAAAAGATTTTTGCAAGGTACCCAAAAACCAAAAATAGTATACAGAAGAATACAGAGCCTCGTTTGTGACAACTCTGTGGTGAACACACACGCACAGTCGGGTTTTCAGAAGGACCCAATGATGTCAAGCACTAGCTCAATACAGCCCTTTAGACCCAGACGGGTCGTCTGAAAGGACTCTGACATCAGCAGCCAGAGAATCAGGGTGAAACGATGCTCTTTAATGGCACTAAATGCCTCACACAGTTCACATTATGTAATTCAAAATACATTCATAAATCATAGCGGACCCTTTCAGAAGAGGAACGTGTGGAGCCATGGCACGTTCGATCCACGCCGTTCTGATTGAGCCTGTCACACGCTCAGTCCAGACTGAATTGCCCATCCTGGAGGGGCGGAACTGTTGCCAGAGGTCATTTGATCCATTATGAGATTCTGCTTCAATCTGCACCATTTTTTCCCCCCACCGGGAGGCTGGGCGTCTGTAGGTTCGTGCCATGCATACTGTCCCAGTGGGATGCATCACACAACAGGAAACAGCATGTAAATAGGCTAAAATCTCAGAATTGAAAAGCGTTATATAACGCTTAAGGAAGCGCTAAGGAATGCCTGGCGTAATACACAAAAGTTTCAGAGCTTTGAAGAGAGGTGTCTGTTTTTCTCTCTTTACAATTCACCTCACGCATGCCCTGAAATAGGCCTTTTGTTCTTGTGTGAGATATCTCAGTTTGTGCTGTTGTCATTATCATTCAGCTAGTGTCATAGCCGCCACGCAAGTACGAGAGGCCGTTCTTATATTCCGAATTCTCATTAATATAAGATTAATGACGTTACATATAGCAAACAGAAAGATAAAACAAATGGTTTTGAAAACAAGTTAATTAGCCGGCTACACACCATAATCAAACGACAGCTGTCTCCTATGACTTCCAGCTCAGCTAGAGATAAGGCAATAGGCTGCCTTCAGCTCGGCTGTCCAGTGCAAACCAAGGCCTTTACCCCAACACCTGTTCCTGGGTCTACGGTATATTGATTTGGCAAAGTAATAAACTTATATGTACCAGTAAATGTATTAAAATAGTAAAAGTAATTTACTTTTACTAGTTTTAAAAGCAAATAAAACACAAGACTAATATTGCAGTGACAAAATAGTAAACGTCCTAAATATAATGAAACACTGTAAAATCAAGGCCATTTTGCCCTTGTGAAACCAACATTTACCACACCAAGAAACGATAAAGATATAAGGACAAAGTTTATAGACCACTGAACCCAGTAACATAAATAAACACCCTTACAATAGTTTTAATCTTTGGAGCTTCCAATGTAACCACTGACGAAATGGTTAGCACAAAAAAAGCAGCGTCGCGGCTACATGCTACCTACCCTCAGAATAGTGTGAGAGGGTGAGCAAGCTAACGCATGACGCCCCAGCTCCGGATCCGAATATCGTCACCCTCTTGGGATCTCCTTTGAAGGCCTGGATATTCTCCTTGATCCACCGTAACGCTTGAATCTGGTCCAGCAGCCCATAATTCCCCTTGGCGGCCTGGTCACCTGTGCTCAGGAACCCTGTTGGAACAGAACACAGGAGCAGCTCTTTAGTAGAAACACGACAAGCGCCGAGCACGGCGTCGTCTGCAGGTGGCTTATCACCCAGGATCGAATATTTTCATGTAAATTGCAAGTCAATGGCAGCGGAGCAGGTAGCACCTGTCTGGTATGTTGTGGTATCTGATAATCCATTAATACAGTGCAGCTTTGGGCATGGATCTGCTTTTGTCTGTGCAGCCATCTGTGCCATCTTTACTCAACCAAGGAGAACAAATAAGCACAGAGGAAGCTTCCCACGCCAAATTGCACTGATTTACCTTAAGCCACAGCAGTTTGTTAAAACATGCACACTAGAAAACTCACACAATAAAACACACTGAGCTATATCATTTCTTTTATGATGCCGAGGAGCACACAGATAAACAGGAGCAAAGGAGGTGGGAAAAAAGTTTAAAAAAAACGTTAAAAGAGCAAAAGGAAGTGCGCATCTTTAAATCGGGTTTTAGGTTGAGAAAAGTAGGAAAGGCACCGATGAATAGCTCAAGGGTCCCTAGCGCTCCACGTTCCGCTCATGTTCTCAGACCTGATCCCAGATCAGGAGAGAGGCCTGCCTTCTGTGTTACTGCCCCGTGCCACTTATAGTATACAAATGTAGAATCAATTGGTCTTCACCCCCACCCACCCACCATATCTCATACCTTATATCTCCTCATACAGGAGCCCAGCATGGGAGCTGACTCCTGCCTATGGTAAGAGAAGTAATCCTAAAACCGACTCTAAATGGAACTGCAGCGCGGCTCTGTGCACAGGGCACTAATGGATGCCCTAATAATCTCTCCACTCTTTTACCTCGCTGCACGGTCTCTATTTCTGCCTTTTCATGACGGACCTGTCATCTTGAGGACAGCAACATAAAGGACCCGGCGCTTCAGGGCTGAGACGCACTTTGAGGCTCAGAGGAGGTTTCAAGGTGGCGAAACGCTGCGTAATGGGGTTATTTGGCCGTTTTTGTGGGAAAAGGTGGAGGTTACCTCCATTTTAATTTTAGGAAATTTTGGCTGCCAAGTTCAGAATTCGAATGAAAAGTGCCCCATTTACTGCTGCACAGTAAGACATTCAAACAATATACAAAATGAGAGTTCACCAGTGACTTTTGCAACATCCTTGACGTGAGTATACACACACAAACGTATATATAATGACGATAATGAAGAGTGTGAACGGTGGGATCTTTACAGGCTCCTATGCTCTGCCATTGTACGCCTCTGCTTGCTCACAGAGGGGCTACGGGACCCACGGCAAAAAGCTTCAGCCTCAAAGCCATCAAATAAACCCCAACGCACCGAGCAGCTCTGAGCCGCAACTCTCCGAAACACGGAGCGCGACGGCCGCGACTTGGTGACAAATTAGCCCACTGGTTCAAAGCCGTCGCTGAGCCCCCGGAGCAGCCGGCGGGGTGTCCGCTCGGTCCTCTCAGCCGGGCTGCGGTCGCCAATCCCGCTCTGGCAAGGGGCCGGGGCCCCCTTCCACTCTCAGGAGGGCCCGGTCATACAGCAGAACAGCTCAGGACAAACAGGATAAGGTGCAGGGTGAAGTAGAGGGCTGGCCCCATGGCTTTTTCACAGAGGGCAGATCCGGTTGGTCATGCCCACGTGGACAGAACGGCCTGGGAGCAAAGGGATAACAAAAGCCCTGGCAGTGTTACATCCCCCCTAACGGATAACCCAGGGCCTTGGCAGGACCCGCGCCGCCTACAGGGACAGCAGGCAAAAGAAAGCTTGAAATAGAGTGGTTGTTATTACCAAACACTGTTTATTCTTTGATAAAGGAATCATGTAGCAACTAGGGACAGAGGTGTGCATCAGAATGCTGGCACTCGCTAATGAACATTTTACACTGCTTAGTGACGTAATCTTGTCTGGAATCTTCAAAACTCTAGCAGAAAGTCTAGCAGAAAGTTTAGCAGAGAGCTTGTCAAGCATTTTAGCGGGTTCTACAGTCCAGGTTTCAATATTTAAAGCCAGACTTTCTCCACCTCTGTCCTTCCCTGCTCTGTTTTAAAAATATATAAACATTGAAGCTGCTAGCAGTGGTCTAGGCCACTCCTCTAAACTCCCGCAACCTATCAGCACCCTGAATGACCGTGACATCAGCAGCCCATCTGGCCACCCACCTCGCAGTCACTGATAACACCTCAGACTCAATGTGTCACACGCCTCGGACACGTGAGCGCGTGTGAGCGCACGAGGGTGGCGCGAATGTGGGCGCATTACTGTCGCCTGGCAAAGCGTGAACCGCGCGAATCACTGCTGGACAGAGGGTTTTATGACTTGTTGAGGGGTGTTTACAGTGTTGCTCTGAGTGCAAAGTAAACAGCAAATGAAGCAGCATTAGGACAATAAAGATTCCCCCAGCAAAAATGTTTTTCAGAGTCCGCAAATTGTAGTTGAAGAGCTATACAAATATGAAAGAGGTTGGTGGGAATGCACCAGCATAATAAGCCCGTGTGCATGAGACCGTGTGTGTGTGTGTGTAAGCATGTGCGTGTTTCTGACCCTCTGGACCTCCGTCTGCACAATACTCCCTCATCGACGGCCATAAAAGTATCGATTTTGAAAAACGCGCTGATGTGGGTGATACTGCACAGAAAAACCAGCCAATGCTGCATAAAATAAATAAATAACTGTAAATAAATTCATTAAAATAAAATAATTGCCCGTCCCTTCGCTCCTTCAGTGTGTTTGATGTAGAAGTGATCATTAAGCTGCACTGGCCATGCGCTGGAAAGCTGGATTGATTCGTTACATAATCTATATGATGCTCCTACCACTGGTCTTCACTACGCTGCACAGTTAAGATATATGTACTTAATTATACTAGGCACAAGATGGATTCTGTGCCACTTCTAACGATGCCTTTTTAAATATAGTCTCCCGTGTAGCTTCATTAATGGTGCATTTGTAAACTGGGGGCTTTTTGGTGCATGTAAAGCAGTTCCAGGCTAAATCACTGCTCACTTAAGAGAAAAGAGAATTTAACAGAACACAAAGGATCGATATTATTTGGAACTACAGTAGTTAACTTTGACTTGATGGGTTTGTTCATTTATGTCCATTAATGAAAATACAATATTGCATGAATATGAGAAGTAATGGCTAATTGTAAACACAGGAGAACATATTACCATAGTAACCATGGTCATGTAAATGCACATTACCATAGATTTGTGTCAGGTAAATTATCTGGGTACCATGATCAACACAGAACCATAAAGTATGGCCAGACATCAACAGTCAAGCCAAATCCGGCTCCAGTGGAGGATTCACTGTAATCTTCGCTTGTTCCACAGCAACACGGCACAAAAACACCAGTACAGAGAGGAAACAAAATTTTGCGCCGAGGGGGGGTTCACCCCTCTCCTCCACCCACCCTTTGTGATCACACTAATGTCGCTTTTGACAGCTGATGGGATGTGGCCTACATTCTTTTCCGGGCCAGCTGTGAGGAATACGAGGGAGTCACCCAGTAATGAGCTGCCGCCGTCTGTTGGCAGACAGGAGTCCGTTTCACCACAACACCCTTTTGTCTCGGATAGTCGGTAGTCGAGTAACTTTTTTGGGGGGCGAGATATATAAACGAGAGGGAAACCTGGGCGGGAGCGGGGTGAGAAATGAAGACGAAGAGAAAAAGCCAAAAAAAGGCCAGACAAAACCAGCATCCTGTCAGACTGACAGTAAAAGTGTCTAATTGTGCTCGCTGTCTGGAAGATAATCCATTTGGCTCCCAGATGAAATGTTAATTATCAAAGGGAGTGACGAGAGAGGAACGTTCTGGATTAGCCGAACGAGGCCAGGTCACACACGCGTGCACATATACATGCGTTCTAAGGATGCCTTTGCCATTCCAGTGGTCCATGCCTGCTCCGCCAATATGTGAGAAGAGCCTCAAAGGATTGTGGGATGTGAACTCATCTCTAGCAGCCTCATCATGTGGGCTGCCAACAAAGCAGAGGAAGACTAACTGGGTCAACCACTGCTGACACATTAACAGTGGACCTCAGTACTACCTCAATAAAACTTCAGTACAACCTAAGTACAACCTCAGTACAACCTCAATACAACCTCAGTACTACCTCAGTACATCCTCAATACAATCTCAGTACAACCTCAGTACCAGTGCTGCAGCAGGCGCCTAGGCGGTTAATATCCCAGGGGACCCTTCATCAATTATAATATAATGCTTTATGATATAAATTTTCACTTGGCCTCTAAAAGGCATGGGGGACAGAGGACAGAGTCTACTCAGCCTTTTTGGTAGTCTGGCACTTCTCAGTTACCTCAGTACTACCACAATACTACCTCTACCACTGCTGACACATTAACAGTGGACATCAGTACTACCAAAATACTACCTCTACCACTGCTGACACAGTGGACATCAGTACTACCACAATACTACCTCTACCACTGCTGACACAGTGGACATCAGTACTACCACAATACTACCTCTACCACTGCTGACACAGTGGACATCAGTACTACCACAATACTACCTCTACCACTGCTGACACATTAACAGTGGACATCAGTACTATCACAATACTACCTCTACCACTGCTGACACATTAACAGTGGACATCAGTACTACCACAATACTACCTCTACCACTGCTGACACATTAACAGTGGACATCAGTACTACCACAATACTACCTCTACCACTGCTGACACATTAACAGTGGACATCAGTACTACCACAATACTACCTCTACCACTGTTGACACATTAACAGTGGACATCAGTACTACCACAATACTACCTCTACCACTGCTGACACATTAACAGTGGACGTCAGTACTACCACAATACTACCTCTACCACTGCTGACACATTAACAGTGGACATCAGTACTACCACAATACTACCTCTACCACTGCTGACACATTAACAGTGGACATCAGTACTACCACAATACTACCTCTACCACTGCTGACACAGTGGACATCAGTACTACCACAATACTACCTCTACCACTGCTGACACAGTGGACATCAGTACTACCACAATACTACCTCTACCACTGCTGACACAGTGGACATCAGTACTACCACAATACTACCTCTACCACTGCTGAC
The DNA here is from genome assembly GCA_020368025.1 of Brachyhypopomus occidentalis. Taxonomy (NCBI): domain Eukaryota; kingdom Metazoa; phylum Chordata; class Actinopteri; order Gymnotiformes; family Hypopomidae; genus Brachyhypopomus; species Brachyhypopomus occidentalis. Next base: position 6,845,207 of record JAGXOD010000247.1, on the reverse strand, counting down.
ACAGTGGACATCAGTACTACCACAATACTACCTCTACCACTGCTGACACATTAACAGTGGACATCAGTACTACCACAATACTACCTCTACCACTGCTGACACATTAACAGTGGACATCAGTACTACCACAATACTACCTCTACCACTGCTGACACATTAACAGTGGACATCAGTACTACCACAATACTACCTCTACCACTGCTGACACATTAACAGTGGACATCAGTACTACCACAATACTACCTCTACCACTGCTGACACATTAACAGTGGACAACAGTACTACCGCTTCCCATATGCCATAAGCCTTTAACAACCATAAACAACCATAAATTCTTTACATTATGGACTCTGTCATAACCAATAGCATCTTCCATACACTCCCTGTTTCACACACTTAAAATATGGTATTTAACATACACCAATCGTACACTATGTGAATGTTTTTGTATATTAAGCAGCTATTAACACTAGTAAAAAACATATTTGGCAGTTCAGTGTTCTGAAGCACCTCTAACACTGCTGTCCTCTTTATTTTTGAGTATTTTATGTATTGTATATGACCTATGTAATTTTATAGGGTTTTTACAGCACTTTTGCATATTAACAGACTGAGCCAACTGCTTTCCTCCACTGCTCTAATGAGGACTGCATTATTAATGTAATTCTTATTATAAACCACATCTACAGTTATTGCTGGGTTGTATTATTATCGTATGCATTATTGCTATAAAATACAACCACTTCATTTAGGTGACATGTCACACGATATCAGAGTGTACTTATGTTGCTCTGAAGGCAGGAGATAAAGCCTTGTTCATTGTACATCCTGTTTTGTGTACCTAAGGCGTCAGACAACTGTGACAGTAAACACTTAGGCGTCGTTGAAATCCCCACTCTAAGCGGATGATGAGAGGGAGCTAGCAAGGGTTAGCATAACAAAGCAGTCAAGGTAAATTATCCTCTTTGTAATACCAAATCTAAACACATCAACGCTGCCCGGATGCTCCTTCTGTACTGCCACTCTTTTAATTTACACACGGCGAGCGAAAGCGGTTCAGTCACTGAAGGAAAATGATTTCCGTGTCAGAGTAGTTAATTTTTGTCAGGGGTGCGGTTCTCCTTGTTTAATCTTATGATTTCCAGCGTCCCGGTAAAAAAAATAACTGTCACACCTATGACAGAGGAAAAAAAAAAACAGGAATAAACAAACAAACAAATAAATAAATAATATAAAACTAGGCCACATCAATAGCAAGAAGTTTTTACAATCGGTACCTGCAGGTTATTTGAGGATTCATGGGTGTGCTGAATTTGTCAGACGTTCCACTGTGGTATCAAAACCACAAAACCATCGAGCCTTAAACCCATTTACGCCAGACAGAAATCAATGTAATGCTACGCATCCACTGGTCCTTTTTCTCATCATAGTGCTCCACAATGACTCTGATTCCCGCATATGGGCATTTGTGACTTTTTTGTATGGCAATCATGAAAACAACCAGAACTTCTGTATTGAAAATCTGTATGTTCATATTTTTAATTAATGTCAGGCATACAGTGAAAATAAAATATATATCCATTATGCATTATATTTTGGGCAGTGGGGAAGCTAGCGTTTCTGGTAATGAGTGCTGATTGGTTGGTGAGCTGCAGTAACAGAAATGCTAGCATCCTGCTGCACTAAACCTGCTTGGCATACTTTTTACATATGTTTGACATACTCATATGTTTGTTTGATATTCTTCAACTTTCCAAAATTAAACAAGAATCCTGGCCAAGTTCTGAGGACCTATTTCTGTTTTTTTAATCCATTTCCATTCATACCCCTTCATGTCGGAGTTGCTCACAGACACGTGTAGCATTTGACAAACCCGGGAGACATTACAGGGCTTGCTCATGACTGCTCACTTCCTTTTCCTCCTTTCATATAAAAAAACACTGCTGAACACTAGAGGGCACCCACGAGAGCGCCCTCGATGAATGGAGCTGAGTGGAGCTAGGCTAAATCATTTCTCACGATTTAGACAGGATCTTTCTTTAATTTCAGTGTAATTGTGTGTCTTACACACCAAAAATAGCAAAGAAAACATACTTGTATATAATCTTTTTTTCTGTAGAAGAAAATGGGTTTTTTTGGTCAGTACTGCATTACCATTTCTGCTACTGAATGTGAGCTGAAATGCTGCCGCTGCCCATATCGGGTCTACTTCACGCAAGAACATCGTTAAGATTCCTAACACAGTCCTGCAGCCATACTGCACACTGCTACGGGGCCCGGTACTCAGAATATGATATATATTGAGAGCAGTATACAGTACGCAGAAGTTTTGGGCTATTTTAAATGTAGCTTCTGGCTACATTCGCTGCCATGGACACTACCATGCGTCACGTGGTTGCGTCACAGCTCTCGGTTGAAACGAAAGGTATACGTTACAGTGGGCAAGCAGACACATACTGTAACCTATTCAACAACCTTCATAAGGCTGCAGAAAATGGGGGAAATGGATTTGCATGGCAAGCTGGCAATTTGTAGTAAAGTATTCTTACAATATCATGCAGGCCATATTCCAAACAGAAAAAAACATCAACCATTTTACTCTACAAAGGTCTAATAGCATTTAATGCAAACCTCTAGACTGCCCTTTACTGTTCATAAGTATTAAAAATTCCAATGGAAACTATAACAAAGCAGTTCCTCAGAACAGAAACTATTCTAGACTTGTGGGGAAAATGCAGTCATTGTTACCAAGTTGGTAACAGGTATGCCTATTGCTCTGATTGGAGTAGGCTACCGTTAAACTCATCCTCGTTCCCACTGTCACTGCGAGAATGTTTGCCATTCTGTCTCTATACATGCCGTAGACTATATATGGAGTCACGCAGACTACTGAGTCACGTCTGGTGTGAAATAGCGCTGTGCTCGCCGCAGCGATTCTGGTTTAAAATGGGCTGTACGTGACTTGCCACGGATAACTGTTCTCAGATCAGCGAAAAAAGGCAGACACATTTGGGCGCTGATTCGGTGACGTTGGGTCGAGCTTATTTAGTGAACTGCCGACTGATTGACAGCTGAGCAGAAAACAAGCCGGAAGAGCTGTCAAAATTCATTGCTGGTTGGTGGTGGAAATTTAGACATATTAGGACCACGGATTTAAAATGACAGGCACGGTATTACTTGCGGTGTGCATAAAAAAGACAACTGCTGACATTTCGCCCTACAGTTCTTCCCTTCTCTGTTTCCTGACCTACTCAGCAAACAGTTTAACTAACGCAGGGTTTTCTGCACACGAGTCAAATTTTAAAGCTGGGGTTGGATATTACATGTTTTGTGATGATGAGATTATCAACCAGTGGTGTTTCAAGAGAATTAGAAACACTAATAAGGAAATAACTTATAAACAATAACAAGGAAATAACTTTTTTGCTTATTTTATCCTTCCTATGTGGCACAGAAACATCAAGAATTCCACACTCTCATCTATAGATGAGCCAAAAAGTGTTTGAGTGTGACAGCTCTGTAAGAACAGACATCATAGGAAACACACATTTACTTTACAGAGTTTCTTTTTACAGTATAGTGGTCCACCATCTGTTCTTTGTTTTAACAAAACTTTCAGAAGAAACAAACAAACAAACAAAAAAACACCCTGTCCTGTTAGCTTGGGACCAGTCTTGCTATTTCAGGCTGTCTCCAACCATGACTTCTGCTACCCTGTTTACCTGCCTTTAAATACTGTTGGAGCATCTCAAAGTCTTGAGTTCAGCTAGAAAACTGCATTATTCATCAGCAACGGCTAACGCACCACATCGAGGACTGAATACATTTTAGATGAGTGTGCCCAGCTGACTGCCTGCTGTAGTCTTTCAAGGTCTCCAGAACGGAGGTACAGCTCTTTCCTTTCACAAACTCCCCTATGGTTCCAGTGCAACCACAGTGTCGCGGTCCCTGGCTCCATTTCATGTCAAACTTAATTCAGAAAACTGTGTTACAGGAGTTTTGTAGTGGCTATATCACACATGTCTTTGTATCACACAGGATGCCATGCATAGTCAACTTGTATTCAGTTCAACAGGGCAGCAGAGGCAGAGAATCTGCAGACTGCAGTTTCCATCCTCACACGGGGCACCATTTTTTTTTTTTTACACACGCACAAGCGTTCACACTGTGCGTTATCTGGTGAGCCGTATTGCTTTCTGTCATTTTAAATGGTCTACCGTGATCCCTAAGCCCAGCCAACTCTCATTAGCATCACTGGGAAGAGGAGTGAGTCCGCTGCGCTCTCGGCCTGAGCAAGCTCTCCGGCTCACAGATGAACCGTGAAAAGTGCAATTGGCTACACATCCTTAGAAATGGGCTATGGCCCTCGTGATCTATTAGTGGGCATTCATTAAATTCTGCCTAGGTAATTAGAATCTATTTCATACTGCTTCAAGGAGCCCTGGTTTGCTTGCGAGATCTTCCAGACATGAGGTTAAGGAGGCACCGAAACAAATAAATGAATAACCAGTCACAGTAGGAGTACAATGCAAAACTCCTAGCAGACAAGTCACTAAGGCCGATATGTGCTTCATTCTTCAGCTCTGCCCGCAGTCAGTGTAAAGTGTGATAATTTTCTTAAATAATGACACTCGTAAATGCGCAAATTAATTCCTGAAGATGTGTTTGATGTGGCAAAGCTCTGGCCTGGGACACTTTACATAAGCAGGAAGAGTCAGGAAAGTGTGAAGCTTGGTCCTTTGGATTCACCTCAACATGCATTGGACGGGTGTTGGGGCAGACAAGTTTTAGGGATGTGATATTGTACAAGGACAAAATATTCCCATCTACCAGCAAAATGTTTAACCTGTAATAGGTAGACGCCCTCTGTCTGCTTCACTTCCTGCTTTTGTCAGGTGAATGTGTTTTGATGGATGTCTTTTCCTGCCGCATGTCACATTTTGATATGCTGATTCATTCTGGATAGATTTGCTTGTGCTCTACCTTTATTATTTTTTATTTGTGATGACCCCTCTCCAAGGCAAACAGTGTGTGTGTGTGTGAGTGTGTGTTTGCATGTTAGAGAGATACTGTGTATGTACATGTGTATGTATGTGAGTGTATTCATATGGGTGAGAGTGTTGGTGGGGCGTTCCCTGTTACACCTGACTCTCTCAAACCAGATGAGTTCTGTTTGCAACTGTAAAATACTACCCTTTCTCCAATACTATACTATTTTCCAGTTTGCATGTATACAGTCTTTTTGCTGCTAAACATATATTCAAAACACCTGATTCAAGGGGACCCCAATTTAATAAGTCACTTCCCTTTTAGATGTCTGATCACACTAGGAGAGAAGTTGTAGTCCATTTATTTCTTCTATATTTTAAAAAAATGCATTGTAATTGATGTGAAATGGGTTTAAAACAGATACAGCAACATGCACACACAAACACACACTCACACACACACAAGCTCTAGTCCACTACATGAACTGTCACCACAATCTTCCAACCCATAGCCATTAAACTGTTCAAATATGTCTGTCTGTCTGTGTTTGTGTGTCTCTCTTTGTCTGTCTGTCTGTCTCTGTCTGTCTCTCTCTCTCATTCTCTCTCTGACCTTTCTGATGGAAAGCCTCCGACAGCTACTACAGGGCGCCAATGGCAGTGCACCCAGACCTGGCTTGGCCTGTCTGCCTCATGGTAAACACATTAAGCACTGACATGTCCCCCTGCCCCAGACACACACACACACACACACACACACAAAACACACACACACACACACACACACACATTTTTGCAGATACTCAGCACATTTTTTCCCAGGCAGGAAACCCCAATTGTTTTGTGGCAAAGAGTTTGGAAGGACTGCAAGATGCTTATTAAAAATCTGTAAGCGGCCATACTGCAAATAGATGCCTACAGAGGCGAAACCCTCACCCTTTGACTAATGCAGTGAGAGAGCAGCGCGTGCAGTGCGGCTCAGTCTTGCTCGCACATGGCACAGGACGTAGTGAACTCTGTTTATGAAATGCACTTAATGTCACTTGCCAAGGGACATAAAGGACGTTGCTGTTCCAACCTGCCTACCTTGTTCACTTTGAGTTTATCTCCTTCTCCGTCTCGCTCAGCATCCATCCGCTGTCTCTAACTCTGTCTGTCTGTCTCTTAGCCTTCCACTCCTCCCCTCTCAAGCCCTTTAGTGTGACAGGTGTCCTTTACAGTCTGTGTGGCTGGATAAGGATCAATAGTAGGTGACCGATGAAACCCCCCCAGGTGACAGACAGTGGACACACAAGTGCAGCTATTATACCTTGCCTGAGGAGTGTAATGTATGGTTAACCTGTCAGACCTAGTGCTCATGGATGCTCTATGTGTGTATGTGTGTGTGTGTGTGTGTGTGTGAGAGAGAGAGAGAGAGAGATACATATTTGAACAGAATACTGGCCATTGGTGAGCAGGTTGTGGTGACAGTTCAAATAGGAGCTTGTACCAGGCGTGTGTGTTGCTGTACCTCTGTTAAACCCATTTCTCATCAATTGCAATGCATTTTTCAAAATACAGAATTAATGACCCCGCCTGGACTCCCCCATCCCTCCTCGTGTGATCAGGGCCCTTTATTCTGGCGGCACCATGGTTGCAGTGCTGAGGTGTGCACGTTTCGGCTCGGCAGAGCACACATTACCCAGTCCATGCCTAATGGATTATTTTTTTTCCACTTTTGAATCTGCTACAAATGTAAACACGTCCTTGACCAAGAGCGACAGATAGGGAGGGAATCTCACACACACACGCGTGCACACACACACACACAGTATAAAGCACATATTCAGGAATGATTACAATAAAAACATCATGGCCAAACGTGCACACTTGCTGCACCGGGATCAGGGTCAGAAAATATTAACTCTCCTCACTGCATGCCCACACACCCACACCCATCTCAAACCACACCATCTGTCCTCCCAAAGCAAGGCAATCAAATCCATCAGGGTCACCCAGGTCGATATCCACAGGCAGGCAAAGCCCACATGCGTGGGCCATCTGACGGGGGCGCTGCCCGCTCGTCCTACGAAGTGCTTGACCCCTCCCCCAAGAGCTGCCTGACCCCGCCCCCCAGAGCCACCTGACCCCACCCCACAGAGCCGCCTGCCGCCGCCCCCGTTCTGCACCCTGCATGTCACAGTGCCAGATGCCAGGCTGGACCATCTTGGAAGAGCGCCCGTGTTTAACAGGACGGTTGTGGGAGAAGTCTGGAAGGGCTCTGCTGGGCTTCAACCCAGCAGAGAGTTCAAGGGGGCCTCTGGTGCCCACAGGGTGTTAAACACTGCCCGCCGCTTCCCTTCTGCAGACAGGAAATTGAGTCCTAAGACAGATGGGAGGGTGAAAATAATCCTGAAGGATGGGTTAATGTAGGAAGTGCTCAAATAATGCACATGCTCCCGCAATTGTAACGCACAGATGCTTGGCGCATAAGGCCCGGGGAAACAAACAGAAAAGCAGGACAGATGCTTTTACTGGGGCTCTCATCCAAGCACGTGTTCCCATTGGTGCATTCTCTATTAGATCAGGCTTAGCTGCACAGTAATTTTAGACATGATCAGAGAGCTGCAACGTACGTCTGAACTATCGGGCTCAGGATGACCCAAGGTCACGTGCAAAACAAAGACGTGAACGTGTGCAGAAGGGGGCGGAGCCACGAAGCCACAAAGCCACTGAGACGAAGCTCGGGAGATGGAGCCCAGGTGGATGATGGAGGTGCCCACCACAACCTGGCCACCTTCACCTTCTGTGGCACAAGGACCTCAGTACCATACATACCCAAAAACCGCCTTCGTCTTTACTTCAGCTTTTATTTGACAAAGAAAACTACACAAATTGCACAGCCTTATTGGCAGGTAAGGTCTCGGTAGGTATGTCCTAGTTAACTAATGCTTGCATCATCAGTCTTTCCAGCTATTCATGAAGGTCTGGAGCCAAAAGAGTGGAAATATTCCATATTTTTGTCTGCTGGCTAAAGAGCTTCCTGGAGCTCTCCCCAACAAGCATATTTCAGCATTCTCGCTCATATTACTTATTCAAAATTACCCCATTTAACTGATTAGTCAGAATGACTTGTGAACAGGATTGTAAAATCCTAGCGCCAGTTGTCTGAGCTGGTTAGTTAGCAGTGTGGCCATTTGAGTCTATGAGGACCTTTGATGTACTGGATACGTTTTGGCCTCACAATTTGTGAATTTGTGAATGTTCATGGGAAACAAAAGAAAAAAATAATAATAAATTTAAACATTACATGGTCACAGGCAGCACTCTGTCCGTCTGCCATATTGAGGGAGAAGTTGTTGTTAGACCCTGGACAGAGACTCCGGTGCCTTAAAGTTTAGAAAGTAGAAGAGTCTGAGTAGACATGATACAGCCTTCATGTCAGGGACATGCAACCGATGATGTAAGACGCTGCCTATGATAACAGCTCAATCGGCATGAGGTACAAAAAAAATAATATACAGGGATGTCTGAAACGGTCTTGTCCACAATTTGGCTTTAGCCCATCACCCAGCATGCCTAAACTGAGCAAACAGGGACACTGATTACCTGCTACAGTGCTGGGAGCTGGAACAGGCTGAACTTGCTGGGCGTCCCTGAGGAGTGGACTGGGAACCACTGGAGATGATGTAACACCTAAGCATCCCACAGACTGAATGTCTTATGAAAAACCTTTACACGCATTATTTTCCTGATTTACTCAGAGCCACAGTGTGACAGCGAGAGTCAGCTCAGTGTTGATGTAATACAGCTGGGCCTCTGGGGTTGCAGGCTTTGCAGACGTTCATTTGGGTTGCAGGCTTTGGCAGACCTTCCTCTGGGTTGCAGGCTTTGCAGACCTTCCTCTGGGTTGCAGGCTTTGCAGACCTTCCTCTGGGTTGCAGGCTTTGGTAGACCTTCCTCTGGGTTGCTCCGTTACAGCCCAGAAAATCACCAATTAGGGAAAGTCTGCACACTATTTTGTACTTAGAGAAATTGTTTGCAGTAGCTGAAGTTTACACATTTTTTTTGCAACTGAGTTTTTGTTATGTTAAGCAGGTCCACGACTCAGTGGATCGGAACCTCTGATATAAAGCATTCTTTGAGTGCATTAAATGTGCGAGTTCTCACTGTTTGGTCTTAAAGCTCCTTTTTTGAGCCTTACTTGTGCAATTTGGACAGAAACATGGCACAAGACATATAGATGGACCACGTCAAATACATAACCACGTCAAATACCTAACCGTGTCAAATACATAACCACATCAAATACATAACCATGTCAAATATATAAACGAGTATAAACACAGCACACTGACATTGGGAAATGACTGTGAGTATTAATCCATAAACATGCAGACCTTGGGAGGGCGTCTACCCCCCGCTAATCACACCCGAGTCGCCCTTTTGTTTGCTCCCTCACTTTAGCGTACAGGGGGCTCAGAGGAGACGGCATTATGTCTGATCTCCGCATAAGAAGTGACGCGTAATGACGCGTAATGACGCGTAGCGACACAGTGACACGCAGCATCGGCACCTGCCACACGTGAGCGTCGTGTGGAGCTCTGGGAGCAGAGCACCCAGCACACGCAAGCTGCTCGTTCACTGAAGCGGGACAGAAATGCTACACGTTTGTGGGCCCAAACATTTGCATAAACGAGCTCTTACAGCAGCCAACCAGGAGGGATCTGGGCTCTGCTGCTTCCATTTAGTTCAGTGACAGAAAAAAAAATACCTCATCTTTTACATCGCCATTGGTAACGGTTCGGAAAGCCGCGCCCCCAGTAGATGCACAGCTCGAGTCAGTTGTTATAGAAGCGTGAAATGAACAGCCGCCGTATAGCTGTTCACTTTGACACCGCGGAAGATGGCAATTATGATCTGAACCTAAAGGTGGTGCTGGAATGACTGCATACATACACCCATTGACATTTTCTGTAGCCTTGATGGAATAATGTGAAACCACGTAACTATTGTTGTTTGTGTTGTTGTTTATTGTTTTTTCACTCAACAAAATTCCCTTAATCAGTAAAGTTGCAAAGACCTTTAGCTCGCCCTGTTTATTTGTCCTCTTTAAAGAATGAGAATGAATCGCTAATGACCTGTGCTTTTCCATTCCTATCACAGGAAAGTGCCACTTGTGCAAGAGCATGCCTAGGCATATATGCAAATTCATAGCTAAAAATTGACCTCAACAATCTTTATGTGAGCCCCACCACACGAACAACAACCTGGTGCAGACGGCGATGCTGGTGGGTGTGCAGGATGGTCACTACATACTGATGTGCAGTTCTGCCCCATAATGTGTTATGATGAAGTGGGTTGGACATGTAGGAGTGGGGGAGGGACATGTAGGAATGGGGGTGTGGCATGTAGGAGTGGGGGTGTGACATGTAGGAGTGGGAGGGTGTGGCATGTAGGAGTGTGACATGTGGGAGTGGGGGTGTGACATGTAGGAGTGGGGGTGTGACATGTAGGAGTGGGGGTGTGACATGTAGGAATGGGGGGTGTGGCATGTAGGAGTGTGACATGTCGGAGTGGGGGGTGTGGCATGTAGGAGTGGGGGTGTGGCATGTAGGAGTGGGGGTGTGGCATGTAGGGGTGTGGGGGGTGTGGCATGTAGGAGTGGGGGTGGGACATGTAGGAATGGGGGTGGGACATGTAGGAGTGGGGGTGGGACATGTAGGAGTGGGGGTGGGACATGTAGGAGTGGGGGTGTGGACATGTAGGAGTGGGGGTGTGACATGTAGGAGTGGGGGGGGTGTGACATGTAGGAGTGGGGGTGTGGCATGTAGGGGTGTGGGTGTAGGAGTAGGGGTGGGGGGGGTGTGGCATGTAGGAGTGGGGGTGTGACATGTAGGAATGGGGGGTGTGGCATGTAGGGGTGTGACATGTAGGAGTGGGGGTGGGACATGTAGGAGTGGGGGGTGGGACATGTAGGAATGGGGGTGGGACATGTAGGAATGGGGGTGGGACATGTAGGAGTGGGGGTGTGACATGTAGGAGTGGGGGGTGTGGCATGTAGGGGTGGGGGTGTGACATGTAGGAATGGGGGGGGGAGTGTGACATGTAGGAGGGGGGTGGGGGGAGTGGGGGTGTGGCATGTAGGAGTGGGGGTGTGGCATGTAGGAGTGGGGGTGTGGCATGTAGGAGTGGGGGTGTGGCATGCATGAGTGGGTTGGTGCAGGGATCAGGAAATGCAATCCCCAATCTGCCTGACTTCCTCTACATCCCCTCTGGCAGACACCTGTTTCAGTCAGGAACATGCAGCAAATCTCCATGCACGCTGTTTGCTCTGGAGGAACCTCACCCTCGAGCATCCTTGACCTAAAACGTAACCCTGGCAGAGAGAGATTTCTGGAGCACAACCTGAGGTATCTTCTCCCCCCTGAAAACAACAATTGTCTTTCATAGAATTAACTGTGCAGTTCTGTTTTTTAGACCAGACATTCTAAAATTTATGCTTCCTATTGTTTACAATCAACCATAGCTCAACCTTCACTTATATATTTGGCCTTTCGCCCTGGGTTTAAACACACTCCAGTGTGGTGATTGTCTAAGCCTTTAAAACTCCTGAAAATTCTCCTTTATAAAAAAAGGAGATTCAAAGCATAGTCCTTTGCTTTTAACAGCTTTGTGGTGTTTGAGTGGGCTTTAAAGCCTCATCAACACTGCAACACTGCAGACGTGCCCTCAGTCAAGAGCAAGCGTTTCAGGTCAGATAATCATATGCTGAAAATCATCGCAGGCATTGTTGTTGTTTCAAAAACGCAAAAAGCAGCAAAGATTACAGGGTAAAACATCACAGATAAAGTGATGAAATATACACTAATCTGGGTGTAGTGCCATTTACAACTGCAGTCAACTGAAACAAAGACAATTATGGTATGAGCATATGTATATGTATAATATTTGTCAAGACAAGCATGAAACATAACAATTAAATAATCTAGTCTAGATGCTTCTTGGATCTGTAATGTGGCTTGGAGCTAGAAATGCCCAGGTTGAGTCCACAACTGTTCAATGTAATGGATTGGCTGATTTCTACAATAAAAACCATCTCCATGAGAGAATTAATACTCACAGCTCATAAATTTCCCAGGTCATGTTGCTGGTAGCTCTACAAATGTGTTTTTTTTAATTCAACCATGAAACACTCTCTCACAGTTTGGCTATTGAACTCTAGCAGTTTGTCCCTTATGCCTTGTTTATGGCCTACTCTCAGATGACAGTTAGTATTACTAATCAGATGACAGTGTTAGTATTGCTAATCCATCACTTAAACAAGAAATTTATCCCCAGTGCCTTCTTACAGCTGTGACCTGTGATTCTTGGACTGAATCAAAGTAATCAGACCTCTCTGTCCTGAATAACTTTTAGACCCATTTCAAACATTTCTTGGTAAGGTCATTGAGAAATCCTGTTCAATGTCACGATTACCTTAAAATCCAGCATTTTTAAAACTTTTCCACCTGGATTTCAGCTCTGAATGGTCTAGGCTGATCAACATAAACTAGTAAAAAGATAACAGAACTGGGTTGGTCTCTCTGGTGTCAATTTAAATGAGCTTCAGTCGTACATACGTGAGCCCCACTAAGCTCGCCCTTGTTTGCTGTTGCACCGCCTAAAAGGACATCAGGACTTGGATGGGTTCGAATGTTCTACAGCAGAACGATGATAAATCTGAATTCCTTGTTATTGGGAACAGTCATTACAGAGATGACAAACTATCTCATATAAAGCCTCTGTTAAGACTAAAAAGTGCATCTGAAACATTATTTTTGAGGGTGACCTTATTTTTAATAACCATATACGTAACGTCTCTGAAACTACATTCTGCCTGAGATGTTCTCTCCACAATAATGAAGGCAAGAAATTATACACATTTGTGTATACATCATGTGTGGAATACTGCAATGTAATCTGGTTCATCTAAAGGCTGTATTAGCAGTCTACAAAAAGTGCAAAATTAAAATTTACATACATTCGTACTGACTTACCAAAGAAAGTCATCATCGGCTTGTGCCATATAGTAAGTGATACAGGGAGTCTCAGAAATGAGAGTTGAAAGAAATCCTTCAGAAGATGAAGTACATGGTGCCGATGTATTAACTTTCCCGAGTGCAGAGTCACATGGGTGGTTCTAATCGGATTCAAGCCCATATAATTAAAATCATCTTCAGCAGGGATCATCCAATAATTAGTGTCAAGCTATTAACTTTCTTTTATATGAATGTTAACAGCATTTAAAACAGTATACTGTTGAATGTTAATCAAGGCCACCTATCAAAATAGCATAATTTGAAATGGCAGGGAGGAGGATGAGAACAAAATGTCAATTACCAAGGGCCAAAAATATAATTATTCAGTTAAACACAGTGATGTCATACAAAGGCACTAGCATGTGTTATCTTCTCTGATTAACCTCCTAGGACCTGGCATCCACATGCGTGGACCTCACATTTTGGGTTGTCTAGACCACAATACTACATTTTGCGCTACAAGGTTCTGGTGTCCTCTTACGAGGCCGTTATACTGCCACTTAGTGGTGGCAGAAGAGTTTAACACATTACAGTTTTGATTCACGATGGCTGACAACACACCCAAAAGTTCGGATGGGAACTCCGATACAAACGCCGACCAGGTAAAGAAATTGATCAGATTTTGTGGCTGATTCTTTTTCAGGTATGTATAAAAGCGTTCAATGTTTTTTACGAATGTCAAATTTTACAAAAGTTAGCAACTTTAACGAATTACCATGACGCTAAACATGATTTACACATATGTGGACTTGCGGACTTAGTTAGGTTAATGGACAGGACGTCATATATGCTAACAACATAATGCTAACAACATAACGTGAGAATGACGTTGTATTTTGGGATGTTTTAGGTAGAAAAATAGTTTACTACATTACAAGCAGATATAGGATGTTTTATAAATAAATTACATATTTTTTTAATTAGATTTTTTCTCATGAAGTTTTATTTTTTCTAGAGCGTTATTCTCTGTCACAAGCACTGGAGTTACTGGAGTTAATTAGTGGAGACAAGTCAGAGGTGGAAGATTTGTCAGACACTGATGATCTCGTGGGGGATACTGAATATCAACCCCAACAACAAGAGCCAAGGAGCAGTGAGGAGGACAGTAGTGGGTGTGATGACCCCATTCCACAGCCCTCTCAGCTAACCAGGGGACGTAAGCGTCACCGTGATGAATATGAAGGATATCGCTCAGATCGTGACATTGCCAGATCACGCACTCCTAGACGCCACTCTGGAAAACAGCAAGAGCAGGCTGATATCTCAAACAATGTCCCTGAAGAGACAACACCAGGACCAAGCCATCAAGAACAGTCCAAGGAAGGGCGTGGGATGCGATGGAGGGCTTCTCCACTAACACCAAATCAAGCCCAGTTTGAGCATGAGGAGGAAACTGTGCAGAACAGAGAGAACTGGACCCCACTGGACTACATAGAACAGTATATTGATAAAGATTTAATGAATATGATAGCAGATTGTTCTAATGCTTCATCACTGGCTAGAAATGGAGCCCCACTCAACACATCAACTGATGAAATGTATCATTTTTTTGGTGCCTGTATTTTGATGTCTTGCGTACCTTATCCTGCAATCAGGATGTACTGGTCTAAAACCTTAAAATTCCCTGCCATCACTGAAAAGTTCACACGTGACAGATTCTTCAGACTGAGGCGATCACTCAAAGTGCTCATTGATGATGATGTTCCAGAGGATCTGAGAGAGTGTGATAAATTCTGGAAGGTGAGACCATTTCTGAACCGCATTCTGAAAGGCTGCAAATCTCAGGCTCGACCACAATGCATTTCCATTGATGAGCAGATGATTCCATTCACCGGAGCTTGTCCATGGCGACAATATCTGCCAATGAAACCAAATCCAGTTGGCATGAAAAATTTTGTTTGTGCAACACCAGACGGTATTGTGCTGGACTTTGAAATTTATCAAGGTGCAGATGCACTCCTTGAGCAGGTTGATGAACCAGGGGTTCTGGGTTTGGGAGGCTTGGTGATAGATCGTCTGTCTCAAACTCTGCATCCTAATACAAACATTTACTGTGATCGGTTCTTCACATCCATCAAAGTTATGGAACACATGATGAAGAAGCAGATGTATGTAACTGGTACAGTTATGAAGAATCGGGTCGCTGCAGCAGTACAGAAGCTACCAACTGACAAGAGAATGAAAAAGGATGGAAGAGGTACCTCAGCACAAGTTACCACTGAGGATGGAAAGATTTGTGTGGTGAAATGGTACGACAATAAACCAGTGTTGATGATGTCTTCTGTTCATGCTAGAGAGCCAGAAGACAACTGCCAGAGATGGGACAAAAAAGCTGAAACAATATGTGACCATCTTGCGACCAAATATCATCCGTGAATACAACTCCAAGATGGGTGGAGTTGACCTTGCCGATAGAATGATAAGTTACTATCGCATGAGTGGCCGTACAAAGAAATGGACGCTGCGGATGCTAATGCACTTTACAGATTTGGCTTTAGCCAACAGCTGGCTTCTGTACCGCAAAGACCTGACTATATGTGGCACGCCAAAGAAGAACATCATGCAGTTCCTTGATTTTCGAATGGAAGTGGCCATGAACTTCTTGGCTCAGCATTCCAATGACATCTCTGACATTTCAGAGCAGGATGACCCAGACGTGTTAGTCCAAGGCAAAAAGCGTCCAGTCAAGGCAGTACCCCATGTCTCGTTCCGCAGGAGGGCCAATGCACATCTGCCAGAGATGGTAAACATGAAGAATGCAGCGCGCTGCAGAGCAAAAGGCTGTTCAGGGAAAACTCGAGTGCGGTGTATTACATGCAAGGTGTTCCTGTGCTTACAGGGAGATCGCAACTGTTACACAGCATTTCACACATAGGTGTAAACATATTCCCACAGGGAAAGAAAAAAATGTTTGAAGTAGCAGTTTTGAAATGTAAATAAAATGCAATGTTCATGCAATTGTTCAGAAATTTAAAAGAACAGTAAATAGAAAAATTTATGTTTTTTTACTTTGTCTTCTTGTTGAAGAAGCACTACATATGAGTCTTATAGCTCAAAGGGACACAATTGCTGTTTCTACTTTTGTTTTGCACTCAGGCAAAAAATGCTGCTGTGTTCAGGCACAAAATAAATGTTTTGCACTAATTGCAACTTCATTGTGTTCTATCGAAATATAAAACGAAAGTCCTCATATGTGGACATCATTTTTCTCAGAAACTACATTATGTAAAAAGATAATTCTTTGTTTTTACACTAATCAGGTGCCAATTAGCCCAAATAACAAAGAGAAATAAAAAATGCATGCCAGGCAAGAGTTCGGGTCTTAGGAGGTTAAAGAATGGGTTTTGACATGTTTTGACCCTGAAAACTTTAACTGGTCTGAATATTCAAGTACTTTAAAGCCATGTGACAAGCTTTAGAACATCACTATAGCACTCACTATAAATACCACAGTGCTACTTAATGGACTTTCCATAAGTTACAATGAACATTGATGTTTTAACTATTGTGTATATGTATTAACGCTACTCCTCGCCATCATTTCCCAATCATATTAATTAAGGCATTCCCATTAAAGCAGAATGCAAATCTTGCCTATAGGAGATACAAATCTCCCCAAATATACAGTACTTGATGTACAGATCTACATTTATTAATATCACTAGGTGTGTAAAAATTGGCCTGTTTGGTGTATGAATATATGGTTACTCCCCCTACTAAGTCAGAAGCGCTTTGTTTCTCTGGAAACTGTGTTCTTCAATGGAATTTTTAATATCTCTAAGTGTCTCGTTAAAGTACACTGCAGTTCACTGAAATCTTTTATATATACAGTATATCCCATTCTAAATTTACATGCATCAATATGGAGTTAGTCCCCCTCTTTGCAGGCATAAGAGCTTCCACTCTTCTGGGAAGCCTTTCAACAAACATTATGGAGTGTGAGTGTGGCAATGCTTGCCCATTCGTCCAGAAAAATATCCGGGAGGTCAGACAATGATGTTGGATGAGAGGGCCTGGCTCACAGTCTCCATTCTAGCTCATCCAAAAGGTGTTCGATAAGGTTGAGCCCAGGACCCTATGCAGGCCAGTCAAGTTATTTCACGCTAAACACGTCCAACCATGCCTTTATGGAAACTGATTTGTGCATCGGTGCATTCTGGAAACAGAAAAGGAAGCGTACAATTGTCCAAAATGTCCTGGAATCCTGAATCATTTAGACTTTCCATTCACTGGACCTAAGGGGTCTTGGCCAACCCCTGAAAAACAAGCCCACAACAGTATCCCTCCTCCACTAAACGTTTGGCACAACGCAGTCAGTCAGGCAGGCAACAGTGTGTTCTCTCCACAGAACGCATTCCTACAGCTCCAGAGTCCAGTGGCAGCATGTTTTACACACCTCCAAGCCATGTGCTTGCTGATGTAAGGAGGCCGTGCAGATGTTCAGCCATGGAGACCCACGCCACGAAGCTCCCACCACACAGTCTTTGTGCTGGCGTCAATGCCAGAGGAGGTCTGCAGTCAGCAGAGCGTTGGCGACTTTTACGCTCTACGCGCCTCAGAGCTCCACGATCACCCCCCCCCCCACTCCGGAGCGTTCTGCGGTCTTTAATCGCAGCGGTGGTTCCTTCTACTTTTCAATAATAACACTGACAGGTGATCGCGAAGTATCTAGGAGGGAAGAAACGTCACAAACCAAGGGCACCATCCTATTACAGTGGCACGCTTGACTTCAGTCAGCTCCTTCTTTCAGAAGCACTTGTAAAGGCTTGTAAAATGGTGCTCGACTTTATACACCTGTGCCAACTGAATGTGTGTACATACATACATACATATACACACACACCCCTGCATACATACTGTACATACACACATACATACACACACACACACACACACACACACACATACATACATATACACACACACCCCTGCATACATACTGTACATACACACACACACATGCATACATACACACACACACACACACACACACACACACACACACACACACACACACACACACACACACACACACACACACACACACACACACACACACACACACACACATACACACATACACACACACACACACACACACAGTCTATTCATTTAGCTAGACAATATAGCAGAGATTACTAATAGCCCAGCAGGTGAGTTTTCCATTGTACCAAAGGGTTTATCTTTGCACATCTGGTTTAGCAGCAACAGGCCAAACTGCCCATCGGGGCTCGGGATCTGAAATAATCATCTGTGAACTTTGTTGTGCTTTTAATAAACACAAGAAGCAACAGGAGTGTGTTGTTTGAAGTTCTGTTTGTGAAAAGGTCCTCAAAAAAGTACCTTGATGGAGCTTTAGGGACATATATGTTTATACTAATTGAAGCTCAGAGGTGCTTTTGATATATAACCCATACATGCCATCAAACCAAAATCTCCATGTAACAGTCCTGTGAAATAGTGTGTGTGTCCTGTTTCCACATAGCAAAGGTCTGAGTAGGAGACATATCTCTGTGAGGGTACTAAAGTAGCCTCCTTTGGCAGAGGCTTTGTTGTCTGTATTTGAAACCCTGCTCGACATTCGGCTTTCAGCATTAATAACTTTATGCAGTCCTGTCTTTCTTCTTCCTCAAAAAAAGGAATGTTGGGAAGATGATCACAAAAAATGTAGGACATAGTGCTACATTCTAGTATTTGATACTTTGGGCAGGTGAAAGATACATTTGAACAACTGCTAAAGTACATTTGCAATTACACTTCAGTAATACTACTTTTTTACTTCCTGTGTTTCTCCTGTGTTGGTTTTCATCCTGGACCAAATGAACTTATGGTCAAATGATAACAATAGCTTGTGCTAATTGGTCACAGTTAGAACTGGAATAGGGGATCTATTTTTAACAGTTTGTTCAGTTTTGTTCTGAAATGATTGGCCGTGGCATCTGGTCCTGAACTGCAGTGCAGAATGTATGAAACACAAAGCCATCATTGTAATTTCGTGGTTACTCACAATTAGCATCACGTTAAAATGTGCACCTGTTCATTTCAACAATGTCTTTGTGGTTTCCAGGTTGGTTCAGACACGGTCGGCCTTAACATTCTCTTAGGCAGACGGCGACACAGTGTGAGAGTAGGAAGGACAATGCAAAATGTCAACAGCTTCATATGAGAAGGTCAAGCTCCAATCTTCACCTTTTTTCTCCAGCCAAGGTCTGGTTGCAAAGGTGCAGGGCTCGCCGCTACAACGAGAAAGACACCGATGCCAAGGCTGTAACATTTTCATCTTCCCCCCCCCTCAGTACAATCTGAGAACGCCCGTTTCACAGACCTTCCAGATGTTTCCGTGTGTCTTCTTTGAGGCCGTTGTCAAGACGGTGAATGTTAATGGTGCATTTGCTTACGGCGCCGCGATGTTCGGTGGTGAGGAGCTGTCAAGCACGGGACGTGTCATCGCCTCGCTGGGCACGGGGCCACAGGCTGCAGCTGCAAGAGTGTGTGTCATGTGACACCCGCAGTCATAGTAACAAAGACTGTTGCTCTCCCTACATGACAAGCTGACACATTTGTCCCAGTAATGTTCACTCAAGTATCTGCTTCCTGCTTGTTTGTATGTGTATAATGTGAAAGCCCCCCCTCCAATCCCCTCCCCCCCCAACCTTTTTAATTTCCCGTTCCGAGCTGCAGACAGGTAACAGGGCGGGAGCTGCAGATAGGTAACAGGGCGGGAGCTGCAGACAGGTAACAGGACAGGAGATGCAGACAGGTAACAGGACAGGAGCTGTAGACAGGTAACAGGGCGGGAGCTGCAGACAGGTAACAGGGCGGGAGCTGCAGGCAGGTAACAGGACAGGAGCTGCAGACAGGTAACAGGACGGGAGATGCAGACAGGTAACAGGACGGGAGCAGCAGACAGGTAACAGGGCGGGAGCTGCAGACAGGTAACAGGACAGGAGATGCAGACAGGTAACAGGACAGGCGCTGTAGACAGGTAACAGGGCGGCAGACAGGTAACAGGGCGGGAGCTGCAGGCAGGTAACAGGACAGGAGCTGCAGACAGGTAACAGGACGGGAGATGCAGACAGGTAACAGGACGGGAGCAGCAGACAGGTAACAGGACGGGAGCTGCAGACAGGTAACAGGACGGGAGCTGCAGTCTCTCAGCTTTGAGCCCAGCATCCTCCACATGTTCTACAGCAACCAGGCAGTGGAGAAATAAATCAAACTGTCACATGGCCACCCATCATATTACTGGTTACAGTGGGACATTGTCCTTGTAAGCAGCCGTGTGTGTGTGTGTGTGTGTGTGGTGACAGTGGTGGCCCTTCACGCTAACCTGCGGTGGTTAATCAGTGGGTGAAATCCTCAGGTACTCTCCACACCTCTTGTCCCCTACCGCGGGCAAATCCGGCTCCCGTGGGTGTGACCCATGCAAATGAGCAGTGACCGGCGCTGCCGGCATGCTAGCGCGCTTGGCCAACCCTGAAATCGCTGGCGGCAGGAGTCCGACTCTCGCTGTTGTATGTTTACTGTGGCGTCTGCAGTTCTGTTCTGCTTCATTATTCCACTCCACTTATATGTTTTGTTTTGTTTTCATTTTATCCCTCAGCTTGCTCGTAACTGAAGGGTTTAATACGCTGTGCAATTGTGGGTGTTACCGAGGACAATTGTGGGTTACACCAAGGACCAGTGACAGCACATACCGCCCCACCCCCACCCCCACAAATTGGGCCAGAAAGGCAGGGGTTCCTGAACCGGACAGAGAGCTGACGACCAGAGCTGGTGACCCCTCACCCTTGTGCACACTTGCGCTTTGGATACTAGAGCAGCAGGCTGCGTTCAAGAAGCATTTCCATATTTCATAAAAAGGAAAAAAAAGCTCCATCAAATTTCTACAGTGCATCTGCTGTGACAGGAAGGCCAATCCAAAGGTCACACCGTGTTTTCGTGCGTAGTGTTCGTGAAGTTTCCAGCCAGTGACAAAGTGTTTGTGTTATAAATAAATCACCAAAGACAGCAATATGCCTGTGGTCTTACCTGACAACTTTGTACACAATACACTAGTAAACTTCCTTTACTTGGGCGGAAAGCTCTCAGAAACGTCGGATATGAAGACGATCTAAGCTTAACGATTTCGGACAGAAGGTAAATTCCTTTCAGAAGAATGGGAATTTAAAAAGTGTAGGAATTAGACATGGCTGGGCACCCTTGCATATAATTTGTAAAAATGTTAAGACAACAAGGGCCTTTCTGAAGCCATCCAGCCTTTTTATTTTTAAAACACTGAACTTGAAATTTACAAACACATCTAAACACACCTCACAAACACTTCTGACAATATGCAGAATTGGATCATTTGTTTGTTAGCTTAATAAATGTAATATATTACTTTCTTTAATAAAGAAATTGAATGAACCATGTAACATCAAATTACGCTTGGTTATGCTGAATGTTGGTCAGTGTAGTGTCTAAATCAGACTGAACATGGGTCAGTGTAGTGTCTAAATCAGACTGAACGTGGGTCAGTGTAGTGTCTAAATCAGACTGAACATGGGTCAGTGTAGTGTCTAAATCAGACTGAACGTGGGTCAGTGTAGTGTCTAAATCAGACTGAACGTGGGTCAGTGTAGTGTCTAAATCAGACTGCCCGGTCTGGTGTCATAGCCTTTTAATCATATCAAATGGGTGCGGTTATCTTTACCAATGCCATACAAGCACTTCTGCAATGACACCTACTCAGGCAACTAGCCTGTATTCTAAACAGATGAAAACTCAGTGACACCACAAGTTCATGTACTAGCAATCAAATACAACAAAAATAAAGAACAAAAAAAGCAAGTTTGTTTTTTCTTGCCTCCCGGCTCCTCGGGTTGTCGTGGCGTTTGTGGGCGCCACGGTACCCGGCTGGGCGAGCCTGTCTGAGGACGTGCAGCATTCTGCACAGCTATGCGTCAGTCCTGGACTCGTGGGAGAGGCCAGCGCTGAGCGTGCGGAGAGCTAATGAGGGCGTCTCTCTGTTCCAGGCGGAGCAGGCCGCCCCTCCCCCGCCGCCCTTGCCAGCCTGCAGCGACATAAAGGACCTGCACGTTTGGTGGTTTCGCCACCTGTCGTGTGTTCGCTGTGCGTGGTGCGAACCCAAAAGCCACATAGCAGAAAGACTTCTGGTCCAGGAGGAAAATGCTCCTCACCTCACCTCTCCTCACCTCTCTCCCCTCCTCCCTCTCTCCCCTCCTCACCTCTCCTCACCTCTCTCCCCTCCTCACCTCTCCTCACCTCTCCCCTCCCTCCTCAGCTCTACCCTCCTCTCTCGACTCCTCCCTCTCTCCCCTACTCCCTCCCTCCCTCCCCAACTCTCTCCCCTCCACCCTCCCTCCTCTCCTCACCTCTCCTCACCTCTCTCCCCTCCTCACCTCTCCTCACCTCTCTCCCCTCCCCCTCAGCTCTACCCTCCTCTCTCGACTCCTCCCTCTCTCCCCTACTCCCTCCCTCCCTCCCCAACTCTCTCCCCTCCACCCTCCCTCCTCTCCTCACCTCTCCTCACCTCTCTCCCCTCCTCACCTCTCCTCACCTCTCTCCCCTCCCTCCTCAGCTCTACCCTCCTCTCTCGACTCCTCCCTTTCACCCCTCCTCCCTCCCTCCCCACCTCTCTCTCCCCACCTCTCTCTCCTCACCTCTCTCCCCTCCTCCCCTCCCCACCTCTCTCTCCTCACCTCTCTCCCCTCCTCCCTCCCCACCCACCTCTCCCCTCTGCCCATCCATTTCCAACATTTCCCCCAAGCTTCTACTTCCATCTCAACGCTCACCCTTCCACCTCCTTCCCCATTCCCTTCATCTCTCTCCTACGTTCTTCCGTCCAGATGAAAACCCGCTGCTAGCTACAACCACACCTCTCCTGCTTCCCTTCATCTCTCTCTTCCCCTTTCTTTTCTCCCCCCCTTCTGTCCGTTCTGTCTCTTCACCTTATCAAGGCCTCGTCTCTGATCACCCATCCTCACCTCAGCACCCCTCCCCCCTACTTATAAACAGCATGGTCATTACGGCAGCCACGAGACCACCGCTCTCAAACACCTCAAACACACACACACACACCAGATGTACACACAGACAGCTCACACATACACACCTCACACTCCATGAGACCGACCGTGACACTAAACAGAAAAAAAAAAAGACATGAGACAGGACAGAGGCCGCAGATGCCAAACGCTTCACTCTTCACCGAATGTCCCTCCTGTTCCTCTCCCCCTCTCTCCATCTGACAGGACTGAGCTCCCCAGAGTCCTGCCCGGCTGCCCGGCCTTGTCCCGCTCCACCAGCCCTCTCAGGCGCCCCGGAAGGCCAGCAGGACCCTCCGGGCACACGGGTCCCCGTGTCCTGGCCCCTTCTCCACTCCACCATCTCACCACCTCAGGCTACTGCTCGGTACGAGGACGAGGAGAAAAGAGAACATGTCAAATCTGCCTTTAAAAAGCAAATACAAATAAAATCATGATTATTTTTATTTTTGTTGACCTTTCGCACATTTTGTTCCCTTTATTTGTCTCATCTACTGGTTAAAAAACGAAATGTCATTTAAACTTTATTGACAAGGTTTGTAGCAGCTCGATCGAGGTCTGCATCACAAACCATGGCTGCGCCAGAGCTGCATGGTTTGAATAAAGTTTCGTTGCGTGTGACGTCATTTCCTTTAGCCGGAGACTTCCGAGAAGGCTGTCTAACCCCGCCCACCCCCCCGCTCCTACGGTGTCACTGGCGCAAGTCCCGAGCCGCACTGCCAAATTTCAGGATCCTCCATAACGGAGGCTTCATGACGAAGAGGAAGACGACGCAGTGTGACTCAAAGAAGCACCCAGGAGGGGCGCACAGCGCACCACAGCTGCCCCCGGGGCTGGAGCTACACGCTGGAGGTAGTGGGAGGTAGTGGGAGGTAGTGGGAGGTAGTACTACTACTGCAGCAGATCCATCGTCCCGCTGGGCAAGCACTCCAAACTACATTTACCATGAAGGGTGAAGAAAGGGTTAACTACTCAGACAGACACACGCTGCTCTATGCAAGACCCATCAGTAGTCTGCACACATCTGTGCGTAACAAGCGAGAGAGACTGAGGGAGAGAGAGAGAGAGAGAGAGAGAGAGGGACATGTGC
Organism: Brachyhypopomus occidentalis; assembly: GCA_020368025.1. Classification (NCBI taxonomy): domain Eukaryota; kingdom Metazoa; phylum Chordata; class Actinopteri; order Gymnotiformes; family Hypopomidae; genus Brachyhypopomus; species Brachyhypopomus occidentalis. The sequence continues at coordinate 6,821,020 of JAGXOD010000247.1, read as the reverse complement.
CCATGACAGGTTTCAGTTCAGCTCGTCCTAACCATACCCTGCTACACCTCATCAGCAGGCCACATTTGATGCTCCACCACAGATGGTGCAGTCGTTACTAAAGCATCACACACACACACACACACACACACGCCCACACACACAAAGCACAATACACAAACACTGATGCCCTATTACATCTTGTATATTGCCACAACCAGCTTTAATTTATCTAAATCTACGTGACGTCACCAATGTATGTTAGCCAATTTAACAATTAGAATTCTGTGCAGGAATCCAGCACATTTTCCACTACCTCCACTAGCCTATAACTGTGTTAGCTTCTATAAATGTGTGTCTAGTGTCTAGATGTAATTTCTCACACACTAAGAAGTAAGTGCATGGTAAGGGGATAAATTAATTAAAACGCTGTGGGTTTAGAAACGGCTGAGGCCTTATGTACTTCTCACTGGTGTCTCTGGACCCAGGCCAAGCAGGCAGCAGACTGCTGTCCTCACACACACACACACACACACACACATTCTGTCACTAACATTCTTCGGCAGTGCTAAACATTAACCTTCAAAGCGGAAAAGAAGGCTTCTCTGTCGGAGAACAGGGCCGAAGGAGGACGCACAAGGTGTCCCCTGCCTCACTTTCGAGGACACTGCGTCCAGCTGCAACGCAGGCCTGAGTATTCACCTGGGCCCTGAGTGGCCACGTCTGCCTGCAGCACCCGTGCCCACATGGAGCACGCGGATCTTACAGTAAACCGAAGTGAGAAATCCCAGCAGATAGCCGAGTGATGAAAAATGGCCTTTTACCACTTCAGTTTGTCATTTTGCTAATGTCGCTAGTTTATCATACACACAAACACACAAACACACACACACACACACACACAAAGCAGCATTTTAACATCCATCCGTTTGGTTGGGAAGATGACTTCTCCTTATTTACTGATCACCTTTTGAATTATTCCTTCACCCGTTCGGTTTAGCAACACAACAGCTACATTCGGCCTTTGCTATAAGCATAAGCAGGCGGCAGGGGGGATGCCGGAGTGACTGGCGTTTGGGAAGAAGCTTTCATCTCCTTCATCGCTGAGGGCTGTCAGCCAATCAGAGGATGTACACGGTTAACGAGGGCTTCATCTTGAAGTCAGCTCGTTCTCACCCTCTCTCTCTCTTTCTCTCTCTCTCTCCCTTGCAGTGCGCCCTTTTTTCCAGAACACCTTTTCCCCCTGGCTCCGGCGTGACTAAATATAGGGAGCTTCGCTGACAGCTCCAGCCGATAACAAATGGTAAGCAGAGGAGCTCTTTCGAACCGTGACGGGAATAAAAATCACACTGCTATTTTAACGCTTCCCCCCACAGTATCCAATCAAAGTGGGACTAGTCTGTGGGATTTACATAATTCATTTTTTATTAACATATCTTTTACATGTATTTTATCAGCAGAGAAACACCGAGATATTGGGGAAGGACACAGAAGGAGACGATATCTACACAGAAAGAGACAATGAAAGACTGCTGAACTGTCTGTGGACCATTAAAGCCTGTTTTAGCACACTGTTATCAGGAGCAGAAACAGTCATTGCTTGCCCTGTCTATTAAATTGCTTCAATGAAAATTACTAAAATGTGGGCACGAGTATTTCCTGTTGTAGATGTCCTCATAACTTTCCTTTTACGTGGTATGCATTCACAATACAAGCATAATTCTGTACGATCATACTGCAAAATTCTACAGGACTTCTTTAACCCCTCTGGCCTGCTTTAAAGTGGACATGGGGAGTAACAGATTCCTCTTCATAATGACCTGAAAACACCATGTGCATGAGCGACATATTGAAAAAATAAAGATGTCCGGTACACAGAGCAGAAGACGAACAGCCTCCTCTACAGCCATGTCGCCTTTTCCATGGCCAAGTCAGTAGACAAGCTGATCACTCAAGTGACCTTATGTCAGCCCATGTCACTCTGGTCGAAATCTTATTTTCAACTCACAGAATGCCACCCTTCCAAGAATCACCCACAGATTGATAAATCAGTTGACTTAACAGCAGGCGGTTTGCTACATAATCAAGGTCCAGCGTCAGGACCGTGGCCTTTAACCCAGCACTTACCCAACACTCCCAGTCTGTAGTTGAGGGTGACCACGATGACGTTTCCATAGCTGGCCAGGATGCTGCCATCGATCATGTTCCCAGTGCCCTCCATGTAGGACCCTCCGTGTATGTACACCATGACAGGCCTCAGACCGTTTTCATCATGGATGTCTGGGGGAAGAAAAGAGATCAAGCAACGTGAACTTCTAGGGGATGTTAAAGAAAACGTCTCTGGCCCATTCCGTAGTTATGAAGAATTAATCGTTTCCATTGTGTAATACTACAGGTGTAAGAAACCAAGAGAAGTATGTCTTTATAGTCGCTTTGTATTAAGGAATTACCTCATTGAAAAATGCTAATGAGACAAACAGTAAATGGAACCTAGTTCCAACTAATTAGCATAATGCAATTTGCATAATGCTAACTGGTCTCCTTTACCTTTAGTTTACTGTTGGCAACATTAATATTTATGAGTGCTTGTTCCCCATTTAGCGCCCTTCCTCAGCAAGATCATATCAGTTCTCAGAACTCTGGTGCACACAGTGTAAGAGTGGGCAGAGAGAACACGTCCTCAAATAGGAACCTGACACACTAACTCAACCCTTACCAGAGGAAGCGCTTCATTTAGACCAACGAGTGTCCTCACAACACTCTGTGCCTCCACTTGCTGGCAGAAGGTCATTGTTTCCTTTGAAGAGTCGATTACTTGCGAGCCCTCTCCTACCCTGATTATACTGGCTGATTAGCAAACACGGAGCAGGAGCTGATTATAAATGAAGCGCCCGGTGAAAGACGATTCGCAATCGCAGGCATCATTCCACAAATAGCCAGACGGCTTCGTAGATCATCGATGTCCGCCGCTGGCCTCATTAGCAACAACCCCTGAGTGAATACCTGTGGCTGAGAATTATGGGAAACCAAGCCCTCCACGCCACCCAGGGAAAAATGCATGCTGGGAATAAGGAGTAGAAGTGGATGAAGAAAAGCCATTCACTGGATGATGATTAGGTTGTGTGTGTTCCATATGCCTGTGGCGTCTTCTGCTGATTATGTAGGCTTATGTACACGCACACCAAATAGCTTCTCCAAGCCCGGGCAAAATTTCAGCTCGAAAGACAGCAAATGGGATGAGGAAAGAGGTCTTATCGGGGCTAGCTTACAGCTAAGAACCACCTGCCCCAGTGTTTGTGTGTGTGAGTCCCTGTCGCAGTTGCCCTGTGTGTGGTCTTTCTGCATTGCTGTGGGTTGTCTTTGTCGGCGCGGTATGTTACTGTTAGCACCGTTAGCATGCTAGCCACTTTGGCTCACTCTCACTGAAGTGGATTCCAGCAGGGGTTAGCGCATTAGTGCTAATGGAACAGCATGGGCCCAGACTCTAGAGCTTCACCCACAACCCCCAGTGACAGGCATCCCCTCTCTGCTCTCTGCCTCACACACCTTTGCTATCTGGTGGCAAATACTATTAATATTGCTCCATTATTTAAGGATTTTTAAAGCATGCTATTTTTGACCTAATTTGTCTAACAAGAAGTTACTTTTTTGAGTTCATTCAAGTGATACAGAGTTGTTTTTTTAAGTAACCGGTAAATTAATTCTAGCCAATTCATTCTTCTAAATTTCATTTACATTTACACATCGTTGGTATGTTATACATTACTATACATATGTAGGTCTTTTTTAATTACATTTATATTTACTTTGATACATAAGTAATTTAATTGTAGTAATATTTTAATATACATTTGGATTACATTTAAACATATCTTACATGATCTGTAGCCTAGCTTTACTTGGGTGAAGGATTTGAGTGCTTGCTCCACACCAGAGGTAACAAACCCACCCACACACACACACATACGCACACACACACAAACATACACAAACGTAGACAAACTCCAATCCCCCGTGCTCAGTTGAGAGGGCCCAGCACAGAGGTGCCATGGGGCCCAGGGGTGGGCGAGCAGTGCAGGATCCAAAACAAGAGAGAGAGACACACAGAAAGAGAGACACAGAGAGAGAGACACAGAGAGAGAGTGAGAGAGTGAGGTGGGGTGGGGTGGGGTGGGTGGGGAATGGTGGAAAACAGCTCTGGATGACAGGTCATTAATCTGGGCTGGGTGCTGAGCAGGAGCCAGGAAGCACGCTAATGTGAAGGTGTCTATTTTGCAGCTCTTCGCTAGTGTATGACTCTCAGCAGGGCAATGCTTTTTACTGCACTGGACCGTCAGTACAGCTCACTCTCAGTCAGTACAGCTCACTCTCAGTCAGTACATCTCACTCTCTCAGTCAGCACAGCTCACTCTCTCAGTCAGTACAGGTCACTCTCTCAGCCAGGGCAGCTCACTCTCAGTCAGTACAGCTCACTCTCAGTCAGTACAGCTCACTCTCTCAGTCAGTACAGCTCACTCTCAGTCAGTACAGCTCACTCTCTCAGTCAGGGCAGCTCACTCTCAGTCAGTACAGCTCACTCTCTCTGTCAGTACAGCTCACTCTCTCAGTCAGGGCAGCTCACTCTCAGTCAGTACAGCTCACTCTCTCAGTCATAGCAGCTCACTCTCAGTCAGTACAGCTCACTCTCAGTCAGGGCAGCTCACTCTCAGTCAGGGCAGCTCACTCTCAGTCAGTACAGCTCACTCTCTCAGTCAGGGCAGCTCACTCTCAGTCAGTACAGCTCACTCTCTCAGTCAGTACAGCTCACTCTCTCAGTCAGGGCAGCTCACTCTCAGGCAGTACAGCTCACTCTCTCAGTCAGGGCAGCTCACTCTCAGTCAGTACAGCTCACTCTCTCAGTCAGTACAGCTCACTCTCTCAGTCAGGGCAGCTCACTCTCAGGCAGTACAGCTCACTCTCTCAGTCAGCACAGCTCACTCTCTCAGTCAGGGCAGCTCACTCTCAGGCAGTACAGCTCACTCTCAGTCAGTACAGCTCACTCTATCAGTCAGGGCAGCTCACTCTCAGTCAGTACAGCTCACTCTCTCAGTCAGTACAGCTCACTCTATCAGTCAGGGCAGCTCACTCTCAGTCAGTACAGCTCACTCTCTCAGTCAGTACAGCTCACTCTATCAGTCAGGGCAGCTCACTCTCAGTCAGTACAGCTCACTCTCTCAGTCAGTACAGCTCACTCTCTCAGTCAGGGCAGCTCACTCTCTTGGTCTGTAACTGCTTTGTCTCCTCTAACAGTAGATGATGCCATTTTGGTCTTTGATTAGCTTCTTTCACTGAGAACCCCTAACCTTAACCAGAACGCTACTCTAAGGTCCAGGGTTACACTGTGTTTACCTTTCATCATAATGAAGCATCAATGTAGTGAGCACTATTGTAACTCACTTAAACTTCATTTAAACCCATCGCCAACAGGGGCTTTGGTCCTGGCACAATGTATCAGAAACGCATTAAGAGCATGGAGTGCTGCCATGAAGCTGCCATGTCACAGTGCCATAGCAGATATGTATCTGGGTGTGTTGAATATGGTCATTGAAAGACTACACATGTAAGACAGAGGTTGGCGAGGACGACGGGTGTCCCTCTTAACCAGGGATTTCGCTTCCATACAACAGGTGTCAGTTAGGGCACAGGGTGTGACAGCACAGAGACAGCACTGTTAGTGGTCTTTCTGGGTAGGGCTTCACCAAGAAATAAAAATGTTCCCTTTCTCCTTTCCTCTGATGGCCTCATACACATGAAAGAGAGAGGGAGGGAAAGAGAGAGAGAGAGAGGGAGGAGAGGGCATAGTGTGGAGTGAGTGGGGTGACTCTGCACTGTTTGCGCCTGGACATTCATCACTGCCAGCACAGGCTGAGGAGGATAATATATTCCCCATGCGCTGAACGGCGCCACACACATTACTCATCTTTATACGGCAGGAGAGCGAGGGAGAGTGGGGTCATCCGCTTTTTCCATCGGTTTCAGCATTTCACAAGTGTTAGTAGAGCAGGAATGGAGATGGCTGTTAGTGGCCATGCAGGGCTCGCCGGAGATCCGTGTGTTCTGCGATCGGCTCACCAGCCTGTCCGCTCAGCTGCAACCACGGCACGATAGTCATGAGGTTAATGGAGGAGGAGAGCAGGAGAGCTGGCTCCATCCTCTGCTGTAATGTCCTTCAGAGATCTTTAGCCAAAAGGCTACCTGCAGCCATCGTAAACGAATACTCACTAGGCACAGCCTCTTCAAAAGGGGGCGCTGGGTATCGCCGCCGGACAGATCGCAGAGCCGCCACTGATGTCTCCTCGCAGGCCTCAAATCTGAGCGCTCAACGTCATCCCTCTAATGAAACCATTGAGCTAATGCCTTAGGCCTCCGATTCAATATGCATGTAAACCAATTAAGATGGTGCCGACGAGCCGGATCCTTTCGATCGCTAGCTCTCCAACGAGCCCTCGCCTGGCTGTTAGCTCTCCAACGAGCTCTTCCTCAGCACCGCAGGATTCCCAAAGGCAGCGAGCAGAGAACAAAGGCGGCGGCGGCGGAGATGGCGGTGATGGCGGCAGGGAGAAAGCGTGACCTTTCCCCTCGTCCCCAGCTACAGCCTTGCAGGCACTCTGCGGCGGAGTGGTGAAGGTGGAGCTTCTGCCAGGGCCGCTCCACTGATGCAGCTTTATAGGATCTGCCTCGGGGTGATTCACCGCCTCTGCAGACTGCCAACGCAGCGTGCCCCTCCCCCAGAACTAACCCTTACACCACCAACCTCCCCCAGAACTAACCCTTACACCACCAACATCCCCCAGAACTAACCCTTACACCACCAACCTCCCCCAGAACTAACCCTTACACCACCAACCTCCCCCAGAACTAACCCTTACACCCAGATCAACCCCAACCAACCTCCCCCAGAACTAACCCTTACACCCAGATCAACCCCAACCAACCTCCCCCAGAACTAACCCTTACACCCAGATCAACCCCAACCAACCTCCCGCAGAACTAACCCTTACACCCAGATCAACCCCAACCAACCTCCCGCAGAACTAACCCTTACACCCAGATCAACCCCAACCAACCTCCCGCAGAACTAACCCTTACACCCAGACCCCCTCCCCACCAACCTCCCCCAGAAAATCAGAGACCAGCCTCACATTTTACCATAACATTGGAGACTTGGACATCAGAAGTCATCAGGCCTTTATTTCTGTCCTTGAATGCAACTCTGGGCTGGAGGATTGCAGCTCGCACCCTACGCCACAACAACTCTGCTGTGTTTCCCTTTTCCAAAGATCCCCAAAAGGTTTGAACCGGTTGAAGTTTGAAGTCAGCATTAGCAGGACTTGTGATTATAGAAATGTAATACCTCAGCCAGAAATGTTTGTACACAAGCACAATGTATTCATAGAAAAACACTATATGTAAGATATTATCTGAGCCTGGGTTTAAGAACTTTGCTTCAAAAAACAACACCCATTTCAATACTACCTGTCAGTTAAGACAGACACATTTCTGCGTATTGTCTTTAGTCACTTTGTGTTGCCAGTTATCACTAACAAACCAGCCTGTCTAGTACAGCGAAGACCACACATAAAAACTGGGGAGGGCTTTCAGGGTTTTAACATTATTTTTCCTCCAAAAACCACAGCCATGTCTGTTCTTCTGAGCGCAGGCCATTCTTTTGCAGCCTAAACCCTCGTCTACTGGACACGGCCCGTGGAAGGAGTTACAAACAGACAGATTCTCTCTGTCAACACAATACAGGTTAGTGTTCATGCTTCACCGAGCAATGAAGGCAAGGAAGGGTGGGGAACAACAGAAAAGGGGAAAGAAAGCAAAGGGGTACATGAGTGCTTCATCCGTTCTCTGAGGAGGCAAAGAACAAAAGACATGCAGACGTCTCGCAACACCTTTCACTTTGCAGCACTAGGGAAAGGGAGAATCGACTTGAGAGCCCGCAAAAAGCTCAAAGAAAATGGTCCTATAAACAGATATGCTTCTTAAGACAGTGTTCGTAGGCGAACGCTGATATTTATGTACACAGCCCTCCATCTGTGTGCTAAGCATGTCCAAAGAAGAAAGAGGTTAAAAACACAATGGAAAAAAACTGGAAAGAGTCGGGGTGTTGCACCTCCAGGAAGGGAAGAAAGGGACACGCCCAAACTAAAGTCAACTCCACAAAAAGGATAAAAGAACCTGGAGGTTTCGTCGTCATGCATGAGGATCAGGCTTGGACATGTCGGCTTTTTTGGGGGGGTTTGGAAAAAACAAAAAGGAAAAAAGACGGAAAAAAATACCTTTGTCTTCGCCACCCTCATTACTGGTGAAATCATCGCCTTGATTGAATGTGTTGGCTCCTACTGTTAACAACAGGAGAAAAATACACACGGATAAATGGGGAACAGACTTTAAAAGACAGACTTTGAAAAACACCAAAAAAATGTCGATAAAACACAATAAAGAATGATTTGGTTGTAATAACAACAAAAAAAGTCAGGTAAGACTGCAGCTGGCAGGAACAGGATTGGGGATTACGCTCGGTTATGGCTGTGTAGTCTACATGGACTACTGTCTGATCTCCAAAGTTTAACATCCCTCTCCTACTCCTTTAAAAAAATAGTTCCTATTCTTCGATAAAGAACATTTTTCAGATGTGTATGTACCAAGCAAGAGATACACAGAGATATTCCATAAATATTCATTCCATATTCCTGTCAGTAAATCCTTTGTTGATCCTGTTGCCAAGTCATCTGATATTTGTGGCAATTCTAAACCTGGATAACATGTGAGCAGAAAGCATGTGTCCCAGGCTAGCAGGCGAATATTTCGGAATATTTCACTAGAATGGAAGAATACCAACAATACAAGCTCACCATCCACCCCCAGAACAGAAAAAAACATTGCTACCTTAGACAGCTGCAAAGTGGATTAGCACATCACAGTATGACCATTCTCTGATTTGGGTTTCAAATTAATATTTCACGCAAAGGTGTATATGTTTCTAGTTATCATATTAGCATGCTAGTGTGACATTATCATATTAGCATGCTAGTGTAATTTTGTCATATTAAGGTGACGTTTTCTTTTAAAAGTGTGACGGTGGAAGGTCTTCAAATCAGAACCCACCCTAAAGGCAGCGAGGCCTCTGTAATCGGAGTGCTGGATATCAAAAGTGTTCAGACAGAGGCAGCAAAAATCAGCAGCTTGAGTATGAACTACACGTCCTCTGTAAACACCACAAGCAGCCAGAGGGAATTTAAGGTCAAGCCCCCTTACAACTTTACCAGGAGGTGGTCAAGTGAACCACAGACCTTATTATTGAACATTCTTTCAGGAAGTACCTCAATATGAGGTCATTTTTTCTTTTCTCTTTAAAAAGAAGCCAAAAAAAAAAAAGGGCTGTGGAGAACGCTAAGAGAGACAAAGCAGAAAGCACTTAGCTGGCTTTGTGGCTAATACATGCTTTACACCCTACTGCTGTAAAATTAACCACCAGGAAGTTAGTCCTTTCAGCCTGCTGATGACTCAAACACCCATTTGCATCCTCAACAGAAAAAGTGAAGGAAAGGAAAAGGACAGCGTTTTCCCATACTGCCTGGCTCTCGCTGGACAGGAACAGGGTTTGGGGTTGGGGGTCATGAGGAGCTGTTCACAGACCAGTGTTCGTTTACCGTTCCCTCAACTCATCCACGTCTCGGTTGGGACTCGAGCCGCCGCCCACCAGACGGAGGTGTGCGGAGCCGCTCCATCCGGCTCATCCACCATCTCCGCGCGGGTGGAAGCGCTTTGACAAACGCTGCTCCGGGTATGGGCTATGACATCAGCCGATGGTGACTCATTGACGGATACAGCAGCACCGCCAGGCCTCGTGGACATGCGTTTGGGAAGCAGTGCTTTCTTCAGGCCCATGCTTGAATTGATCTGAGCCAAATCGATTGCAGTTGGCTGTTTGCTCTTGTTGATAATTAAACCGAGCCAATGAAATGCTACAGGGAGGCATCAGTCACCGGCATCTAAAAACACCTCAGTGCCCTGTACGAAAAAGGAATTACTTGAAATGGAAGACTGTACGTGAACTCACAACCAAACTTGCAGCTCGGCTAATGGCCGCTGTGTTAAGCAAATCTAATAGATGCGTTTCAGGGGCATACGGGTAAAGACAGTAGCTCAGTGTTTCAGCAGCTGTCTAGCCTGCTTATCATTGGTCAGTGTCTGGCCACAGGGCCATGGGTGATTTGGGGTTATTTTAGTGGAGGACCAATACAGCAGTGGCCCTGTCATAGGAGAAGCATGATAGTGGGTGCTGGATAGGTAATTGGTGAGTCAGACCCAGTAGTAGAAGAACTGGGTTGTTGTTTTTTTTTTGCTTTTGTTTTTTTTTTTAACATGTGTCAGTGTCACTGCTGGTTTTAGAGTGGTCTGCTATGGAAACTCTCCAACCAACAGCAGCTCTCTGGTCAGAAACCCAGCATCAGCGACGTGGTGGAGAAAGACAGCCACAAGTTGCACAAGGCAACAGATGGCTTGTAATTTCTACCTTATATCCAAAAGGTGTGTGTGTGTGTGTGTGTGGCAGTCCTCGCATCACTGTGTGGTGTGGGTGTATAGCTTCACGGGCAGCTGCCTGTCAGACAGAAGCTCCGGCAGCCTCCGCTCACCCACCCAGTCTCTCCCACGCATCCACCCACACACCTGCACCGACAACGCCGACCTTGGCTAGAAGTGTAGCCAGCCAGACACTCTAAAAAAATCTTTAACCTAGACTACGTCCTGTCGTTAAAATAGCTGATTATGTTACAGAGTCTTTTTCACATGTATTTGATTCCAGTACAGATATATGCTGGAATTCCATTATATATATTCCATTATCTAATTCTAGCAAATAAAATGCCCAAAATTGTCTGCTGTGAATAACATCAGAGATACTCCATATAAATGGTCTCTGGCTGTTAAATAAGTATGAGATACTCCACAAAAATGCTCTCCGGTTGTTAAATAAACATGAGATACTTCACATAAATGTTATGTAGCTGTTTAATAAATATGAGATACTCCACATAAATGCTATGTGGCTGTTTTTAACAAATCATGGCATCTGTGTGGTTCCAGAAAATATAAATAATTTCAGCCAAAACCGGACAGGCCTATCTTTAATTAACTTTAATGTTTGGATCACCTGAGGGATTTACCAAGTAATTTATTTCAATATCCACATGACAGTCACAATGTGCTATAGTATAGTGATGATACAATATTTGTGTTTGTCATGTCTAGATCAAATCCCCTATTCACAGTTCCCACGAGGATGTACGTCAGACTGTCCACAGTTGCCTTATGTGGGAGTCAGGTGTGATGACACAGTGCCTAATTAGCAGCACGAATTGGACCAATTAACTCTAGTGATTAGAAAAAAACAGGACCAAATTTGGCTTCGTGGATCAGATTAAAGTAGCTCTGCTATGGAGAGCGCACAGTGCATTGTGGGAAGATAATGAGAGTTACGAAAATAAATGTATTAACAAGGCAATATACGTGTAACAAATAAGCGTAAAATGGCATATATTAGATCGGAAGCTAAAGAAGCAGTGAAAATGCATAAAAGTAAAATGAGAATCATGAGTTTAAAGCAATAACCATGTGACCACGGCTCCGAGGGGGGCTACATTAATTACATATAATGGAAATGACGATCCATGTCTGTTCCATATGGCTGCTACATGCTGACTTGCAACATCCTACATCTGCCCCCCCCTCCAGAGTCTCTTCATAAAGACCATCCACACATGGGAGTATTACACCAGGAGGGGGTGGAATGAGGGGTGGGAGGGGGGGAGTGGGCCAGGGCTCACTGGAGGTAGCAAGTAGTGCTTTTGCAGGACTGCCGTATTCCCGTTTCGGCACGTTGTGTCTGTGAATGGCCTGTTTTGAAAGGGCAGCTGATGGAGAGCAACTGCGGACTACGCTCACAATTAAAGAGTGGAGAGGAGCCCGCAGTGCCATTGTCTCCTCGCACGGATCATAGCCCCCACCCTCATGCCACCCCCAGATGGAGGCATTCATTCTGATTAATTCGCATTGAAACAGGACGCCAGGGCTGCTACACCCGCACGGCTTGCTGCTTGGGAAGATAAAAACCCCTGGCTCGGTCTCTCGGTAGCCGACCACGACCCTCTTTGTGCTATTCCCGACGACACGGCCAAGAAAGCAAAACGCATAAACAAACAAACACCGAAATGAAGACGGATTTGGTGCAGGGGAACACTGAGTTGCTCCAGTGGCCCCTGAGTCCCCGCGGTTGTGTTGCCCTCCTCGTATGCAATAAACAAGACAAACGCAGCGTGAAACCCAGCAGAGGAAACGTGAACCCGGTTTAGCGCAGTAGCCCCGTACCTCAGTTTCTCCTCTCAAAGGAGACAGCGCTATAAAAGGGCATTTTAAATCTTCTCTCCACTTGAAGAGTGTGAGAGAGAGGCGCCTAAGTCTTCCTCTGATCCTGAAATAGAAGGAAACTTCCACATTACATGGGATTTGAAAAGGGCAGCTTTGAGAGCTAAGGTATGATTGGCAGGCTGAATCTGAAAGCTAACAGTGGAGGAATTTCTGCCACGGTCCCTGTAAAAGAGCCAGAGATTTAACAAGACATCAGGGACCTCTTACAAGAGCACGCCCCTTCACTGTCATATCTATTTCCACATACAGTAAGTCGTATATAGCTTACCTGTCAAATTATGGCAAGGTACAGGATTATCAAAGCACCCAGAAATAATTTAACACACACATGCATTTATTTTTTGGCCTGGGATCTGCAGCATAATTCCTCCCAAAATTTCTGCGTACTCCATCCAGCAAATATAAACTCGACGGAGAAGGGCGGGATTAGAAGACGGACGGAACGGGGAGCCTTTGAGATACGAGCCCCAAAATTCAGACAGTCTATATCACATCAGCAGCCACACAGCACTGAGCAATACACTTTCCTGTATGGAAGATTATAATCCCTGTTCAAATGTCCCAATTTTCAAATGTATTTGAGCATTTCATTGGGACCTTGTTGGCTTTCAGAGGTCCACTAACTGACACCTAGCAACCGCAGTAGGGTATACGCAGTAGCATTTAGTTAAGTGCTGTACTCATTTGGCCCAATGGCAACAAAGGGCCCAGTGAAGGTGGCGACTGCCCTCTGGGATATTCTACCCACTCAGCCCACCAACCACAACCAAGGCAGCCGCCCTCAGTTTGCAGGGCACTGGCCTCAGCCTTATTTCTTCAGTCGCATGGGGCCCTCCACACGGTTGGATAATCAACCACCTCGCCAAGAGGAGCTCTCCAGTGCAATGTTGTGATTAAGCAGTAGAACAGAATACGTAGCTGCTGTCTCTGAAAGAAGAATTAACAAAAACATGTCAGAATAAGAGCCCTGGTTCTTGTGTCCTGGTTTTGAGATTATCTCATCTCTGTTTTCTCGATCCTGTCCCAGAAACACTCCAGATAAGATCTACTGTACAATCTCGTACTAACCTCTAATGATCTCAAGACTCTGCCCAGTTAACAATTGGCACAGGTTAAAAAATCCAAGCATACTCACAAACAATCAGAATATCACAAAGTGATAAGGAAAAGTCCCAACTGAAGGCTTATAACCAAACATGAGATTTTCCACAGGGTAAAGTGTTCCGCTCAATGCTTTCATCATACGATATTTTTTGTAACATTTCAGTTTTGCTTGACATCAAAATCACAGCATGTGACCCATGACAAAAGGAAGTGCCCTGTACAACCTGTGAAAAGATGTTTACATTTTCACACGGGCTGTCGTGGACTGGGCTTTGCCCACCGGAGGAACCGATCCATTAAACTGTGTTCCTAGAACCTCGGCAGACCACTGTTCTGAGCTCGCCAGTAGGCAAAGACACTTTCTGGGGAGTTTAGATTGTTCACTGATCTTCAGTTAATCAGTTCTGTGTATATATATATATATACTTCTAAGGCGTCCATATGAGACCTCTGAGAGCTGAAGTGGCTTTAGGTGTATGAGTATCTCTGCTAATAAAAGCAATGAGGACCACTGAAACTAAACTGTCATTGTGCTAAAAACAATATCACAGATAATTCTCTTGAAAAAGGTGGAAGCTGAGAAGGGGAAAGAGACGATGAATGACATAATTACATAATCTAAAATGAAAAGTATGACGTACCATCCTCAGTGGGGACGTAGACGTTTAAGTACAGGCAGTCTTCGCTTTGGTCCTGCACGTAGGTCACGACGGTATCCAAGTTGGCGGTGAACCATACAGGCAACATATCGTTAAGCAAAAAGCGGTCTTCCAGAAACTGGGGGCAGACTGGTGCAAATTGGGTGGCATTTTGGATCCCTGGCCAGGACATGGGAGGTTCTGGGGGTTGAAACCTCCTTTCCCCCGTGGGTGGAAGCGCATAGGGAATCCCCAGGTACTGCTCCACAGGCCCCAGGATCTCATTGGGCAGCGGCGTTTTTGACCCTCTCAGCTTTCCATAGTTTGTGGTGACGATGGGATGCTGTTGAGCCTGAGCAACGGCCAGCCAAGCAGCTGCGGCCACAATCCAAGAGATTCGGGGTATGGCGGCTAATGGTCGGACCATAGTCGAAGGTATCCATGTGAACCCTCCCTGCCGCGACATGGTCCAGCTGAGGTTGGCGAGAAGAAAACTGTCTACGGTCCTATACTCCCACCTGCACAGCCACAGTGAAACCACTCCTTCAGATTATGAATGACAGCTGATGGAACACACACCCTCCAATCAGATCACAAATATTCGAACGCTCCATTCCAGGAAGGCGGGTCTTGTGCTGTAGATTTAGGCCTGTTGAGTAACTATCCTCTGACAGATGCCAGATGCTTGTTCCGTCTCTGCTGTTGTCCTCTGGTATCACTGCTCTCCCTGCTTCACTCCTTCATCAGTGGTTTATCTGCAGGGCAAACAGTACAATCCATTTTAATTCATGCTTAACAATACTGACACAGAAACACAGAAAAATTAAAAATTAAGCATTAAGCCAAATCAGACTGTCATACGGCTAAATTTGCAGTGAACATGCAAATTCATACATCAGCCATCAGTTATTGAGACACGGATACATAATTGAGCTTGAAACTAAAGCTATTCTGAAACACAATCCTCAAAGCAAAACCCCACAGTTTGTAAGCAGTCTGGAAAACTGAGAGGATTAAATGTTACACAAAGATTCTTTGCCACACAAACATAAAACACAATCGATTCATTCTAGTGTCAGTTTTTGTTTTTGTTTCCAAAGCTCAGTTATGAAATATTTTCCGAAGTCTTACCACATTACCCTTAATTAAGGTATCTCTTCCACTAAAAGATCGCTTGAGGTGCAAACAAATCCATGATTAGGAATCAAGTATGTCAGGGTCAGTGGAGCAGCCCAACTCTCTACCCAGAGCCAAATATTCAGAAGAACTCTCAAAAGGCCTCAGACTGAATGTGACTGAAGTCTCACAGTCAAATATCATTTGATATTGGTAGAATAAGTGAAACATTCCACCTTGAAAAATCAGTGGAGGCTAGTAAGTTTGTTTCTTTCAGAAGAACAATGAACCCAACTTGCCAATGGTTTAAGACTTTAAGGTTTGAGACTTATTTAAGCTAATTTCCGTATGTGTATATAGTTGTCAGTCTGAGTGGCAAGTAAAGCATAGTTGCATTATATGACATTAAAGAGTGAAAAGACAAAGCAAGTCAGTTTTTACACTAACCACACCAAAAGGTGCATACAGTATAATTATTGCTCACATTGTGTTTTCACAATGTAATGTGACTCCAGTATTTTTAGACAATTGACCCTCAGTTCCAGAAAAGTCTTCAGACTGTGAAGCACCACACACACGGCTCGAACTGAACTGAAGATATGGCAAGGTCAACTCATTAAAGATATAGGCTAAAAACTATTCCAAGCTGTCCTTTGTAGCATTGGCTCAGCACTGCAAATTCAGACTTTCAGTATTATACAGTAGTTGTGCATGTTTTAGTAGCTGATGATAGCTGTATTTGAGTAAAGAGAGTTAAAAATGTGTGTTAAAATGTGCTGTTAAAATGTGCGTTAAAATGTGTGTTAAAATGTGCGTTAAAATGTGCGTTAAAATGTGCTGTTTCAGCTCTGCAGACTTAAGCACATATCATATTTTGTACACTACTAGTATATATGTGGTATAAACAACTTAGTACTCAATAACTACTCCACCTCCACAGGGCTTACGGAATCGTACACAACACCGGGGGTTTGGTCTGCCTCCTGGTGGCATGATGATAGTTATTAGTAGCTGACAATGTGCCCCCTCTTGAACCCTAGATCCACAGGGTCATTTCATCTCATCTAAGCCTAAGAAAAATTAATGCGACTACTGTGGAGACAAACAGAGTATGGTTAACATTTATCTGACCTCCTTAAACCATTAATCCTCCAGGATATTAATCCATCCAGCCAAGAAGATGATTATTCCTGGTCAAAAATATTTATTTAACCTTCTTAATGAATGGATTGTCCGTGTACATTGGATAAGGCAAATGTCGACCCTGTGTAGCAACCTTGACATACCTATGAAACATAAAACTCTTATGTGACGTTTAATCATGAAATTTATGAAGGAAGGAAGGAAGAAGATAACCACAGAGCATCTTTCAAATATGTCAACAAAGATAATTCGTTTTAATCTCATGGATGAGGGCTGAGCTAATAGATGCCTTTTCATTTGTTATTATCACATAGCACATCTGATGCTAATCTGCTCAACAACATCTGAACTTGATAGAGAGTGAATTGCAGCAGAGCTGCACAATACAAAAACTTTTGCTCTTTAGGACTGGGAAGGATCCAGGGCGTGTTAATCACATGACCTGAGCATGCACATTCGGTTCGCATTAGCCAATTGGATTTGCTGGGTTGTGGTATGCAGTGAGCTTTGGTTCTGTAGGCTAAATGATTGATTTGTACATAAATCAAGTGGACATGGCCCATCTTTTCTCTGATGTCTTCATTAACAATATTGGCAGTGATGGAGGCAGGGGGAGGATTCTGGAAAGTGCTGAACTCAGATCGGCATCATTTCCCTAAATCACAGCTGTAGCCGTTATGATGCAAAAGACTGACCTGGTCTCAGAACACCTACCACGGATGTGTCCTACAAACAACCAGGGGAACATATTGGCTAGAAACATGTGGTTCCTCCCTTATGACACAAATATCATACCCTGAGGGCTTTGCCAAGTGTGCTTCCACACCTACTGGTAATAATGCGATGACAATGAACGCAAGCCGTTTTCCTAATGAGAAAGATTGTTCTGCATAGGAGACGGCACAGCTGATGCACATGAAGCCTGATCTAAGACCAGCTTCCTCTGCATTACATGCTAAAAGGGTAGACACAGACCACAGATCAGTGCAAAAGGGATCTTCCTAGCAACATCTTCAGTGCCAGGTTCAAAGCAGCTGTTTTCTATTCTACAGTCTTTTTTTTTCAAGAATGCAAAACTTAATTTCACCACCCACAAGTTCCTCAACAATTTAATCACTGACCAGACAGAACAGAATAGTTTTCATGACAAGCAGACTTCTCAAAGAACAAGTGCTGAGGTACTTTCCCTAAACCATAACAATCCTAGAGAGAAAAGAACAGTTCTTAAAGCATTTGACTGTTGTAACTCTCACCAATCAACAAAAGCATTGGTACCCCTTGTGCTTCACCACTAAAAAACATCTCTTGAAACAGTAGAAGTGAATTGCAAGAAGCATTTGCTTTCAGAAAAATGTGTTACACTGCACAAAGACATGTTTATTTATGAAATTACCAGGGCTCAGTTATGGAGGCCTCTACATTCTTATAGCTCTCTGCCTCTTCTACCCTCACACCTTATATTAAATAGAAGCACAGGCTGGTCCTATAAGCTCTGAGGAGTGATTATCATATTAAAGCAACTGGAGGAAGAAGGTGAACCCATTAGGTTGTTCACTCAAGTAAACAGGATTTATCCTAACGTTACTAGAACAAATCTTCTGAGAAGTAGTTCAAAGCAACCGTATTTATGAAATGCAGTCTGCAGTATCCCAGTCCCCTTTTCATCAAATCTCTTTATTATACCTAGGAGCAAAAGAGAGAACGACCTCCCCGACGACACGACAATAATAACAGCCAGTTCACAACCCTTCTGACGCAGGCTTCTGTCTGGACAGATGGGCGTTGGTGCCCAGTCATGTAATCTGAGTGAATACGACTTCCCCTGATACAGCAACACTACTTCCCCTGATGTTTTCAAATGTGTTCAGCCAGCTAAACTTGCTAAAGAATATCCAAAGTTCAAATAAAGAACTGAAATTTCTTCCATCAGGGCCAGTCAACATCAAAGAGCAGAACCTGATAGCACTGGTCTTGTATGGCAGAGTTGGGTGGACTCCACGTAAAGACTGGGTGTAAGCACCTGTTGGACAGCCAAGCTAAAAAACAGAATAAAGGTAGATCATAAATTTCAACTGCTGGTTCAGGGAGCAGCTGGGTCAAAACAACAAGGGCACCCAAACCAGCTAACAGTGCTAATCATGTCTGAGCTCTCTGAGTATGGCGTATAAAGCAGTTAGCATTATGTAAATCATACCGATCACATCAGTTACTAGCCAAATCTGGGGAAGCGCGTTAGTCACGGGCCGATGGTCCAAAAGCGGAGTTCACACAGCTCCAAAGGCGTGCGCTCATGTGTGGACTACAGCAGCAGCTGCAGGGGAGGTTCTGCCATCGAAAACCAGACATTTCAGACACTGCAAACAACACCGTGAGACGGGACACATCAAGACGTGGAACAGGAATGTTTACTGTGCCCCTTGTAAGTGCAATCAGTGCTCGTCACTTCGACTTCAAAATTTCCTCACGAGGCCTTGAATCAAAAGCACAATGACTTTCGAGTCCTTTGCTACCTCACAGTGTCAAACACTGTCAAATACTTTGATACATATTTAGATACTGAAGGCATGGTACGTGTCTGCATGCACGTGGGTGTGTGTGTTCTACGTCTCTGGACACCGTCACAGGCAGACTTGAAGGCCTGCTTCACATTTATCTTCGAATGAGATAAGTGTGCAGTGCCAGGGAGAAGTCTGAAACGTGGTTGGCCGTATCCCTCCCCTACAGCCTGTTTTTAAAACGCTCACACCCATCGCAGTCCAGGAAGAAAGAGACGCATCATCGAGGAGTGAGAAGCTAGGGTCCGCCACCCGTGTGATAGCCCCTGATAACTCATGCGAATTTCAATGAAGGTACAGGCTACTCATTTGCATTTTAATTATTATAAAAAATCTTAGCGGGGAGGCCATGGGACTGCGGAAACTCGCCTGCTAGCGATGATGACCCGTCCTCGGTCCAGAGAGAGAGAGAAAGGAGGAAGACGAGAAACAAATCGCAAATTTGCTATTGACCTTGGGCTGAACTTCATACAAAATAAGACCCGATTTTTATGCCGCATATGCATCTACTTTTAACCATTCAACATGGCCACGGTCCAAGAGGTGAGCTAGAATTTGTCCCCTTTTGAGCATTACCCCCCCTCACCCTCACCCTCCCTCCCACCCTCCCCAGCCTTTCTCTGTTCTTTCTAGTGAGTGCCCAGATGTACACTGGGACTCCACAGTGACACAAGAGACATGGATTTATTCAAAGGTGATGGCAGAGAGAACACATAGGCAGTCAGTGATCCAATGAGAGAGAGAGAGAGAGAGATAGAGAGAGAGAGAGAGAGAGAGAGAGAGAAAGCTAAGAGCTGCTGAATTGCACCTTTCAATTGCTGTGACCTGGATCAAAGTAAATATTGATTCTGATAGCCAGAGTGTGGTTTTAATAAGACATCACCATAGGTTTGTTGCATAGAGCCATGCCACATTTTGAGAATCATGCACGTGACACAAGTCTTTTTGCGATGTTTAAAGTAATTGCACAGCAATACAAGAAATCAATAGGTTTCAGTTCCCTGCCAGGGAAAGATAAGGATTTAGGTCCATAATAAGACATTTTGGATTAAATCGTTATCACATAGTAAGAGCAACTTCTGTCACTGACAGCAACTGATTACAATAACATAAAACGCATTTACCACAATTATACTGGAGAAAACTTCCAAGCATGCGTCGTGTCATTAATCTACAGCGAATCTAAAAACGCACAACTGTTCCAGGGATTTATTTTATATTCTGATTTATGCCTGAACATAAGACAGCTGGTATCATCGATACCATCGATAACTGATAATGCGTGAGAAAGAAGGTTAAAACGTCTACACTGCTCCCTAGAGATGCCCTCGTAGTGTGCCGTGTTGGCTCCCAAAAGCGCGCGTATGTAGAAGATGTGCACAGTACCACCTTGCGGTTCACCGCCGAACTAGCGAGACAGCGGTCCGGCAGCGGAGTCCGATAGACCGAACCAGGCCGGAGATATCACAATTTCCGTAGGGAATGTGGCGTTTTGAAACTCGTATCTGAACTGTGACAGTACACTACAAAACGCACGTCGTACACCAAGCACCAAAGCTGAAGTTTGAACGCGCTTTCCACCTTAAAGGCTGAGTGATGTTTGACTATTCAGACGTCCATGGATTTTGCCCGAAGGCTGCTTATGAGTCAAGATACTGTTGCTTCCCATTTCCCCATCTTCAGTTCACCATGTTCAGGCAACATTCAAGAGTTCAAACCTTACATCTTAACGGCTTCTCCGTAGCCACACGCCTGCCATCTGTGTACTGCGCATCTACTGAGGTTATCACTAGAGCGTCACATACGAAAATAGCAATAGTGTCAGAATTTAGTCTATTCCATGAAACAGGCTGTTGTACTGTGTTACGGAGCTTTGCTAAGCCAGAGATAAGGGTCTGTCCTAACCAAAACATCTCCATTACTTTCACCAAGATGCTGTCAAAAAGCTAATTTCCCACCATTGTCGACTATTCCAACTGCGCATATGCCTCACAGCACAAACGTGACCCTCTATTTGAAATTCACTTCTTCAAACATAACTGTATTCCCCATTTCCCATCTCCCCATTTACTGGGGAAAAGAGAAGTGATGCCTTCGAAAGATTACCATTTTTTGATTAAAAGAAATAATAGTTGAGTGTATAATTACTCATGGATGTATCAATCCACATTCTCACGAACAGGTTGCACTTTTTTGCAAAAAAGAAAAAAGAAAAAAGAAAAAAAGAAAAACGGAGAACGCAACCCGGGGGAATGAAACGTTCACCGCAAAATGTCCGCACCGCTGGTCCGGCTGAGATTTAGAATACCATCTTAAACAAGCGTGTTCGCCACGCTATGCAAACAGTAGAAGTCCGCATAAGCAGAAAAAAAACAACACTTTTGCACACATAGAACACTCTCGTCTCTTACCTTTGCGATATCTGCATTTCATGATTCTTTCCTCGCCGCTACGACTTCATGGGATACGGTCAAAAATACGTATGTGTCACATTAACGGAGAAAATCTAACTCCGCTCTGCCCCCGTAAAAATCCAGTCCGATATTACAGTCAGAGGAAGAGAGGTGATACCCAAGGTTCTTTTCAGCGAAGATGCAGCTACATTTCAGTTGTAGATGACCCATATAAATTAAGGTAATTCCTTACCTTAATTTACCTTAGTCACTGCAGATGAGAATTAAACTGTAGAGACTCTGATTGCCTCCATAGAGTGAAAAAGAGAGAGAGCGCGCGGGGCGGGAAAGAAAAGATTAAAGGGAGAGACACCAAAGCTGTACCAGTCGCTCTCCTTCTCTCTCTCTCTCTCTCTCTCTCTCTCTCTCTCTCTCTCTCTCTCTCTCTAGTTGCTAGTTGCCATTGGACTGCACTGAGTGAAATTTACAAAGCCTACAGCCAATAGATTGCCGCATTCACTCCATCACCGTTAACCAGCTGCGAAATACTTTTAACTTCACAGAGAGCACGGCTGACGCCAGCTGTGATTTAGACGGAAATATGCCTTGGGCTCTTCTTACTCTCGCGCCACGACCGTACGCACATACTACTCAATTGATTTTGTAGTATGGGTGTCTGAAGATTTTTATAACTTTTAATATCTCTCCTAATCACTCGCCTAACAATAAAATATTATCATATTAAAAGCTTCGCCGCTCGTCTTTTTTGTTCCATTATGTCGAATTTATTATAATTACCGTTACCAGTTTTTCAGTACCACACGCGTCAATGGGATGCTTTGGCCTTACGCGTAAGGACTCTACTGGTATTTGCCATAGAGGTTAGTGCTTAGATGCGGTGTTGTGACATCACACCGAAGATGCGTGCCACCGTGGACGCCGGCGCCTGTTTAAATGCGCGCTACGGATGGCGGCGGTGGAGTTACGCACGCGGGGGGGGAAAGATCAAAGCGTTCCTCTTCTCGCCGCGTGCGAACTCCCAGGCACAGATGAAACCCGTTGCCTCAGGCCCTGCAAATGGATTCATTGGTACATCAGCAAGGGGTCCACGTGGCCGTGACGTATGACCCGAGAGATAAGGAGAACGTGTGTAGGAGACAGCTGAGTACCGTCTTTTGCCAATTTTGCTTTTCCATGTCCTGTTCCAGAGTCCCACTTATTAAAAGATAACCATATATTGTATTACAGACAGTCTTCCTTCAGCATACAGAGTGAAAAAAAAGTCTTCTGAGAGTAAAACTTAGAAAAGACTGCGTCTACTGTATCACGCCTTACAAAACTGTCGTACCCCAACCCCCTGGGCCTTTCGTGGCACACCAGCACAGCAGCCAAGTAAGGAAACAAACTTTAGTGCATCACTAAACGTTAGTGTAACACTAATTTCTGTCCTCACCATGGACGTTCACGCACAGTAAACCCTCGCAGCAGAACCCAGGCTTTTACGCTCTTTAGCCTCTGTGGCTACAGTTATGCCGTAGCCGGAGTGTTCCTCTCCCGTGATGCCTCCACCCACAGGGTGTCTCCTGACATCCCTCCGGGAGCACTGCACTCTCCGATTAACCGGCCACGAGCTCGTTCGCTTGCTTGTTGGTCTCGCACGAGCCCCTCTTGACACCCAGAAGCCGCCCGGATAACTGCGCTGCGCCAAGACTCTTCCCCTTTATCTGAACGGCACGTTCTTCTAGAACCTTCTGCCATAGCGTGGCCTCCAGCAGCCGTGGTATTATTGTCAGACGTCAGGAAAGGCAAGCCCTATTGTCCAGGCATTCACGTGCCTGGCTGCTTGTCAGTTTGTAACAGTAATACTGATGACAGCCATCTGCACATAGCATGTCCATCTATACACACACATCCCCTCTCCTCCTCCCCTCTCCTCCTCTCCTCTCCTCCTCTCCTCTCATTCTCTCCTCTCCTCCTCTCCCCTCCCCTCCTCTCCTCCTCCCCTCCCCTCCTCTCCTCTCCTCCCCTCCTCCTCTCCTCCTCCCCTCCCCTCCCTTCCTCCTCTCCTCTCCTCCTCTCCCCTCCTCTCCTCCCCTACTTTGCCCTCAGTCTCAGCAATTCCATAGTTGCTGTATTACACAGAAGGTATCAGAGATGGCTAAGGTATGTTGGTGCCTAGAGTCTAAGTGATGGGGACAGACATGACCTCCGCGTCTGCATGTTTTGTGTGTGTGTGTGTGTGTGTGTGAGGGAAGGGGAGCATGTAATTAATGCTTTATGAGAATCATTTCACACAGCTTTAGATGTACTGTATGGAATGGCATCTAATGTTTATGTGACAAGAGATGCCAACAGCATGCAGTTACTGGACAGTTTTGTGTGGAGAAAAGTTAACCTTGGAAGATCAAAGAAATATTTTTCAAGAATCCTTCCCAACGCACATCCACAAACACATGCACACATACACGCACACACAGTGATGCTGACAGTTCTTACTTGCTTTGTGAATACTGAAGTGCCTTTTTCAACAGTAATTGAGTTTCCTCGTTCACAAAATTCAGTTGGTGTCCAAATTCTGTTTAATTTTTTAATTTTTTTAATGAAGTTTGTTAAGACTAGTAAACCATGGGAAACCGTCATCAGTACTGGTTGTAGACGCTCAATTCTGTTCTTTTTTCATCTGTCCATCTGGCAACTAATATAAATATTAATTAAATACCAAAACAAACATGGTTTGACATATGTCAAGTACAAAGGGTAATATATGACAATAGAACAAGATCTCCAGTAGAAACACAATGTGGAGACATAAACAACTTGTGCACAAACAATTATCTTTTCTGAAATCTTTTTATAACAACCAAACCAAAGATTATGCCATTTCCCTGGAGCTCTGATTTACATTAGCCAATTGAATATGTAAAACAGGCACTGGCAGTGTTAAAAATGGCACGACCACAGCCACACGCACAAACAGAAACCCTGTGCGTATATTCAGATGGTTCGGGGAAAAGGGAGCTGAGATGAAAGGGGCATCCCAGGCCAACAGCAGCGTTCTGGTAAACGGATCGCAGGCGGACAGACCTCACCAGCCCAGAGGAGACAGGGAACACAAGCAGCCATTTACACGACCATGGGGTTTTTTTTCAACGTTTGGAGACGTCAGTCGCCAATGAGGCACTACCTGAAGTCATTTCAACAGTATCTCCAATTAAGGATATTTCAGGTCAACACTATGTCAAATTTAGAGACTTTCTTTCATTGTTCAAATGTCTTTATCCAACTAGAAACCTTTATCCAACTAGAAATGTTGTTTGGCGTTTTTTGTGGCAAAAAGGTAAGTGTCAGAGTCAGATTGACTATGTAGAAGGGCTATGTATGGGAATTTCTCTCTGTTTGTGTTGAACTAGCAGTGGTAGGCAATGCTTTAGCTCAACATTACCTCAAACCTCACAATGCATCTACTTTGCATGATAAATATGGAAGCTCGGTGCCAATGAATATTAATGCATATGTTAAATATTAATGTAAGCATGAATAAATAATCTCTTATTAACTTTCCCATTGCCCTAATAAATTACAACAGGATTTTCCAAAAAGTAATAGTCAAGAAACAGTTTTCTTTACGGTTTTAATTACATGCAATTTGTAGAAAAAGGCTTCTCTTTCTTCTCTTCTAATGATCATCAGTGTTTATTGGAAACTTCATACTCAAACTCAATAACAGGGCAAATAAAGTCTTTACTGGATGAATGTCCTACACAAGCACTCATTCCAGTTCAAAGCCCCAACTTTCCCACTTCAAACGAGTGTTAAACTTCTACCCTTTCTAAAAATGCTGGATGTGAATTATGAGCCTAATGCAAATAGTTGGAAAGAGAAACAAACAAAATAGCTCATCATCATTTTCAGGGAGAAGTAAGAATACAGGCTTGTCCCGGTGCCGTGTCATGGCACGGAGGGTACGGAGGGGAACACGGGAGGGGGGGTGAAGGGCTGTCGGGGGGAAGTGACCCGCCACTCACCCTCTCTCATTTCCCTCGGAGGGCGAGACTGCTGGAATGCAAATGTGCTCGGGTTGCATGTCCATCCTGCTACGGAGGGCTCTAGGAAGGGCCGCACCATGGAGGGGGTCATCCTGGACAGACGTGAGACCCAATACTAATGTCCAGACGGGTTGCTTCACAGGCTGGCCGAGGCTCATCTCCCAGATCGGAACTCCACGTCAGGTGTTCCAAGGCACCGCACACTCCCTGACAGACAGACAGGCATGCAGACAGACAGGGGTCATCTCACCTCCTGACAGAGTCTCGGTTTTTGGTATTTTGTTTTTCGATGTGACTAGAATAAACATGCTGAGCTGATTTTCTACAGTGGGCATAGAGGTATTTTGGGGCTGGAACAACAATAAACGGTCTGTGTAAATACAGCACTGTGCCGATGGTAATGCAACATCTAAAAGTTGGTGTTTGTTATAACGCATGAACATGACAATTCTCTGTATTTTGAGGAGCACAAACTTTAGCCTGATGATAATAGTAGTGGTAGTAGTATCAGTGGTAGTAATAGTCGTTGTAGTAGTAATAGAAGTAGCAGTAGTAGTATTGATCTTATTAGTTTAGTTCCTTAACTGTAGCGTGAATTTAAGAAAAGAATTTAAGAAATTAAGAAATAACAACTACAGCATTTCGTAGTACACATAAGTATGTTTACTGTAATAACAGAAATATTTGACAACTTTGTTTAGAATTTATTCTTGATTATACACACTTGGAGCAGTATGTTAACGGTGCAGCATGTACTGCATTAGAACTGTATCAAACAAAGTCACACTGACCTTCTGTAGAGCAATGCAAACAAATTCACATTTTTTTCCCAGTTATGCCTCGATAATTATGTGTCTTAATGATAAATATTCAGAAACATAATTTTCCACTGTAAATGAAAAAGCACATATTTGTACTGGTAACATCTCATAAATCTTTTGCGCATATCAAATTGATTAGTGCGTTTTATTTTACAGTAATGCAATGATGCTGTTCTGGCATTTATATTGTAACTTCCATTAAACTTTTTTTAATTTTTTACAATTCTTCTTACTAGTTCATTTCTGTTTACTGAATAACCGTGCCGGTTATCCTTCCGTGATCTATTTCAGACTGAAACAAGGTTTTTGAAGTTGTTTCTTCAGAAGCACACAGAATAATGACACACTCCGGTCACAAGTGCTTTCTACCGTTCAAAACAGATATATGGACCTGAGGGAAGTGAATCTCATTGGACATGAGCTCGGCCAATACAAAATAATACAAGGGGTGTTACAGAAGACAGGGAAACTAGGTAATGAGAGATTTAAAAAGTATATATGCATGTATGTATGTATGTATGTATGTATTTAGACAGATAGATAGACATTAGAACATGTTTTCAAGCAAAAAAATGTGACACATTTCTCCACTTTTTTTTGCAGCATTGAAAACTGAAAATAACATTTTATTTTTGGACTTTAACGAAATAATTATCTATCCAATTTGATACTAATTTGAAACAGATTTCACAGACATTTAGTGAAGCAACCTCAGCTTTAATTGTGATGAGTGGTTCGGGTTTATTTCCTGTATGACAATTAGGGTGGAATATATAAACCTACAAGTGTGAGTTTACACTGGGCAGAGATGAAGTTCTGGAGTTCACAGCACCACAGCTAAGATACATAGGGCTCTACAAACCACAACCTACAGCTCTATCCAAACACACAGCTGAGCTTCTGCAAGCACACTTACATTGCTGAAGCCTGAATGTTATTATGGTTTTTATACAGATTATAGCAGAAAGCACTCCAGCGTTTTTTTAACTATCTGCCTTTTCAAAGAGCTGTAGTGAATTGGATAGTTGAGTAAGTGGATAAATGGCAGTGTAAAGAGCCATTGGGTGATTAGTACTGTCTCACACAGACTAAGGAAGAACCTTTCAGGCACCATGACAGTTCCACTCCGGAGAAGCTTACCAGCAATAGAGTTCCAAGACCTGCCTTTTCATATCATGTATGTTATATATTTATACATTCCTTTTTGAAGAAAGTCTTGGACAGTTTTGCTTATTTGTTTGTCTGTTTTCTGAACAACTATACAGATGTTCATGTACTATCTAAGATGAATTTGAACAGTATGAGTCTGAATATGATTGTAATGGTGATAGGTGGGAATAGCAAGAGAAGTATACAAAAACAACCTACAAAACCTACGAAACCTATGAAAACAAATAATTACTGAGTGCTGTGTGCAGGTCAGTGTGTGTGTGTGTGTGTGTGTTTGTACACTACAGATGAACTCTAATCCATTCTCACGGTCTACACATGGCTAGAGGGTGGAGTCCATGGAGATACAGAACTCTGCTGTTCTACAGGGTGGAGTCCATGGAGATACAGAACTCTGCTGTTCTACAGGGTGGAGTCCGTGGAGATACTCTGTGGACTCTGTGGTCTTTCTATACTTTCCTGTGTTCAGCCTCACAGGGTTTGAAGAGGAAGCGTCTGAGCTAATCCATTCCTCCCGCCGGGACACCACCAGCCTGTTTCACACAGAGCACATGCAAACTGGCCCCAGAGGCAACGCTCCCCATCACACCTCCCTGTCCCTACAGCTCCTATATCAACCAGACAAGAGCATCACACTCTCCTCCAGAGCTCCGAAGAATTCTATGACCCTTTGCTACGGATGAACGAAAATAGGTATCTTTGGTGGTGGTGGTGGTGGTGGTGGTGGGGTAGGCGGGGGGGTAACATCAAAATGTACTGGAATGTACCATTTGATTTTATTATGTTGTTTGTGACTTGTTCTACGCCAATAAAACAATAAAAGCTGAATTCGTCAACTGGTAGTTGCATTTGCAGTTTATTGTTTAGCATGCTTTGCCAGCAGCTTCTCAACCGTGCACAACCAGCTGCCTAAATATTCATAAAAATGTAAATTCATAATACCCATATTTACTCTTTGTTTATCTTTCAGTATGCTAATGGAGATGTTGATCATCCTTGGCATACCCAGAAGTTCTCAGAATTCCCCTGGTGCACAGACGCTCTCGCTGAAATGCATCCTCCACACAGTCCTGCAGCCGTGGCTGGGCTGCACTGCTTGCATGTGATGCACAGTATAGGGGTTCCATTATGGCAGGAGTATAGGCCCCGGGAGCTTGCCTCCGTGGGAAAACCTCTACATATGTCATTACCCTTGTTATTACGCTTTTCTGCAATGTGGGAAAAACTCGGAACATCACCCCATTCAACTCCACAACCTCTTCACTCCCACAGCTGCATACCTTTCATATTAATATCAATGTACTTACTAAATAATTCACAATAGTTACTGATTAATAAGCCTTAAGGCTGATAAGTAATTAATATTTAAACTAGAGTTTATGAAATTAGCATCCCATTGTGTAATATAATCTAGGATCAGTAACAATACACAAAGCCTAATCTTTACGTAAAGGGCAAATCGGGTCTCACTTCAGCTTTCCAACCCATGTTCTCTTTGTCCAGCAGAGTGAAGTCAGAAGTCATGTTGGAAAAAGTCAGCGAGAGAGAGGAGCAGGCAAACAAACCCAGGGCTGTGCAAACAGCGCTGTGGATTCCAGTTTTTCATATGCATCTGTGGAAAGGTTTTGGCACCGAGCGTTCACACATGTTCCATCTGGACTGTCTGACTGATGTGAGCGTTGACTCACAGCATCAGCCATGGAAGGGCTCATTGAAGGCCTTGCTCCATCTTATATACATACCCTTAGTAGTGTACACTATAGCTATTGTAAGCAGCACCTGTGAGGGACACGACTGAGGGCAGAGATGAAGTGGTTTGGTTTATGACCTTTTGACACACCTGAGAGTCCACTGTGCTTCTCCTGGAGTAATAGCAAAACAGCAACCCTGGGCAGACCTTCTGGCCAAGGGAATCTGTGTTTCCTGAACACCACCCCCATCCTCTTGTGTAAATGTTTGTGTATATGTGTGTGTCTACAGCAAATCCATAACGTGGGAAACAGAACAAGCATGGCTTTAGAGCCGCATAGAGTACACTCAGCTCCTTTGGCGTGACCAAGCTCTCTTGTTTACCCCAAGAAAAAGTAACACATTTAACCAAGTCCACGAAGGACACCCTCAACAAATATAAACCAAGAGCTAATAGTTTCCAAGGTTCAGAGAGACTGAAGCTCAGGGCCTACTTCAGCGAACATGAACACACGCTCTGCTGAAGCACTGCAGTGTGCCTGATCCGAAGACAAGTTGGCCCCCATGACTCATTCAGAATGGACCGAACTCTCTGTAAGAATATTTCACTCTGATGGGGGAAGCATTGAGGATGAATGACTGACTAAGATGGCACAGGGAAATGCTGGATTAGGTCTGTGGCCTCCAGATGATAAAATAGGATGGATTCATCAGCTAGAGGAATTGGGCTGATGACTCTGTGTGTGTGTGTGTCTGTGTGCACGTGGGGAGTGATGGTCCAGGATGCTGAATCCAAAGGACATTTTCTTGGAATGACTTGATGAGTTTTGGGGTCCAGATCAATACGCCACCTGCAGCCAATCTGTACGGTGCATTCACTGCATTCCTCATGGCAGCGCTCATGTGACCAGCGGCCCTCCGCCTAGCGGAGCTGGGGAACATGGGCCAGGCAAGGAAAGAGAAGAGAGGAAGAGAGAAGGTAGGGGAGAACGGTAATGTTAGAGAAAGGACGATAAAGAGGGAGATGCAGGATCTTAATGAAAAGCTATCCACACCCAGACATCGATTTGTGTATCCGCACTCCCAAATTGTCCTATGCTCCACAGGAGCCCGTAAGACTTCTCTCTCTGTCTCCCTCTCTCAGTAACAACAAAGCACCCATGTATCTCATTATGGCTACCTTTTCTTCTGTAATTTGTTTGTTTCCTATCCGTGGTGGATCCATTCAGTCGTAGTACGAGTACTTTTCTCTACTCTCACACCACTTATCTCCAAAACCCTGAATGGGAGTGCTGCTTGACCGCAAGCAAGCAGCTCCGAGTGGGAAGTGGTGTCTTGGCCATTGGCCTCAAATGTAAGAGAAAGCGTTGACAGGACCGTTTAATCACATTTGAATGAATGTCAGAATTATAGAGCGTTTGATGGGCAGCAATCATTGCTTCCCCCAAGCCACCCCAGTCAATACCTGACCCTGGCTATTTTGCTTAGCTCGGATAAAACTGCCTTGCCATCCGTCTGCTGAAATAAACATCCCCAAGGCGCCCACGCTAGCCTTATTTCCAGAGAGAGTGGCCAAGTTTACCGCCGCTGAAGCTGTCGGCTTACGGCACTCGAAAGAAGTACCTCGCCAAAAGATTCTTAAGAAACAAAGACGGGATTACGTGCGGAGTGATGCGCACGTGTCCCTCACAGGTGGGCTATTTACAATGCATTCTGGGTTGCTGGAGGATCCTTTCAGGCTCACCTGTGCTCCAGAATGAACAGAGCAATGAGAAGTGCCGTTCAACTCTCATAACAGAAGGATGCGTGACTGAACAAGCCCCTAAATTTTGTCAATTTGAATTTTTTTTTGCCTGAGCCACTTCCTGTTTGCCTCTGCTTGTCTTACACATGCTCTGTGCCTGTCTACGCCACGCTTGCTTTAATCGGCCTGGTTTATGTGCCACTTCTTGGATGCTAGTGGCAATAGTGAGGGTTAGTGCGAATTCACAGCTAGCTCCACTGCCCCTCCGCGTACGCTAATTAACACTTTCTCAGTGACGTCTTGATGTAGTCTGGCTTGAAATGCTAGCTCTGGGGGTCGTTTAGCAACTGGCATACTGGCTAGCATGGAATTAGCTACCACCTCTCTGCCATGTAAACATACGCTGCCAACTCCACTTAGAAGGAGGCACAGACTTCACCACGAGATTCGCATTACACATCAGAGGGGGCCAACCCTCCTCTGATTGATATATCATATGCAGCATCTGCTACCCAGGCTAAATTAGTTATCGAACACACTCAGTCTAATATCATCTGTATTCCTCAGCTCGTGAGGGGAGTCTAGCATCAGATCCGTAAATCAGCAAACGCGCATCTCCTTCAAGTCAATCTGTCGCGAGACACAGCTGTCGCCTGGCTACCTGAAGGACGTAGTTCAATTGGAAGGCACATGCCTGAGTACAGCTGAGTCTCCAGATACCTGAAATCACACTGAGCTGGATAATGCAGGTAATGACCTTGGCTGGAAAACATGTCTGCCTCACACTGCTCCTCCTCGTTCCGGGGTGGTAGAAGGTGGTCTTCCGCCAGAGGCACCAAGACCCCGTCCATAAAACAACAAACAACGTCCCAGTCCACTTTCCCAGAATGCCGAGTTGTCACTTTGTTGTTTTCCGAGTTGTCACTTTGTCTCTTTTGCGCCGCTCTGTGTTACCGTGACACTGCAATGCATTCTGGATTCTGGCAATGGATCCATCTGCGCTGATGGAGAGACTGATTCTGCCCAAGCCCAGCGCCATCGGTGCTTGGCGGTCAGATCCGTTTTCCTCGTTGTCCTTGTGATGAGCCGCTAATGAATAGAGGAAGCCTGATGTGTCACAGAGCTGACAGACTCACAGCTGGTTCCATCTACAAGTCTCCGGTCACAGCACCAATGGACACACATGGACATAAATACACACACACATGCACACACATGCTCACACACATACACCCACACACACACACACACACACTGATCTGATAGTGTTCAGCCTGAGGGCCAATTAGTGGCATGGTACTTTTACAGCAATCCTCGAAATTGATTTAACATTTGCCCATCATTAGGGTGGTGACTAGAAAAAACAGCTTTGTGGCTGAGAGGGTGGAGAACACCCTATGTGGCCCAGAGAAGGAATAACTAACACGAGGGATTACGAAGCGAACTGTGATCCACAAATTAAATCAAATGGTTCGAGGAAACCGTGTGCCGTGGGTCATTTGATTTGCCTTAACTTAATCTTACACTAATCTTGGACTAATTACTTTTTACTTTCTACAGTGTGGGAAGTGCTACTGCAGCAGTAGGTCACTCATTGCTGACGAAAGTGACTCTGAACTGGGTTTTACAACAAATGACTGCAATGCAATAGCGTTGGTGGAAATAAACTGTACACGAACATTTTAGTTACAATTATCATTTTATTATTCTTTGACCACACAAATCATTACTGAAACGCCTGCAGTTGTACAGTTAATGAAATGCAATTACACTGAGAAAACAATCCCAGATGTGTTTTATCACTAGCAGACATCCTCGGCTTAATAATGAGCTAATAAGCCTTCAATGTAGCTTTATACAAAGTATTCATGTCTTATGAGAAGGACGCCGCTGCTACACAGTTGATTGCTCAACGGTTTATGCGATAATGCATGCTAAGTCATGCCGTCCCTGTTTGCCAAGCTGTGGATGAGACAGTGAGATTTAATTGGCATTTGACTGTCAAGCATGTGCCGCCCTGTAGTTCTGAAATTATCTCCTGCAGCTGGCGTTAAGGTTTCAGCAAGCACCAGTCTCGAACATTAGCCCGCTCAAGCAATTACACACGCTCACCTTATCGTGATCTTCGCTGGGTTTCACTTTAATCCCAAAATATTTGAGAGATGGTCTCTCTGTTTTCCTATCTTTTAACTTCTGGATTAACAACAGATTTTTACGGCTTGTCAGAACTTCATTTGTAAGTGTCATAACCACCTTGTACTTCTGGACAGCTGCAGTAATATTCACCACGATTTAACAGCTCCGACTTGACATAAATACTTGAGAAATGGGTAATATTTCCAGACGCAGTAAAGTGATACAGAGAGGTTTGGCGAACGCGTGGTGCGTTAACAAAGAAGCACGTGACTTTCAGCCCTTACACCGACAGCATAGTTGTGGTCCTGCATGTGCTAACCGGCTCCTGGATTCTGGAGTCATTTCCAGAATACCGCGTGCAGTAACAGATGCTTTGCCGTGGTAACACAGCTGCCGCGAGGCCAGGAGTGTGAATGGCATTCTGAAGGCTGCTCCGGTGTAGATGTGACTGGGAAAGTCACTGCAAGTCCTCTCAGCCTCGCGGCCAGGGAACAACCAAAAGCACCATGCCCCGCCGCCATAATGAGCCTCGCAGCCTTACGACAGGGTGGGACAGCCGCCTATAGCCACATCACTTTAAGCAGTATGAATAATTAAATTCGCCAACACCGCTAGATCCATTAGTGTGACACGACGCTCAACACTGGCATCAGTGGCATTTCACATCTACACAGGTTTCACTTCCTGGGGACGTCGGAGGGGCCGCTGCCAGCTAGCATTGGGTTCTGTCCCACATTAGCCATTGCTCATGCATGTGACTTCGAACATGTTGGTTCTGGTGCCATTTTGTTTGTAGTTGCTAAGCACAGGGAGAAGAACTAGTGAGAGCTAGCTGTGCAACGGATCTTGCTTCACTACACGTCAGGTTTCACGAACACTTACCAGGTCGAAACTGAGCACATGCACTGAATCATTTCCCTCAGAAATGATTCAGGACAGATTATTTAGTCGTTTGTGGAAACAGTGGAGACTTTCAGCTTCGCCTTTCTCCAGGAACAATAATCCAACAGAGGATGTTTGTTTCCATCGATGTAGAGGAACACAACTGTATGTTGAAACTCCCAAAATCACTGCAGTGTCGGTGATGGGGCGATGGGGAGCTGGTATGGGATGGTGGGAGACCATTAATGTGAATAAAGTGGTTACATTCCAATGTGGGTATACAATTCTCATTTCAGTACACGAGTATATGATTATCTTCCCATGTCATTAGCACAAATATACGATAGACATTTTGTAATAGCTCAAGTATATAATAATAGTCTCATGTCAATAACAGGAGTATATGATAATCTCATTTCAACAGCAGGAGTGTACGATAATAATCTGATTTCAGTAGATGAGTGTACCATAATCTCATTTCAAAAGCTGAAGTGTACGATAATCTTGCCCTTTTAATAGCACAAGTATACGATTTTGATATTTGCATATCAATAGGAAGCATGTGTCGTAATATTCTCACGTCAAAAACGCGTATGATAATCTTTTCTCAGTAACATTTCAGTAGCAAAACGATACTTTCATGTCAATAGCACGAGTATACTGTACGATACGCATTTCAGTAGCACGAGTATGCGGTAATATTCACATGTAAACAGCACGTTTTGCATTTCAAAACGAAAACAAAACATGACAATGTTATTATGACGCAAAAAGCACAGCGTAGTGATGCTTTGTAGATCGAATGTCAGCCACGTGCTCTCCATGGGCAGTATTCACGCTACAAACGCTGTACTACGCACTACGCTACTTTTAATCCACACAGTTACGTTTGAAAACCGTCCATTTTCGCCCTGAGCGCGGCGAAAGTCCGATCAAGACTAGACTTGACAATTTTTCCCTGATCAGAGATCAGGTTTTAAGGAGGATTATGCAGTACCAACATAGTTGGTTGAAATTCAAGCTAATAAGCACTCGTCCGAGGTCAGCTCGAATGTTGCATTATTATGGTACTACAGGACATGAAGATGACACAAAATTATCGCTTACAAAAGACTAATTAAGAAATACATTCAGGAATGACCTTGATACAAAAGAATCACCTTGATAAAATTTCTGAATTGCACGAAAAGCTGAATAAGAGTTTGTGTAAAAACTCTTGAGGCCGATGGTTTTCATTCTTGTGCGTCTTGCAAACCAACATCATGACCTTGAGGAAGTCATCCTCGGGCCTGTCCCCATTCTCCCAGCGTGCATTCATCATCTCTCCACACGCTCTACAGGAGCTCAGCAGAGACTCCCCGAGTGCGAGGCAGACAGGCGTGCGACTCGGCAAGCTGGGTCACCCGGCCAGTGCTGTGGAGAGAAGTCACCGGGGGGGCTAAGTGCTTTCAGAGTCACACTTCCCCAAGCGGCTGCACTGCCACGTGTGTGTACGTGTGTGTGTGTGTGAGTGTGGGTGTGTACGTGTGCTTTGTCTGTGTGTACATGCATGCGTGCGCGTGTACGTATGCATGCGTGTGTGTGTGTGTGTGTGTGTGAGCGAGCAGGTGTGCGGGAGGGTATGTGTGAGGTGGCAGGTCGGGGGAGAGCATGAGTGGTTTGTTTTCGAGGTAGGAGTGCAGGGTGTAATAAGGGGAACGCCGGACCCGCCTCGAGGCAGTCTGGGCTTAAGTACGGCCGCCTCGCTCTGGCCTGCAGATATTTCTGTGCCTCGCTGCCCAGTAATGGCCACGGCTATGTAAGCAGACCATGTCTGTGGCAAACAATTACAGCCGAGACGCAGGAAAACAGCGCAGACGCCAGCTCCTGACATGCCTCAGAGGTCATCGTGACCTAAGAGATGGAACAGATTTTACTGCCAGGGAGACACAAGCACACTCACAAGCCCCTGCTCTGTGGGCCCTCCAGATACTTTAACTGGACATCGTTCAGCTGTTCATTTCTGCGATAGAGAGAGAGAGAGCGAGAGAGAGAGAGTGAGAGCAGGAGAGGGATTAAAAACAAGGCTCTCCTCTCCCAGGGCTGCAGCTATAAATGGACACAAAGCATTGGCTCTTCACCCGCGTCTTATCGCCACCATATAAGTTCATTCCTTTCCTGTAGCCATTAGCACAAAAGCATCACTCAGCTCTCTCACATAATCAGGAACACAGGCAGTCTCTGCTTCTGTTTAAACAGCAGACGAACCTTCCGAGGCAGAGACTCGTATATATCACACTGCAGATCTGTCAAAGCAGAGTTCTGATGTGAGGTCAGGTTTCTGGGCATTCCACATATAAATGTATAACGGGGTAGGGCATCTGTTCTCAGATCAGCTGAGATCTGCTATTTATCCACCATTATCTTAATAAATATATAGTGTTAGAGTCATTTCAATGACATCATTTTCAAATGAGCCAAAATATTAATCAGAATGAATTTGAAATTAAATTTCTTATATTTTCTCATTTATTTAATATAATTACATGTATTTGTTTGGTTCTTCTTCCTGATTTGAGCAGAGACTGATCCTGTAACCGTTAATTTCAGTACCATATGAGGGTCCAATAGAGGCATCAGCAGTGTAAATGTGAATGCATCAGGTGCAGTGTAAATGTGGATGCATCAGGTGCAGTGTAAATGTGGATGCATTAGGTGCAGTGTAAATGTGGATGCATTAGGTGCAGTGTAAATGTGGATGCATCAGGTGCAGTGTAAATGTGAATGCATCAGGTGCAGTGTAAATGTGAATGCATCAGGTCCAGTGTAAATGTGAATGCATCAGGTGCAGTGTAAATGTGGATGCACCAGGTGCAGTGTAAATGTGAATGCAACCGAAGCAGCGTAAATGTGAATGCACCAGGTGCAGTGTAAATGTGAATGCATCAGGTGCGGTGTAAATGTGGATGCACCAGGTGCAGTATAAATGTGAATGCATCAGATGCAGTGTAAATGTGAATGCACCAGGTGCAGTGTAAATGTGAATGCATCAGGTGCAGTGTAAATGTGAATGCATCAGGTGCAGTGTAAATGTGGATGCATTAGGTGCAGTGTAAATGTGGATGCATCAGGTGCAGTGTAAATGTGAATGCATCAGGTGCAGTGTAAATGTGGATGCATCAGGTGCAGTGTAAATGTGAATGCATCAGGTCCAGTGTAAATGTGAATGCATCAGGTGCAGTGTAAATGTGGATGCACCAGGTGCAGTGTAAATGTGAATGCATCAGATGCAGTGTAAATGTGAATGCACCAGGTGCAGTGTAAATGTGAATGCATCAGGTGCAGTGTAAATGTGGATGCATCAGGTGCAGTGTAAATGTGAATGCATCAGATGCAGTGTAAATGTGAATGCACCAGGTGCAGTGTAAATGTGAATGCATCAGATGCAGTGTAAATGTGAATGCACCAGATGCAGTGTAAATGTGAATGCATCAGATGCAGTGTAAATGTGAATGCATCAGATGCAGTGTAAATGTGAATGCATCAGATGCAGTGTAAATGTGAATGCATCAGATGCAGTGTAAATGTGAATGCATTAGGTGCAGTGTAAATGTGAATGCATCAGATGCAGTGTAAATGTGAATGCATTAGGTGCAGTGTAAATGTGAATGCATTAGGTGCAGGGTAAATGTGAATGCATTAGGTGCAAGGTAAATGTGAATGCATCAGCAGTGTAAATGTGAATGCACCAGGTGCAGTGTAAATGTGGATGCATCAGGTGCAGTGTAAATGTGAATGCATCAGGTGCAGTGTAAATGTGGATGCATCAGGTGCAGTGTAAATGTGAATGCATCAGGTGCAGTGTAAATGTGGATGCATCAGGTGCAGTGTAAATGTGAATGCATTAGGTGCAAGGTAAATGTGAATGCATCAGGTGCAGTGTAAATGTGAATGCATCAGGTGCAGTGTAAATGTGAATGCATCAGGTGCAGTGTAAATGTGAATGCACCAGGTGCAGTGTAAACGTGGATGCATCAGGTGCAGTGTAAATGTGAATGCATCAGGTGCAGTGTAAATGTGAATGCATCAGGTGCAGTGTAAATGTGGATGCATCAGGTGCAGTGTAAATGTGAATGCATCAGGTGCAATGTAAATGTGAATGCATCAGGTGCAGTCTCAATGATGTGTGCAAGAGGTGCAGAACACATGGCATGTGAAAAGAACACAGGTCTCGTGTTTGGGTACATTGTAAACAGTTTTCCTCCATTCTGCTTAGATTCCTTTTGTGGTCATTGTCTGACACACACACTCACACACACACCTGTCTGTCTGCTCAAATGAATGGTATTCAATCCCTTAACAACTTCAATCACTGAACAGAGTCCCACCCTCCAGAAGACCCCACCCCATAATTTCCATAGTTTACAGTAATTATAGAACAACAATTATGTCCAATGAAATATGTCATTTGATTTAAAATTGCAATTTCCTCATTATTTTTAAGATCAGAGGTCTTTCTGCACAGGTAAATCTAAAACAGCTGAATAACCAACGACATTTCTTTTTCTAAGATGTTTCTTAAGAAGAATGTTCAAAAGACTCATGAGTAATTTATTAAAGCCGTAGTGGATAAACAAAGTTGTTGCAACCTATCGTTACGGCATATACCAGCTAAGCTTTGACACCAGCTACAGGGGGGATCTCCTTTGCTGTAGCTGACTCTTCTTAGGTCTTTTTTCTCATGTGCGACATTAGTCCTAGATCATTGGAAAAAGGCCTTGATCATCACCATCATCATCGTCATCATCATCATCTCATCATCCAAAGATCTCCTCCCAGAAGTTCTTTGTGCTCAGATCTTCAGAGTCTTCTTGGGCTGCAGCAAATAAGAGTCTTCAGAAATGGATTAGCTCACTGATGACTCGTTACTTCACAACTGCTGGGTGGAAGGATAAAGGAAAAAGAGCGATCAAGGGCTGGTCTCTGGGGGCCAGGGGTCAGTCAGGGGCCAGGGGTCAGGGGCCAGGGGTCAGGAAGGACACGCCACAGGCCAAGCCAATAAACAGCACAGAGGAACAGAGCGGTGTGACAGCAGGGTAAGGGTGGAGTGAGGGATCTGAGCGAGAAGACACCTGGGTTGTGCAGGTGGGTGTATGGGATATGTTGTGAATCCGACTGCAGTGTTAACATAACGGCTCTCATATGACTGCGACTGCATGGGCCCTGCCTGTGTCTGCGGAAGACCCATGGACAGATATGTATCGTGAATGCCACAGCAATGAGTCATATGGGCCCTTTGTGACCTTTCTCCATCTCTTCTTCTTTCTAACACACGCACACACAGACACACACACACACACACACACACACACACACACACACACAAAGACTAATCTCTATCTCGGGTTCTCCTTTCTGCCAAAACACACTTCCCCAGACACCTCCCTTAATAAGCATAAATACAACAAGCGTCACAGTGTTCACTGACGTGCAGATCCTGGCCTGTTTAACCCTGACCCTGGCCTGTACACGCTGGCCTATCCTGTCTTCTGGTTGTACTGCCCCGCCCACAGATACTGCTTCTTTCTTCACTTCCTGGATGTGACTGGCCCATAGCTGCATTCTGTCCTTTAACAGAAGCTAACCTGCTAGCTAAGTGGTCTGCAGCCATACACATTATAGCTTGTAATCATAAATCCACCTCAACCATTGAACACTGCTTGACATCTAGTCATCG
Organism: Brachyhypopomus occidentalis; assembly: GCA_020368025.1. Lineage (NCBI taxonomy): Eukaryota > Metazoa > Chordata > Actinopteri > Gymnotiformes > Hypopomidae > Brachyhypopomus > Brachyhypopomus occidentalis. The sequence continues at coordinate 6,781,411 of JAGXOD010000247.1, read as the reverse complement.
AAAAAACATTTCCATATTTACACACAATTTTAGGCAAAATTGGGCCTGCAGCTGATTAGCAAAACCATTATAACGCAAGATTAGCTGTCAAGTTAGACTCATTAGCTGAGAAGCCTACAGCTGCCTCTACTGCTTTGGCGGAGCCTACGGCTCACGTGAACACTCGTAAACAACAAGAAATCCACAAACAATGCGCACACACACAAGGTGGTGAACCCGGGTCTTCCCATGAGCCATACGATGCTGGACTTGCACTGTCCTTCAGGAGTAAGAGATGTGAAGGCTTTGAAGTGCAGAGCACACAGGAAAATAACAGAGGAAGGGAGAGTTGGCAAAAATGAATTTCGACCGCTGATTTCTTTCTTTCTTGTGGGTCTACACTTTGCAATGGAGGTACAATGGAGATGATCCCTCGCAACACAGAACAGAGCTTCTCCTCGGCATGGCTGAACTGAACAAACGTCCCAGCCTGAACAAACTTCCCAGCCTCCAGTGCTTGAAGAGTGTTGTGTGAGGATGGGCCAAGCTTGCCAGAAGGCAGGCAGTATGGAAAGTGTTACGAGATTGCGTCAGCTTGTAACGAAGAAAATGGCTGAAATTCCGATGAGGCGCTTCGGGCATGCTGAGAAAAGTGGGAGAGAGTTCCTCGCTGTGGCAATGCTCTCTGGGCTTTGCCACTTCGCTGGTGATCTACGTGCACACTTACGTCATTTAAGTGTGTAAGACATAATAGTTCAACTCACTTAAGTTACTGTTAATACTGGTCTTTTCTGACAGTTTTACACTGAGCAATATGCACATTTGGATTATTCCTGATCTCATGGCTTCAGCCCAAATATTAATTTGCAATAATCCGTATGGTTAGTATTAAGAGAAGGATGATATAAGGTTGGTATTTAACATAGTGGCCAGGGTCTGTGTGGGAATCTCACCATAATAAGTATAATAAGTGCCTAGTAAGTTTCTGTCTAAACCTGCAGTAACCAATATGGTTAGACTAAGAAAAAATCTAATCAATATGGTGTGACCACCATTTGCCTTCAAAACAGCATAATTTCTTCAAAACGTACACTTGCAGTCAGGTAGTTTGTACAATTATAATCAGGTGTATTATTAACCAATTAAAACAAACAGGTGATAATGATCATTTCACATGTAGGTTGATCATCAGCGTCAGCGAGGTCTCCACCAGGTGAAGAAGCAGACTGGGGGTGCAGGATGTGCTGTACAAGCTCTTTTGATGAAGCACGCACAAAGGAAACGCCAAAGACCATGGACATGCTGAGGACTGTAGACACGCTGAGGACCGTAGATACGCTGTAGACCATGGACATGCTGTGGACCATAGACACACTGTGGACCATAGACACACTGTGGACAGTAGATGCGCTGTGGACCATAGAAGCGCTGTGGACCGTAGACGCACTGTGGACTGTAGACACGCTGTGGACCATAGACACGCTGTGGACCATAGACATGCTGTGGACCATAGATGCACTGTGGACAGTAGATGCGCTGTGGACCATAGAAGCGCTGTGGACCGTAGACGCACTGTGGACTGTAGACACGCTGTGGACCATAGACACGCTGTGGACCATAGACACGCTGTGGACCGTAGACACGCTGTGGACCATAGACACACTGTGGACAGTAGACACACTGTGGACCATAGACACGCTGTGGACTATAGACACGCTGTGGACCATAGACACGCTGTGGACCATAGATGCGCTATGGATCGTAGACACATTGGTTAGCCAAGGAAAATTAGTGCAGCAGATCATGTTTACTTGTCTTCAAAATCAGAAGATGTCCAGCAGTGCCTTCAGCTCAGAACTGGCAGAAACCCCTGAGACTCATCAACTGTTTAGAGAAGTCTGGCCACAAACAGTCTTCATGGACGGATTTTGGCCAAAATGTCGTACCTTTGAAATGGAAATGAAGCAAAGAATAAAAATTGGAAATATTTGGCTGTGACAGAAGGCAGTTTGTTTACCAAGGGCTGGTGATTAGGACAATAATGAATGACTGTAGGCTACGGGGAAGCATGGTGGAGGTTCCCTGCAAGTTTGGGGCTGCGTTTCACAAATGCAGTTGGATATTTGATCAGGATTAGTGGTGTTCTCAATGCAGAATGCAGTACCATCAGGGAGGCATCTGATTGGCTGCAATTGTATCCTGCTGCAGGACAATGAGCTGAACCACACAGGCAACATCATTAAGAACTATCTTCAGCGTAAAGGAGTACAAAGGGTCCTGGAAGTTAAGATATGGCTCCCGCAGAGTTCTGATCTCAACATCACTGAGCCTTGTCTGAGATGACATGAGGAGACAGAGGGATTTGAGCAAGCCTACGACCACAGAAGATCTGTGGTTAGTGCTTGAAGATGTCTGGAACAACCTCCCTGCCAGCTTCCTTCAAAAACTGGGTGCAAGTGTATCTGGATTGATATAGATTTCTCTTTTGTTCATTCATTTTGCATATAATTAATAGCTTTTACTTTGTAGCTTTTACACGCCTGCCTAAAACCTTTGCATATACATACATACATACAGTACTGAATATATTTATCGATAACCCTGTACATATATGAAGAAGATTCCAGGTGAGTATGAGATTTAGTTAGGCATAGGTTAGGCATTTTTAATACTAATGGACATTGTATTAATGACATCTGACATCTCTTTGTCAGTTGCTATGGCAGCAAAACATTAGAAAGGAATCAAGAAAAAAATAAATAAAGAAAAAGAATCTGCATTCTTGGAACCATTTGTGTGTGTGTGTGTATGTGTGTGTGTGTGTGTTTACCCCATCCTCTTACAATTTCTGTTCTCACAAAAGCAAAAGAATTTGGCAGTTCTTTGATTGTATCTTGCCACATGTTCTCTGATACTCCTAATGCTTTCCCACATTTCCACATTTAAGACAGTTTAGCAAACTTGTGTTAAGTGCCTCCTCTCCTGAATGTGGCCTGTGTGCCGTGGCCTGCTTCAGCTCGGCTCTGCTTCAGCTCGGCTCTGCTTCTGCTCGGCTCTGCTTCAGCGTGGCTCTGCTTCTGCCTGGCTCTGTTTCAGCAAGGCTCTGCTTCAGCTCAGCTCTGCTTCAGCATGGCTCTGCTTCAGCTCAGCTCTGCTTCAGCTCAGCTCTGCTTCAGCATGGCTCTGCTTCAGCTCAGCTCTGCTTCAGCTCAGCTCTGCTTCAGCATGGCTCTGCTTCAGCATGGCTCTGTTTCAGCATGGCTCTGCTTCAGCTCAGCTCTGCTTCAGCTCGGCTCTGCTTCAGCTCAGCTCTGCTTCGGTGCTGCTCTGTGGGGTCTCCTCACTGGTCCCGGTGGTGGGCTTTCTTCCTCTTTCCCCTCCACTGTTTATCTTTTCACTTCCCCGTTTCTCTTCCTGACATCCCTGTACAGCCGTTGTCCGCCCGAGTGGAGTGCATTTCAGAATCAGCTGTTTGTTCCTTAGCGAATATGGTGCCTGAGGAGGAACCCAAAGGGTTTGCATAATAATAATAATGAAAAAATTGATGAATTTAAATAGAAAAGCTACGCTTGAGAGACATTTCCATAAAAACTACTATCTAATGTACCGTATGGCATATCATTCCGTGAGGTGACCCCATGAATATAATTACGTGGGCTAGTATTATTAGATTGCTTAATGCCGTGAGTCATGATACCAAAGGAAAGCTGCTACGTGGGATTCAGGAGCATCATAGGTTCACACACATCATAACCCACTGGGAGCGCCTTCATCCGATTCTGCCTGCACGACTTTAATCAAGGAACAGATGCACTCCTGACATGGGGTTCAGAAACGCGAAGAGGCAGACGGGTTTCCAGAGGAACTCGAGCATCGCCAGGGGTTTCCGTGGCTCCTACGCACAGGGCAGGCTGTTGTGGTACTGGAAGTTTCCACAGACGAGGAGGAGAACTTCCCCATGCTTGTCTAGGAGAAACAGTCCCAGACCTAAAAATATTCTTGTCCACTTAGAAGAAGCTCTTTGTCCCAGCTCCTAACTTTTTTCCTCTCTATCGCTCTCTCTATCTCTTCTCTCTCTCCCTTGGGCCTTGTTCTTGACAGACAAAGGCACGTGCGGACTGGAAACCACAATCAAAGCTCTTAAAGTTGGCCAGCCAGCGCCCACAGACGTGTCCCCCTCCCCACCACGTCCCCACCCCGTCCCCACCCCCCACCACCGTCTCCCACGGTAGCCACGCTTCAGCTGTGGATTCGTTCGAGCAGATTTGGCAAACACGGGGGAATGGCGGGCAGTGGATTTCAGACAGGCAACGGCGGCCATGTGCCAGTGTGCTGTACCTGCCGGGCCAACGAAGGGGCTAATGCATGGAAGAGCGACTCGGGCCAGGCGAGACCGCAGGGGAGGAGACGGACTCGGCCCATCAGACGTGCAACCCTGCAAGGGGACCCGCTGTTAGAAATACGGGTAAACACAGATCTGAGAAACTGCAGAAATAATAGCAGAAAAGACACATGGCGAGGTGGGCAAGGTTGCATATGAACCTGTGCTACCATTTATTCTCCATTGGTCTATTTTGGTTTATTTTATTTATTGATTTCTTCTAAGCCCAGTTGCACCAAGGCACCATATCCTGGACTGGCAGGAGCAAAGCAGGTGACGTCTGGCCCCGTGAAGTGATGTTAAGGGTCAAAAAACGAATCCATCTTATAAGTTATTCATCTTTATGGGCCCCTTTATGGTCCAATTTAAATTAGATTGAAGTACTTTGCTCCTTTCATTGTTTATGGTTAACGGGCAGGAGAGCACTTGGAAAAGTTTCATAAAAAGTTGCACTGAGCCACAGAGTACAGGGAATGGCGCCTGAGGAAAGCCAGCACCAATTAGCACGAGCGCAGATGTGTTCCATTGTGATTCGTTCACATGATCCCTCTATGTGATCCCATAAGTCTATTGGCATTCCTCTGCCCCATGCAAATAAGCAAAACACCTAAGCCAATCAACACGCACATATCAGGAATGCGTATATTCTGGTTAGTACAGAGGCTTAAGGAGAGGAGTGAGAGAGAGAGAGAGTATTCCAGATTTCTGTGCCAGAATAAACATGCAGGCCCTGTGTTTGCGAAGGTCCCTGGCCAACTCCAGCCTCCATGGTGCCACCTCCCCCAGAAGCATAAATAGAACCACAGAAGTGTGCTCCACTTGGAATGAGCTGACCTGAAGTGCCAGTGTAAATCCTCAGTTGAGCCTGTTTTGAGGATTCAGTTTCTTTTTCTGAGGGAATGCACCAGATCTGTATTATTCCACTACGGGCTGACATCCGGCCCATCTTCTGCAAGCACGTTATCGACGCTGGCCGGCTACCCCTTTACGCCTTTACACCTTTCTCTGACTTTTCCTCTCCAGAGACTCAAGACACTTCCTCGTATAACTCTTGACATTTTTCTTGGTTACAAGAAAACTCGGCAAGAGGAACAACACATTTGTTCGACCGAAACCTTTTTTCTTTCTGAGTGTGTTGCCTGTAGAATCAGACTTATCAGAGGCACCCTTACAATAAAACAGCACTGATAAGACATAAGAAGTCAAGGAAAAGAATGCTGCCTTGTCTAAAAGCCAAACTCAAGTTTGTCCTTATAGCACCCTCGTTTGAACGCAATAACGTCACATTACATCGGAGAGAATTAATTCTTGCCTGTCGTTTACAATGAATGTAATTATTATTTGTCAGTTGTATATCACTACCTGTAAACTGAGGCAAGACGCTGAGTGAGCCAGCAGAAAGGCCGAGACACACAGCGAGATCAGAACTACTGCAGAGAATGAAAACACTGAAGATGCTGCAAAATGTTCTTGCCAGTCCAACCGTTTGGTCTGTAGAGGGTGAGAGACATTTGCTCCAGTCCAATTTCATACTGATGGCAACATTTCAGGTTTTGCAGAGTGCGTGATCAGTGCGGAGGTGGTGCTGTTAATCAGACCAGGGCCCATTTCATTCATTATAGCCGACGCATTTGCTGAGCAACAAACAAAAGTTCTGAGTAATGCATTTACGTCATTATCATTTTAGACATTTATTTCAAGACACGTTGCACGCTGTTTCTTTAAATCTCCAGTGCTTGGTCTCTTTGTACGCTATGGTTTCTGTGAGAATTCAAATTTCAAAACATACTTTCACTTCAGAGAAATGACATGGGTGCATGTGGTCACATCCCAAGAAACCTGCACTAAAAGAAGTACAGGTCCTCTCTCCCTTTCTTGCTCTCTGTAACTGAGCCTGCTGATGTAAAGTATCCCAAGGGTTATTTCTAAGCACCCAGGAACCAAACCACCTCCCCTCCCCCCACCTTAGCCCCTATTCACATACCACTCCCACTGTGTGGAGGCTCCCCGGACGCCTTTGATGAGTCTGGCTTCCGTCTAATTAATGAAAGGAAATTGGCCCTCTTTCCTTCCCCCTTCAGCTTTAATACATCTGATGGCTCATTAAAAGCGATTCTGTCCGCAGCCCCACACCGCGATATCCAATCCTGCTGGGAGCAGAGGGAGCAGGGAGGTGGAGTGAGGCGGAGTGAGGCGAGGATGAGGTGGAGTAAGGCAGAGTGAGGCGAGGTGGAGTGAGGCGAGGATGAGATGGAGTAAGGCAGAGTGAGGCGAGGTGGAGTGAGGCAGAGTGAGGTGAGGGTGAGGTGGAGTGAGGCGAGGATGAGGCAGAGGCGAGGTGAGGCTGAGGCGGAGTGAAGGTGAGGTGGAGTGAGGCGAGGGTGAGGTGGAGTGAGGCGAGGATGAGGCAGAGGTGAGGCGAGGCTGAGGCGGAGTGAGGGTGAGGTGGAGTGAGGCGAGTGAGGCGAGGCGAGGATGAGGCAGAGGCGAGGCTGAGGTGGTGTGAGGCGAGGGTGAGGTGGAGTGAGGCGAGGCAAGGCTGAGGCGGAGTGAGGGTGAGGCAGAGTGAGGCGAGGATGAGGCAGAGGCGAGGCGAGGCTGAGGCGGAGTGAGGGTGAGGTGGAGTGAGGCGAGGATGAGGCAGAGGCAAGGCGAGGCTGAGGCGGAGTGAGGGTGAGGTGGAGTGAGGCGAGGGTGAGGCGAGGTGGAGTGAGGCGAGGATGAGGCAGAGGTGAGGCGAGGCTGAGGCGGAGTGAGGGTGAGGTGGAGTGAGGCGAGGGTGAGGCGAGGTGGAGTGAGGCGAGGCTGAGGTGGAGTGAGGGTGAGGTGGAGTGAGGCGAGGGTGAGGGTGAGGTGGAGTGAGGCGAGGGTGAGCTCTGGACCATTTCCCCTTCCCTCCTCGCTCCTCATTCCCAGGGCGGACATGTGCTCCACTGGGACCGAATGGGGGGAAAAATGTGCAGGACTCCCCAGACTCCACTGGCAGGCAGAGAAAATAGCTAAACTTAAACAAAAAAAAAAAGTTTCTTTTGTCGCCGGCTGCTTGGGACTTGGCTAATTTGTCCCTCTGCTAGCTGCGTTTGCTGGGAGCCCCTCAGAGTCCTCGCCTGCTGGATGTGGAAGCTACGAGGTCAAGGCCAGAATATCATGAACACTGTTCAGCTCGTTCTGTCCCAAGGCCTCACTGAGACAATGGGAAACACTCCCCCCCCCCCCCCCGCTTACCCAGCATGCACTTGGGACAGCCTTCGGAGACTCATCTGTGCAGCACGCTTTTATTTACCGCTAACTTCCTTCCCCCCAAAACAGTGGGCTGTGACTACCAAAAAGCTACTTGAATAATGAACACCATGTCTCCGAGCTTGTTTCTTCCTTTAAACACTACAAGAGTCCCAATTTAAAACTATTTAGCCTTTGCCAAATAGCTCTTTGATGGAATACACTGTGGGGTCTATTAATGCTTAAATATGATTTAGGGACCTTTGGGGAGAAGCAAAGTCAGTCAAGTTTATCATTATTTAATGCCTGACTGATCATGTTGTAATGGTGGACAAAAGTATACACTTGTGATTTATAGTTTGTGATATAAATGAGTTTTTATGTGAAAAAGTGGCTTGACTCATTTTTCACCCAGGCCATTGTTCTCAAATGTTGCTGTGTGTAAAACGTATCAAACAGGCTTGTCGTTGACAGCGACATTATTCACTCTCCAGTGTCAGAGCACCGGACATCATCACGCGCTTGCTAAACGGCGTCGACCGTTTGTTTTCAGAGAGGATACATGTTACAAAAAAAGCTTCTGTGGCCATTAGGTTGCATTCAATTCCGTGTGCTCGAGAAAGCAGGGCTGCTGTCCACCGGATGGCGTAACCTACGCAAGAGAGCAGCGAGTGCGCTTTCGCATTTTCTCTGTGTCTGCTTCGCACCCGACCTGCCCGTCTGCTTCTACAGCAGAATCAAACACGAGGTCAGGGACAAAACAGCGCCCAGCACGACAGGCGGGCGGACCAGGACTGGTGGGCGGACGGTGGACCCCGCTCCTGCTCGCTGTCCCTCGCCGGCTTGAGGACGAGGACCCCTCTCCACACCTCGCCCACGGCCCACAGCCTTTGTTTGCTTTCATCGAGTGAGAGACGCTTCTGCGTTCTGCCTCGCCCGCGCTCACGGCTCACGGTGATCCACTGCGCGCAGACGCTTTTCATGATTGGTCCCTAATGGCGTTTGTTCCTTTTCCCCTCCCCCTGTGATTGCGCAACTTTGCGGTTGGATGACTGCTGCTCTCCATGTTATGGAGCTGCTGGGGCGATCACAAAGGAGGAAATAACCACCATGACAAAGGAGTGAAACTGAGGTGACGTCTTCTGTCTAGATGCTTATTTTTCCCCCACTAACGTTCACCTGTTCTCCTACATGCCTGACAGACATCACGTGCCATTACGTAGGTTTAACACGTATTGCGAGAGAGAGCGAGGGGGGGGGGGGTAACAAGAGATGATCAACCAGTATCCCAAGATCACAGTAACAACAGAATATCAAATAGCACCAAACACTTAGTCATCAAAAGACAATTCTGAAGAAGTTCTCTTATCTGGCAGAACCCCCTCCACTTATTCCACTGCTGGCAATATATCTAAATAACTCCACGTTTCATTAAAAGGGCTGGATCTATAATGGAGGCCTTTGGGGAATTGGTGGAGTAATTGCATGTAGCCTGCAGAACTACAGGGCAGCATTCAGCAAATCTCTGAACTTCAGTGACCATTAGTGTGAGAGTCACAGAAACCCGATCAGCATTTGGACAGAGATGGAGACCCATCAGTCACTTGATGCTGTTTCAGCACTTTGGACAGCGCCTCACTGTAGCCCAGAGGGCTCTGGTCTGCTTCCATACATTATAGCACACAGAATCTATTCCTGGAGCGGATTGTGTATTCATCCAGATAAACGTTTCATCATTTCTTTGTCATCCTAATTTGACAGTGAAAATGGACCCATTCATTGTATCTAACAGCTATTCGTCTTAATCTGTTCAAACCATAGTGAAACCTGTAGCCAGAGCCAAACCCAGAGATAATTTATGCCCAAGGCAAGATTGGCCATGTGTCGTCCCTATGTTTAAAGTGTTATGAAGTGTGTATGTGTCTGTGTGTGTGTGTGTGTGTGTGTGACTTCCCTACGTCTGCCATCCCCACCACTTTGTTCCCCTTAATCTCAGCATGTTACACTGCTCATCACTCAGTCACAGAGACAGAACATTAGCACATGGCTTACAGAGGGTAATTATCATCTTTAATTTGGGGGTATTTACAAAGGTATTTAAAGCAATACAGTTTTATTATCAGATGGATCGTTTGGACTCCCAAAACACCAGCGTCTACTTACTTATAGACCACCATACAAGTCCCTGGATCATTTTCCTAACTTATGTAACTGTACTTTAGTATTGTGTGTGTGTGTGTGTGTGTGTGTGTGATGCTGGTCACTTGTACCGCTCCTTGCTTGACTGCCCTCCCTCTACAGCTCTACTGCTTCTTCATCACATTGATTAACAGGATGGTTTGAATTGATTCCTCTAACGTGGGCTCCCTGACAGGTTTGCAGAGTGCTGATATTAACGGCAGACGAAGCCCGTCGTGCAACCTCCCCCCCACTGATTAGTGCTGACAAATCCTCACACACACACACACACACACACACACAACCCAGAGTACAAAACCCCCTGCATGTTTTTTTGTATTACACACACCCCCAGGACAGCTGCTCATGAGACGCCAGGCAGGTAATAACACGGTCCAGTCGGGGAGATTAGGCCACTGTAGATCATCCTCTGCTTTACGTGCAGCCGCCTTTCAAGCATCCGTGTCAGATATGGAGTGTCAGCACAAGCAGATCTTATCCAGGACCCCACGCTGAGATCCAGGGGTTAAATAGACAAGGTTTCATATTAGGATACATTAGGCTACTATTAGATGTACTTTACTGTATTCAACACAGATTGTATGGACACTAGCATGCCACAGTTCAACCAATCCTGCACCTGGATCAGTGTCCAATTTGCATGCAATGTTATAACACGTCTGCCAACCGTTTCACCCGAGGGCTTTCGGACAGACGTCAGCCAGCAGGGGGAGCCTATAGGCATTTCGTCCGGATATACTGTATGTGCCTATATGAAAAATATGTAATATATAAAGGACACACATAGGTAACAGCAAACTGTAGCACATATGCTAAAAATATCTTCCTATAGTGCACTGTAAATAAAGCCTACATTCAGGACCAGGAGACATAACAAGTCTTGAGAGCAAGGCTGAAATGATTGCTGGGTAATTCACTTCAATAATAGCGGGCTGACAGAAGAGAGGCATGCTGGGTTGAAACCCAGGGAACGGCTCACCACGCCGCCATTTAGATACAAAAGGCATTACGCGCAGTCTCGGACACGTCTTGCCTAACCCTCAGAAGGGCCCCTCGTTCATATGCAGACGTCTGAGGGAAAAGACGCAGAGTCTTTTGTGAGTCGCCCGTTAACAGGTCAGGCCACGGTTTGTGGTCAGTTATAAAGGACGGAGGTTCTGGCATTAACATGTACTTACAACAAGGATGGAAACACGGGTAGATGTTGATGGGGGAGGAAATTGTTGGAAATGTCAGTGCATTTGTCAAATAAGTAACACAAATTCAAAACCACATCTGTAGATAGACGTGAGGGCATATCCAGCAAAGTTGTGCTTGTGTAGTTGCAGCAAACATTAGAAAAACACTGTTCTGGTGGTGTAACCTTTCCCCAGGGCACTGTGGCATCAGCAACACATTATCGCAAACTCATCCATTTGGAATAGTAGTCACATCTCCGACAGAGTGAATGACACCGTTTCCCAAGGACGTTTGAGGAATTCATGAAAACCGTCTACATGAACACTTTTTGCGCCAAGCACATCGACGAAGGAATATTTTCCAAAAATCTTTTCTTTTCATAAAAAGAAACTTGCCAAAATGATCATCCTTGGTAATGGTGCAGTAAATCGAGCTTATGTTAAGAAAATTCAAAATGATTCATTTAAGGAGTCTCTAGTAAATGCGCTTGCACAGAAACAGCTTCATGTATCTGTAGTCGACCCCATCCAAGCACCTCGGCATTTGGCAAAAGTTTGAACTCGATAGGGGAAGCTAGGAGGGCGAGTGTAATAGAGTGCGGTGGAGAGACCCGCCCCAGGGAAACGGCAGGCGCGCACAGATACAGTAAATCACATGATGGATAAAGCAGTCCTGATGTGTAGTGAAGGCGACGGCGGTGACGGGGTTACCAAGGACGCTGTTTTTAACAGAGACCTCAGGATGCTGAAGTGCGCCGTCCGCACTGGGAAGATGGGTGGGGTTGACCCAAAGGGTTCATATTTCACTGGGTTTCGTCACCGCTGATACGGGACTCTCCGGCGGCGGAGGACGCGCTGGGCTCGCCGCGTCGTGCGGGTGAGAGGGAGGCAGAGAGAAAGAGTGAGTGTAAGAGGGGCTAGTGGAGTGTGAGACAGAGACAGACTAAGCGAAAGGTGTAATAAAGTGTGAAGTGTGCGAAGAGTGTGTGTGTGTGTGTGCGTAGAGCACATGGCGCATGTCGAGTGGAACCAGCGAAGCACACACACTTTTATTCCCTTCTCTGAGGAGCTCAGCAGGAACTGTCCTCTGAGCACCTGCAGACTGATCCGCAGGACGTGCATTGTCCGGAATGGCGGGTTCCTTCGCCGCCGAGCACTTTGCCCGTTGCTCAGGCATGACAGCACCTGTTCAGCGGCCCAGCCTGCTCTCGTCGTTCTGGGTCTCAGAACCTTCCGGCACACACACACACACACACACACACATTACGGAGTGCTTTCTGTGGCAGGAGGCTATTGTGGTAACCCAGAGCTTCAGGACACGCACTGGAGATTTGGGAGCCACACGCCTCATAAGGCCTCATCACCAGGAAACGCAACGTCCTTTTACGGAGAAAGCTGGGAAAACATCCGGTTTTCTGGCTCTGCAGGTGTTTAGAACATGAAAATCATTCTGCATTCTCCACTTTCATTCCAAGTTCAAGGACAGTCGAGTCGAAATTATTGAACAATAATGAATTTGCATTATGTCCCAGTAATTAGAAATGTAGAAGCAGAACAATTTCAGAACAATTTCTAATTACTACAAGATGCAATAGATCAAATGATATTTTACAACACTCAGCATCTACTGCACAACACACTGGCCCTCCTCATCACTGGTGGTTATTACTGCTGTGTAATCAACAGCATTCGGGAACACCGGTGCTCCTAGTATTGCTCACGTCAATGCAGAGTTCCGTTTAATCTTACATTTCTACCCTCCCTCGTGCCCTTCGAAAAGAATTTCCCTTCTTTCCTATCAAACTCGTCCTGTACAGGTCACTCAGCAAGCTCGTGTCGGATGCTACAGAGACCCTTCTCCAAAACACCACACAAACAAACACAGAGCCTCTCAGCTCTGTCCTTATCTTCCCCCTCCACTCTGGGGTCTGGAGTCTCGGAGCGCCGCGGTCTGGATCCCAGGCGCACGGGGACGGGGAACGCGGCAGCGTCGGAACGGATAGCACGAAAAGTTGCTCCCATTGGACGTCTCCGCCCCCCCCTCTTCCTCCCTGCGCCCCGACGGCTGCGTCCCGCAGATAGGCAGCGCGCCTCCTGAATGCGGGACGGCCTTTTGTTCTCTTTTGCCTTTTGTATCTGTCGTTTTCTTCCTCTCCTCTCTTCCTGGGCGTTTTTTTCCAGCCGCAGGTTGTTTGTTTCCGAAGGTTTTTGTGGTGTCACCTTGCGCCGCGTTCCAGCGTCTCTGCATTGTCTCCGCACATTCTTCCCACATTTCAATAGCTTCCCGCCTGTTTGTTCCTACTGCAACGCAGGCCCTAGGTGAAGGCAAGCTAATTTGCATATTTAACTGGCTGATTACGAGCATGTAAAATTCCACTGGCTGCTCTTCCCTCACGGTATAAGGAGGCCCCTGCGAACGAGGGAACCTCAACCTTTTGGGTGTCACATGAACCGACACGAACTGACACAATCCTCATGTCGCGGTGTCGTGCCTCAGTCAGGCAGTGCTGACCAGCTCTTAAACAAAAACACCACACAGCAGTACGTCACCACTGTAGAAATCACACTGCCCTCTTTCCTCAGAGTTCTGTGATAATCTCTCCACAAAGGGGGTGATTACATATTCCCAAACAGCCGCCACTCCTTTATCCTTTATTCCATACTGAGCTCTAATGATACATTAAAAGTCTGCGTCAGAGAACGGCTTCCTTCAAAACCCGCAGGGCCGTCCTTGTTATCAGATGAGCTGCTCTCTCGTCGAGCCCTGGTGGCGGTGCGTGAGAAAGGGGCTTTTATGTTGGAAATCAGGTCGTCCATACCAAGAGACCACGAATACTCTGTGTCTGCTAAGGGCCCCGTTTTTTTCCCAAGGCCTGATAAAATCCTGGCGGAGAAGAAACGCATAGAGGATGAATTGTGTGTCTGGGATTCTGTTTGCCTATCCGGGTTCTGCCTGAATAAGGAGATTGCGTGTGTGTGAGCGTGTTGTCCTCTCTGACTTCTTATTGCTGCTATTTCCTAAACCACTTTTGCACTCCCACCACACACACACACACAAACACACACACACACACACACACGCCCTCCTGCCCCATCTCTTTTTTTCTCAGCCTATCAGTTTTCGCCCACCACATTTCTGGCCCTCTCCTGCTCCTCTCTCGGTAACTGTCCTTCCATCTTTCTGTAGTCTAACACCTCGTTTACTCAGTGCTCCCCTGTTCCTGCCCCACACCATCCCCACCACGTTCCACCAGCTCAGCTCTCTGTCAACCGCCATACTTCCAAGACACTCTTTTACTTCCGCCCTCCGCACTATATTCGATTTAACTTCGGTTCCACGCATCTCTCTCGCTCCCCCTCTCCCTCTCTCACATTCTGTCTCTTCTCTCAGTCATCTCTCTCCATCTCCCGCCCCCACCTTCCCCAAAGACCTGCCCGCTGGAATCGCCAGTGGCGTTCAGGTGGTCTGGAGAGGGAATGCAGCTAGGCTACAGAGCCACTGCTCTTTCTGACCAATCGAAAAGGTCTGACGCCGCATCTCATTACCGCCGCAGCGTTGGGTCCAGCCCCTCCAGAGCTCTGTCAGGGTTCACAGTGTGGCTACAGCCCCTGGGCCGCCCCGGGGGCAAATTCACCTCCCCGCTCGCTCTCTTTTTGCCAGTACACAGGCAACACATTTCTGTCATTAACTGCAATCTCTGCAAACCCAACCATAAAGCTTTAATATTGAGGTCATCTCATTTTTTTTAATGCAATTAGTTTGATGAGTTTTTGAAAGTGAAAAATTAAAACGAATAATAAATACAGTACACAGTGTAGGCACTGCCATAAATGTGAGATCTTTAGATCGGAAGTGCCTGCATACACCAAGATGCATGATTCATTAGTTCCTAATAGCATGGTGTTGGCGCTGGTGTCAGTGATCGAAACCGTGTGACATTAATTTGCACATTTCTAAATTAAACAGAAAACACCATGAAAGAGGATGAGGATGTGTGATTTTCGTTGTATTGTTTCAAGTGCTCGCCCACACTTTGGCTTCGCATTTCACACCACCTGCTAGGGTCCCTCCTCTTTGTCTCATCTAAACACACACACACACACAACCACACACTCATACAAATGGCTCTTATTTATGACGAGTGTTGTTCCTTTAGAGTGTAGTGTGCTATCTCAGTAACACATACTTTATTGTTCATACAATCTTCTAATGCTCAAGCACAGATAAGTCATTCTATTTAATCCCATAGTGTTACATCGAAGTTCTGTTGTTCATTTTGTTTTACAAGTAGGTCCCCCACACTCAGACGGATATTATGGCTTCTTTAAAGTGTTTGAGCTCACACATATAAACATGTTCATACAAACACACCACCCCCCACCTAACACCTACTCCTCACACCCAAGCCCACAACCCCACACCTCCGCACACCTCCGCACGCCCCCAAGCCTAGCCCACCCCAACTCACCCCTACCCCTCACCCCCTACCTCACCCCCACCTCGAGGATGAAAGATCCTCAGAACCACTGGAAATCTGAGTCGACGCCGAGGGCTTTCGCAGGGGAGAGAAGCTTCCAGAAGCTTCCAGACCGAGCGTGCCGCTTTATCGTACGGGGCCGAGGGGAGAACTACGGGGTGCTAACCCTGGCGCGGAGGACCAACGTTTGGCTACAAGCTGAAAGACGCCCCGCCTTCCCAGATCCCTTATTACTGGATTACTTTGCATGGTTCAAACTTCAAAATGTCTTTGGCATTTTAATAAGCCTCTCTGGGTGTGTGTGTGGTTGTAAAGGTAGTTTGCTGAAAACCACAGGTCTCAGAACTAGGACTGCTGCACGGCTTCTTACACAGGGAGAAAAACACATCAGGTGGACAGAAATGTAGCTTCGTGAAGTGAAATTAACGGCTTTATTGCTTGAAAGCTTCCACGAATCATGAATTCACAAAGCACTTGGACAATACATCATCATTCTGTTAAATATAGAAATAAATCATTTCTGCGACTAACTGGATAAAGGGCGGGAAAAGAACAAACAACAAAAAAAAAAAACGTCAGTGTGGATTAATGGCTTGACTGGGCTTAATTGAGCAACAGAATCAAAATGAGTTTGGTTGGCGTTCGTGCCATCAGCAGTGAGGGCTTAATGCCTGTGCTGAGAGCTCAGGTCTCGGCTTTGCACCAGTCAGTGTTCAATCAAACTACCTGCAAAACACCCCAACGCCCAGCTGTAGCTCTGGCCAGTTCCCCCATCCCAGAAACAATGCAGGAAATGACGCAAGTATGTTGAATCAAAACACAGATTGTAGAACTGTATGACTAGTTCACTCCTTTGTAAAGCCTTATATGGTCATGTTGATTTTGGGACCAGGTGAGGCAGAAGAGAGGAAGGTGAGGAAGAGTGTCTAATCGTAGGGCGGGAGGCCGAAGAGCTCCGGCCTGAAGTCCTCCATGCTGTCTAGCACCAGCGTCGCTCCCCGCCTGAGGCCTCGGTCCAGGTTCTGGTCGGGGACCATGACCACCTGCATGCCGGCGGCACGCCCGGCCACGACGCCGTTGGGAGCGTCCTCGAACACCAGGCACTGTGGAAGAGAGAAGGGCGACACGTGACCGTCCACATACCCTCCACGGAGTTACGCGCCGGGGAGCCGAATATGCACGGGCCGCGCAGCATCCATTACACGCGGAGTTCAGGACGCGCTAATAAGAAGTAAAGGTTAATGTAAAGGTTAACGTAAAGGTTAAAGTAAAGTAAAGTAAAGTAAAGTAACAGGGCAGATGAACGCAAGTGAATGTGCTGTGAAGGGCAGCAAAGTTCTAGCGGATAAGCTTTAGAACTACGCACGTTCATGTTGAGGTTTGTACATTCATAAGGTCAAAGTTCAGTAAGGGAGGCCCGGGGAGGGACTCCAGCGTCTAGTCCCTGCATGAAGCCAGAGTTCTCATGGGTCACCTGAATACAGTCTCAGCATCCATCCACGACCACTTCCTGCTTCCTGCCCTCATGCTGCTCTTGGAAGTGGGCTGTGACCACGGGCTTCACGCAGGGTTCATCTACGGTCTGTCACCACACAGCCAACATTCCCAGGGCTCCGCTGCGCACGGTCAATATCTGATGCAGAGCGTAATTTATTTGGCCTCCCGAGCAGCCGCCCCCGATACGCACCCCTAACCGGACGGCACACGCAAAAGCGAGCGAAGAAACGAGTTAACTCCAACAGCTCGGCCGAAAAAAAGAAAAAATTATTTCGCTGTGATTCTCGCAACAACCGGCACATGAAAGGCAGGAGCGGTCCCGTCGGCCCCAGAGCGTTGGGAACCGCGCGGTTCTTCCCCGTACGCAGAAGAACAAAGCCCTACTTGACTTCTCCATGAATGGACGTCATTGACTTGTGCGATGGCGCGGAGCCTGTTGCGCGGCGGCGAGGGCAGCGTCGCGCACAAAGGACCCGGCGGAAACGCCGGAGCACTTCAGAGCGGAAGGCTCGGC
Organism: Brachyhypopomus occidentalis; assembly: GCA_020368025.1. Taxonomy (NCBI): domain Eukaryota; kingdom Metazoa; phylum Chordata; class Actinopteri; order Gymnotiformes; family Hypopomidae; genus Brachyhypopomus; species Brachyhypopomus occidentalis. The sequence goes on along the minus strand of JAGXOD010000247.1, from coordinate 6,763,966 downwards.
CAAGTCCCTCCAGTCGAGGGCCGCAATTAAAAATCGCAATTAAGCCAAAGAGCCCTGCAAATGACCCCTAATCAGAGAGACCTGCGCTGAGAGAGCGGAAGCTTCAGGGGAGGGGGGAGGGGGGGGTTGGAGCACAAAAGCACAGTGCAGCATGGCCGTTAATGCTGGCTTCCTCACCACCGGTGGGTCAGCAGGGGAGGGGGATTTCTCTTGTCGGATTAGCAAAGGTCTGGTACACCTCGGGCCAGAGACGGACGGTAATTACTCAAGTATGAGGCAGTCGCCGAACGCCTGTCAATCACGCGGGCAGCCGAGAAGGCAGAAGACAGGGGAGCACACGTGAAGGCAGAAGACAGGGGAGTTCACGTGAAGGCAGAAGACAGGAGAGTTCACGTGAAGGCAGAAGACAGGAGAGTTCACGTGAAGGCAGAAGACAGGAGAGTTCACGTGAAGGCATAAACGATCAATTGGTCTATAGCAATGGGTCCAAAGCTTCATATATAGAGGCTGTAACAAAGCCTGCTTCTGGTACTTAGCATGCTTAAAAACTCAAAATGCAAACTGTAGCCCAGTGACATGGCTGACCAATGAAGCTTTTCGGAAAGGTCTGTTTATATGGGGGGACATGTACACCAGGCTGTCGGCCGCCCGCATGTACTGAGCAGAACTTTCCTTAACAGCTGACAGAATTCCGAAACTCCCGAGGAAGAATTTCCAACCTTTATCTCGGCGTGCGCGTCTGAAAGTACACGGGCGATTATTCGGTGACAGTGAGTAACATGAGTGGGAAGATACAGACACAAAGTCTGAGGGACCACTGCTGCACCACACTGAAGGATGGGACGTGTGTGTGTGTGTGTGTGTGTGTGTGTGTAGGTGTTTTTGCAGAGCTCCAGATGAGTTGCTAGCCCAACAAACACACCTACGGTTTCTTTTCTGGTATGATTACACACACTGAGGCTACTAAGGACAAACTCAATTTGTCATTAAGGACAAATTTTTAGACTGCATTATGGAAATTGAGTACCATTTCCTGTCAGAGCCAACAGTCATTTAAAGGACAATTCACAGAAAGTTCTAGAAGTCAAACATAATTGCTGTACTGGGTAGATCGTGGGCTGCAATATAACCATGTAAAACCACTAGAGGTAAAAGGCAAGTTGAAGCGAATTTTAAGGAGATGAGACAGCTGCCACTGATAGATGTTCCACAAAGTCAAAGGACAAAGTCAAAGAGACATCAGCGCTGGGAGAGTGTAACGTACCCCTCAAACCTCCCAGCTCAACGGGGAAGGAAATCTCCCTTCTTGCAATGTAGCCATGGCCAGACGACGCATGGTCCTCACCTGCCATTCACGCTCAGACCAAATGTTCGGACACCAGTACAGAGGATGACCATTATAATAAGTGGGTGGACTCACATCGAGATTGACATTTAGCACTTGATCTGGGCATGACCAGACTACACACACGCAGGCTCACACACACATACACACACACACAGGCCCATAACGCTTAACGTGAACTGCTGACGTGACCCCACACGTCGGCGCCCATCTGTGGATCAGCGCGCTGGGAGAATGTCATGAGCCAGATGACCGGCTCTCCCGCGCGCGCGCGTACGAGCGTACACTCGCAAAAGCCAGACAGCGAAAGCCCTGCACACGTGTGCAGGACAACGGAAAAAACCCAGAGCGGTGAGGGAGCTCTGACAGGCAGAGGAAAAATCTCATTAAAATTACCTATTCCTGTCAGAGCCAGCCAGAAAAGACAATTCTGAGAAACATGGCACAAGCCCTAATATAGAGCACTGTATAATGTAGCCCTGGAGGATAGACACGCACGCAGACACACGCGTGCTTACACGCGTGCTTACACGCGTACGCAAACACATACATGAGCACAAACATGCTTAATAAATGCATCACAACTCTGGTTAAGATGTTAAAGAAGTCACACCCGTTAGTCAAGCTGCTCTAAATAGCGTCCGACACTGAGGACAAGCACAGGGTTCGCTGGAGCCATCTTAGCCGTTAATTACCTCCAGCCCGGAACGGCGAGCGCCCCGAGGTGGCGGGACCGTGGATGGACGGGTCGCTCGGGAAACTTCGCTGACCGCGCGCTCACTCGCGAACTCGGCCTGCGTCTCTCCACGCTTAGGACAGCACACAAATACCACACAGGCTGTTTTGGGGGCCGCAGGAATGACGGGCGGGCGAGAGCCAAATAAAGCCAGAGCACAGGGACACTCGCTCCAGCACTCGCCATCACACTGCTGACAAAGCACAGCCAATCAGAAGGGGGAAAATAAACGCACAAATGTAAGGTGGGCGGGCCTTATGTGTCTGACATGCATATATATCTGTGTAAAGTGGGCGGGCCTTATGTGTATGACATGCATATGCATCTTCCTAAAGTGGGCGGGCCTTATGTGTTTGACATGCATATGTGCCTGTGTAAAGCAGACAGGCCTTATGTGTTTGACAGCATATGGGTCTGTTTATATAGTATACCGCTAGGCTCTGTATGTGGGTGTTACTGCCTGTGTGTGTGCCTGTGGGGAGGATTGTTAAAGCTATTCTCAAGACAATGATAGATTGCAGGCTACATCTTTCAAACGATCAGTAAGGCTAAGGGCAGTGGACAATGGGGAGTGGTTTATTATCTGAACTATTGCAACAATGGGGGAGTGTTGGGGGTGGGGGGGGCTTCCTATTCCTATTTTTTGCACAGACCACTTTATTTAGGTGGTGACACATGAGACGATGGCCATTGTCATGGGCGGATATTTCATTTCACTGTTGGGAAAGACAATAAACAGAAAAAAATTCTCAAGAGTAATTCCTGATGGGGACACCAGACACACCACCAAAAACAGTGCTGTATGAATTCATGTAGGTGAAGTTCATCGAAAGTGATCATCGCTGTTACCGTCTTTAAAAAAGAAAGTATTTCGGTAAGTACCCTTTATCATAAATTCATATCTGTCATTTGTAACATCCGTCGAAAATTCAGTGTATTGTGATTAATTGTGCGTCTTCTGCTTCCCCAGACAGGCCTGCATTAGGATACATGACTCCCCTAACAAATATGGCAGCCACCTTGACACACAAGACTCAACTCTGAAGTAATGCAACGAACCACAACAAATTACAACCGCAAATGTGTTCAGCTCAGCGGTGGAAGTAAAGAAACACGCCAGATGTGTCCTTTGTCTTATGTCAACCATGGCAAAGTAGCTATTTACTGCAGGACTGCCAACACTGACACACTTCCTATCTCCACAGACACTTCCCATCACCAATGACAACTGCCCCCCACCCACTCCATAATCTCCCACCACATCATTTCCAACTATGGCCATCGTGCAAAAACACAGCAAACTCAGAGACAAAATGAACTATGAGGTAATCTATGCTCATCATAGCTTCAATCCCCTTCCCATCTCATACAGATCTGAGGAACCAGATGCCTGGTCAAGGGAAGACCAGCCATTCAGAAACCGAAGCCGAGAAGAAAGAAGGACTGACAGCTGAAGGTGAAGGGAATCCATTTCCCGTGGATTACCAGCCAAACGCAGGGCCGATCTTTAACGGATGGGCTTAAACCGGCCTTGAGTCTCCAAAGAGGAGAATGGGTCTGGCCCAATACATTATGGCTGAGTAAAGAAGCCATTTATCAAGTGGTAGTGCAAATTCGACAGCCCTAGATCATACCTTATGGGTTGGCTACAGAGGAGTATGCTGGCACGTGAGCTACATGGGCTTTGAATAAAGCCAATGTATGTCCAACACGCGGAAGGTTCTAGAAGAGTCCATGAACAAGATGGCTCGTTCGTTTGAAAGACTGCCACCTTTGCCTTTCCTAAGAATCCTCAGATTTTTTAGAAACGTGTCAGAGAAACAAGGTCATCTGCTGTTTTACCTGACGACGACACGCGTAATCCACCCTTCTGTGCCGCTCCATAGTGGTAGAAGAACCAAAAAGTGGCTTAAAAAGTCATCTTTAAAAGTACTCAAAAAGTTTAACAAAAAAAGACGGAGCAGAAAAAGAAAGAACAAGCATTGGCATGCTGGTTCTGTCATTTGATGATAAATTTGACTTAATCCTTAATTTCATATCTCATTTCCCAGTGCCCGCATGGCCTTTCCCCAGATGGGGTTAGGAGAATGATCAATACCGCAAAGCTCCTCAATAAAGTCACACAAACACACACACACACACACACACACACACACATACACACATACACACGGATTCTGCAGCCCACATACTTTTCAAGAGGTTTCAAATTTAACAGCTCTCTCTATAAAGACTCCCCACTCAGAGCTGGTGGTTTGATAAAGTGCTCAATAGGGATTTGAGCTGTAAAGTCAAAATAAGAAAAATCCCCATAGTGAGACTGGGCCACAACACAAATAAGGACACACGCCCACACGCACGCGCACGCGTGTACACGCACACGTACACGCGCATGCACTTTTGACCTCATCCTACATCTGAAAGACATGCTACACAACACTGTAGAAAGCAATCAGAATTCTGACTGTAACTGCTTACTGATCAGACCATCTGCTGACCGGTCAGCAATCAAACTACTTCAGTTTATTTTATTATTTATATCCACAGTACTTTAGTGCATCAATGCAGCAAAGCAAGCTAAAGGCATATATCCACTGTTTTTTTTTTTAAAAAGACTAATATCAGCAGAGTTGCCCTTATATTTTACAACAATGTTCTCATAATTCAGTCATGAAAACTGCTTTTTTGTAGACTTGGTAAATTCTAAATTCTAAGTATTTCAGACCAGAATCGAAAGAATCGGTGCCTTCTTAATAAACCGAGCATATAATAATAAACATGTCCTAAACTTTAAGCTAAACTCAAAGTAAGCAAGTTAGCCCAAGTTTCAAAGTTCTGTCGGATGTGGTAAAACTGTCTGGATCTCGTTGGGAATGTTTGACAGGGCGGGGAACATGGGTTAAGTTCCTCTACGGTTCCACGACAGGGTAACAGCAGCCTAACCACAGATCCTCCATCAAGTCACAAAGCCTGCAGACACTGAGAGACTCTGCTTCCAAATCAGCAATGACAAAAATGTCACCTGACGGATGGGGACGGTGTTGCTCATTAATCAAAGCGAGGAGACACGGGCTACTACACGGGCTACGTCTCGCCCCCTCGACCGTCCAACATTACTGTACTGTCACCATGACGGATGGCGGCGGAACGCACTTCCCCGTCGTTACGAGCCGACGGCGGCGGAACGTGGCTCCCCTCCGCGTCCGAGGCGCTCTCACCGTCTCGTCTCGTCGACCCCAGGATGCGCCGGGCCGACCCCGCCCCTTCCGAGCAGGTCCGGCTCCCTCTGGGGGCGTGAGGGGCGTGGCTCTGAAGAGTGAAGAACGCCCCGTTGTGTCGGAAGGGGAGGGGAGGGGGGGGGGGGCGGTCCTTCCCTAGCCTCGGGTGCGAATGGAGACAGATGACGGAGCGCCCCGTCATTACTCACCTGTGCGGGACTGCTCCTGCGCCTCAGGACAGACAGGCTGCTTGCTATTCTCCACCAGCAGCCCAGCTCACCACTTCCCCTGCACAGAACAATGGGAGCCAGCACTTTCTGCTCGAGTTCGAGCACTGATGTTTCTAATACAAAACCAGCAGCTTTAGGGTACGAACAAAGGCAGGTTCCAGATCTGGGAAAAAAAAAAAAACAACATCCAGAAGAAAAGCACGACGGAAGGTGCTTTTTCCGAGAGTGAAAGCCGTCCGCCGACCCTGTCCGAGACGTGTAATAGTGAGAGATGAAATTTTGATCTGAAGCACTTCTGAAGCACAAGTTCCTACATGTATTATTGAACCTGTGTAGCTGAGGGCCACGCCAGGACACACACCCATTCCATCACAAAAAAGGAGATACGTGACTCGAAAATTATATACATGTGGGTTTCACCTTCTAGAACTGCAGAAGCACTTTGCTTGCATAGCTGACAAAGGACCTCCATCCAAAACATCCTGTTTCTCAGCAGACCGTGTGTTCTAGACTGCAATGTACACTACCCCTACACACACACTGTTAGCATACATTTCTTTAGTTGAGCCAGTTAGGTAATTTTTATGTAAAACCAGTGCATCTACATCCACCCAGAAAGCCTCTGCATGTTCTTTGTTTTTTTGGAGGCCCTTTGCTCTGATTGGAGGAAACAAAAGTCTAACTGTTTGGTCATAATAATCAGCCATGTGTATGGAGGAAAAAGGCTTTTAATCCAAAGGACAGCATCCCAGCTGAGAACCATAGGGGTGCCACAAAAAAAAAGGGTTTGGTGAAGTCCTCAGCTAGAAAACTTAGCTGAAAACTTAGAATTAGATCTTTCAGCTGTACTTTGATCTTCAGCTTCCCTCCAAAAATGTGACAAAATGGCTTAATGACGACATTAGTATTAGTGACCATCAAAAAGCCCTAACCTGAATCCAATAGAACAACCGTTTTCAACCTCTGGACATCAGCCCCCCAGTGGGCTTCGCCGGTACTGCTAAGGGATTTACTTATATATTCTTAATTGACAACAAATATTGATTCATATACAGAATTTTGTTTACACATTTAACCAAATATTGAATACAACAAACAGCGATCATATACAATTAAGCCATTATGAACAAGCAGCTACATGCAGGGTTTTTCAAAAGCAAAGACCCCACAGGCAGTACCATCAAGTCCCACATTTGACTCTTTCTCAACAAGGTTTGCTGACCTAGGTAGTGGCTTAAAATTCACTTTTCTGCATAAGTCTTTGGCAAATGTTTGGCTTCATGTTAGATCAGAATGCGCCGGTCTTTCAGACAAGGCAACGGAGTTTCTGCTGACATCTCAAATATAGCAGTAGACCTCGTTTGGAACCCAAGCTCCATTTCAAACCTTCCTCTCCTCAGCCAAATATCCACCTGCACCTGGGGGCTGTCAGGAAACATCAGGCCTGTCATTTCGCGAGGGAATTTGCTGAAATCTTTTAGCGTGATTATACGGTCGAGAAATTCAACGGGTTACGTGGACAACTGTGTTTGAATTTTAAAGCTTTCGGTATAGTGAAGTCCTGTTAGGGGCCATGATGAGTCCTTTTGTGGTCAGTTGTGTGGGCAGCAAGCTGCTAAAGTTGGGAATCTCTGCCATAGAAAGTTTGCGGACTATATTTAAAAAGCACATCCAAGCAAAGGCATTTCACACACCTGAGGGGGCAGGAGAAACAGAAGAAGCATTTCTGTCAGAAGGCAGGGACAAAACTTTGAGTAAAGTATTGGGAGAAGCTTGTGGAAGGCTACCCACAGAAGACTGATTCAAGTTCAGCAATAAGAAAGCAATATAACCAAAAACTAATGAAGTGAACATTTGACTGAAAATCTAATATAGCACAAAAATCCGAACATAAACCTGAAATGAACCCGTCTCTTAGCTATGATTTTGAAACTACAACTTACGTAAATACTGTACAGAGCCTTATTGATGTAACGGAGGAAATGCACGTTAATGTGAAAAACTGACTTTGAATGTCTTTATCTTAAACGTATTTAAACTTTGGGTCTCAACTGTGAATATATATATATATATATATATATATATATATATATATATATATATATATATATATATATATATTCCTTGTATTGTAATTCATAATATCAGAATTAGGAAAACCTATACTGGCCTTGTGGTCTTTGAAATAAACAGCTAAGCCACAGCTCTGGTACCACATTCTGCAGCTTACTTTTAAAGAGAGCAAACAAGCCCTTTAGAGCACACCTCACTTCCAGCAGGAAGCGCACTCACCTCTCTACTTGAAGCTAGGTAATATTTCAAAGCAAAGCTGGCATAAATAATTAAACGGCTTTATGCTGAGGTTTAAGCCCTTCAAGACGAGCTAGTAGTATCGCATCAGGTGTAAACCTGTCCTGTCCAAACTTTAATAGATCAAAACAACAGCATTTGACAGAAAAAAAGACGTTTAGCGTAAAAGAAAGGCAAGCACAAAATGCACACCGACTACAGCAGAAAGGAACTTCTTAACGGCGAAACTACAGTAGACTAGGAAAAGAAGAACTCACTTTATCTGTTCTCCAGTGTTACCACAGGGCATGCGAATCCGCATAACAATACATGTGAATTAGTTAACTGGATTATAATTTTAAAATTTCACATTAACCGCTAGCTAGCACAAGTGGTAAGTTGATGGTGTTAATGGCGAAGGAAGAGGAGAAGGAGACATGCAGAGAGAGAGACAGAGGGAGAGAGAGAGAGAGAGAGAGAGAGAGGCAGAGTGTGTGAGAGAGAGAGAGAGAGACAGAGTGAGAGAGAGAGAGAGAGAGAGAGAGAGAGAGAGAGAGAGAGAGAGAGAGAGAGAGAGAGAGAGAGAGAGAGAGAGAGAGAGAGAGAGAGAGAGAGAGAGAGAGAGAGAGAGAGAGAGAAAGAGTGAGAGAGAGAAACAGAGAGAGAGGGAAAGGGAGAGGGGAAGAGGGGGACTCCTAGTGCAAGCTAGTGGTCCCATGGGCCCTGTTAAAAAATATTAAAGAACGCACTGAGCAATGGGAACGCAGCAGAGCAGCAGTGGCTTTAGCCAGCCAGATCAGCACTCGTGCACACCCGCCCGTGCACACCCGCCCGCACGTGCACACCCACCCGTGCACGCCCCCTCGTGCATGTCTGCTGCCTTCTCCACCTCCCTGTCGCTTAGATCCCTTTTGCCATTGTTCATCAGCTGAGTGCTAACAAGACAACAAACGAAACCCCCCCCCCACCCCAAACACAGCCCCCTACATCCCACCCCCACCCCGCTACACACCCACCGCACCCACCCTACACTCCCCGGCACCCACCCCTCATGCCCCATCCCCAATGTACCCACCACCCCCCCCCCACAATCCCACCGGCCTTTCTCAGGAACTGAGGTGCTGATGCAAAACAAAGAAAACATTACATGCATGAGGGAGCAGCCTGCCTCATAACCTAGATGAACAAATGTTTCATGAACAGCAACATATGAAGAAATCTAGGATCACTTCAGAGCGTTCTGATGTTCTGATAACTGCTGCGTCCCACAGGAAGCTTCTCATGCATTCTACAGACTCAACACCACCCAGTGAGACATGGACTGCTTTTAAAGAGGAAATCCCATCTTTCTCTCTCTCTCTCTCTCAAGCCCGAGTCTTTCCTCTGGCTACCTTTGTCTTTCGTTCTCTCTCGCTCACTCACCTGCCTGTACCCTCTCCCTTTCTTGTCTCTCCCCCTCTCTCTCTTCTCCGTTTGAGTATCCATGTCACGTTGAGGTGCACGCGGGTGGCACGGTATCATCCGCTTTCCCTCTCAACAACTCAGCGAGTCTCTCTCTCTCTCTCTCTCTCTCTCTCACCCTCCCTCCTTCACTGTCTCTCTGTACCACTTTCATATCTCACTGGAAAGAGAGCTGCTCCTTACTGCACTATTTAACACCTGGCTGGCTGCCTTCCTAGACCTTTCCGGAAGCTTCCGTCACTCGCAGGGACAGTTCACCAATATCAAAAGCAATGTCAAGTTTCGTGGGAGAATAAAGGAAATATGAGTCCAGGTGGTTAGCCAAAATTGTCAAAACACAGATGTTGGCAAACATTATTTTTTCCCCGCTGTTCCCAAACCAATTTTTTTTTTACATCATACAGATTGAAGCAAAAAAGCAGATCTGACAAAAAGGCAACTGGTAACTGAATAGTGAAAGGTTGCGCGCTATGGGTTTTGTGTAGTATAACTACTACAGGGTTTATGTAGACTTTGAATAACACCATCATTCCTTTCTGTCACTCCCCTCTGCTTTTCACATTTTGAACGGGGTGTCATGGCATTGTAAGCTGAACCACGCGTCTAGATAATCCCCGTCCACAGATGACTCATTGCTGTCAGACTTTCTCTCAGCATTTCATACAAGGCAATTGAACAAGGAAGTAAGTGCCTTTGAGAGAACTGGATTCACCAGCTCCCCACGCTTCGTCCGGAATTAAACACACCTCACTCGCTCTCGTATAAACACTTTCACCCGCATGACAACGGACAACCCGGGAATCTCAGCAATCACAACCATGTGCTCCTGAGCTTGGACATGGAGAGGTCATGTAAGCTACGGCAAGCGCAACCGCCGCATGGACATTTTAAAATAAATCTATATTAAGCAATTGCAAGAAATTCCATAAATCATAAAATCTTGTAGAATGTGTCCCACCTGTCAAGGTCAAATGTAGGTCAAACAGAATTCAGAATTCTTTCTACTTTTTGTTTACTTCAACAATCAAGATATGGCTTTTATAAGCTCTAGAGTGTAAATAAACCTGGTACACATACCATGCATCTGAACAGATGAGTAGAGGAATAGAACAGAATAGAAAGAATAGAATATAACAGAATAGAAAATAATAGAACAGGATAGTTCTTTTGTGAATTCTTGATGGATGTAATGACTTAAGTACCTGTTCTGGGTTAGCTGGGGAGTTAAATCTGCTTGCACAAACCAAGAAGATGTCTGGCTCTGGTTTGCCATTCTTCACTTCCGGGTCATCTCCAGTGACGACATGGCTAAAGAGGCTGAAGAAGTCTTTGTGTCTGCTCGTCTTCAACTGAAAGGTCAAACCTGCTGAGCTGGTAGCCACGGCGATGGGGATGCTGTGCTTATGGAGATGAGTGACAAGTTTCTCCACTCCTGAGAGAGAAACAGAGAGACTGTTAAGAGTATGGTCAAAAAGAGGCCTTCGGTCTAGAGACTGTTACAACCGAGCCAAGGGACCCAACAGATGGCACACAGTTCAATTTACACTTCGCTTTGAACTGTCACTAATTAACAGAGCTCCTTGACTCCAAATCTTATTACGCTGAACTCTGGTCAAGATTGGCTTGTTTTTAAAAGGCAAAATATTAGACAGCTGTTGCCTCCTCACAAGAGACCCACTCTTTGTTCTGTGCAAGTCCTGTTTGATGAATAAGGGTAAAATTAGCTTACGCAAACCACATGAAAAGGTCACAATGGTTGCTCATGCTCACAAGTCACACTGGGTCATGCAGTACGTTGCAAAATGTTAGTTAAGAGGCAATTAGAAAACCAGCGGCGGTAGACCAAACAACTGCTGTGACCTTCATTTCAGCTTTTGGATCCAGCTAATTTCACGTTCATTCATCAGCTCGAAGGGTTTTTTCCCCTTCAGTGTATGAGGGTTGAAAAAAAAACAAGTCGCAAGGCCACTTGCAAACATTAATTTTCCTTTACACATGGTATCTGGTATATGCAACGGTGTCACTTACGCATCATGACTAAGTTTAAGTTATGAATGAAATGTTTGTTAGTCGTCGTAAGGCATTATACTGATGTACTGTAATTTTTACGGGAAGCAATTTTAATTGTATAGAATCAAACAAAAAACTATACATTACATGCTTATTACAGATGCCTCATGGTTCCTCGGCTAACGCTCCGTTTCTACTGTTGTGCTAGCAGTAGATGGAAAGCTGTTATCTGTACTACAACTACCACTTTCTGGCAGTCTTTATATATATATATATAAAGACTATATATATATGAGAATGAGAGACAAAGACAGAGAGAGGGAGCCCTGGCTATGCCAGTGTGGAAGTTCTAAATCTACCTAATGTCTGTACCGGTAATGCTACTTTCTTACAATGATTTCATTCTGTTTAATAACCTTCAACTAAATGGCCCCTGGGGTCACAATTCCGATTGAATTTAATACGCAACTGATTTAATACGACACAGAATTAACCAACTACAGCGTTTACAGTAATGACAGCCTGCTGCTGAAGAAGCGTAAGAAACAGGAGATAGTAAACAAAGAACGTTTGGGTTGTTGTTGCATACACAACAGGAGATTTAAAAACGTGTGTGTGTGAGAGAAAGAGAGAGAGAGAGATTAAAAAATGAAGTAAAGTACACAAAGTATTTCTGAAACGTCCTGTTTCTCTGGAAACGTTGTGTACTTTACTATAATTTTTATAATAATTTCTCTACATGCACTAGGTGCACTGCAGTGACTTACCTGGAATCTCTCTCTCTCTCTATAACTATATATATATATATATATATATATATATATATATATATATATATATACACAGAAATACAGACAAAATGTACAGTTGTACAAAATTACCCCTCCCCCCCCCCCCAAAAAAAAAGAACAGACATTACCTGGCATCAGGGCAGCAGAGGGGAAAATGCGCTCCTGTATTTCCCTGGTGTCCTGTAAGAGTTCCTCTGGGGTCATGGGCAGTTCAAGAGAGTCCCGGATGATCCGAGCCGCGTCCAGTGCCTTCTTCCCCATCACTAAAGACTTCACTTCCCATGTATACGTCTTACCGAACCGGTTGCAAATCTCTTGGAAGGAAACCGTGTACAGCCTCTCGGTATCTGCACAGAAAGCTAAACAGGTTAGCTAGCTAGTTCAGTCGAGCAGGAGTTATTTACCTAGCTATTTCAACATCTGGAGAATATGGCACCCAACACGTTAGTAAAATAACCCACTGGTTGTGGAGGAACTGCCACTGATCAACTCGTCTATGCATGAAATGTGCCGGTTGTGCAGCATCCTGGCTAGCTAGTTAGCGAAAATAACCGTGGAAAAAAATATAGCTTAACAGGTCAGCTAGCTACAGAATAATAGCGAGGATTAAAATACTAAAGCACAAAAGCAGCTCTTCACCCACCTAATAATAGCCCATCCATGTCGAAAAGCACGTGTGTAACCGGCCTGTAAGTCATTTTCCTGAGGTGTTCGCTAAGTATGTAGGTACCTAACCAGCCATTCGTGTTTCTTAACTTCTGCCTCAGTGTAGCCTGCCGTCGCCGCTGAGTGTAGACGATTAAAAAAAAAGTATGTGATCGGCAGTATTGCGGTGGACAATCAAAATACAAAATAAATCGTCTTAACTATGATTTAAGATGTAACATGTAACGATTAGTGTAACTTAGTTGTATTATAAATACCAAAATCTACCCATTCATTTACAGAACAATTATGAATATTCCCGGCACGATTGTAAATTGTAAATAATATCTATCTCTGAAAAGTACTAAACAGGCTTCTGTAAAAGATTTTATGCCACTTAACCTGAAATGTATTATACAGCACTGTATAGTATGTATAATGTTAATGTATTTTATCCTATAGCACTGTATAGTAGCTATGTATAATGCCAATGTATCTCATATCCTAATTAATTTGATTCTATAGCACTCTAATTCTAAGTTTTCAGCACTGGCACTTGGTTCTGGCAGAGTTTCGGTTAAGGTTACTCTCGTAACGTATTTGTGCTATCTGGATAAAGCACTTCTGTAAGTCGTTCTGATCAAACCGAGCAACTTGTCGTCCAACATTTACGGCAAGCATTATGGGAAATGAAGTTCTGTCACTTTTTTATGCGGCAGTAGTGTAGCTCAGAGTAACCTAGGATACACACATAATAAATGAATGCAATAAACGTTTTGGTTAAAAACAGCGGGACTTTATGTAATTTATTTAAGTTCATGAAAATGTTTCTTTGTCTTTTTTGTTTATTTGTTTGTTTTAGTCTACTAATAATTTGTTAGTGCATGTCTGTGAATGTGTGTGTTATAAAATAAGGCAGTAAAAAACAGTGGTGCATTATTTCTCATTACAGTTGTTGCATCTGTTTTAGCATTGTTTGTCGCTGTTTTCTGGGGTTGGTAATTATTAGTGATAAGATCGTTCAGTAATAATGATGGCGCCACTGCATGCAGTGATCTAATGCAATAATTATATAAAGAGACAGTGCATAGTGCAAATGAGTGGGATTCAACATCAACCTAACAACCTAATCATTCATGTTAATAATTTCCCAGCACTAACAGCCCAATGTAATCAGCCTTTTTCAAATCATAATCAGCTACTTGATCCATTCAGGCCATTAAAGTGTATTTCACTTCCAATGTAGAACAATGACAAATATGCTTTTCCATTTATAATGAAGAAACTAGTTTTGAATTGGGCTGATTCCCCTTGCCAGATATAGAGACATGTGATATAGGTTTGCTCCAAAACTCTGAAAGGAGATGCTCTGATTGCATGGCACAAACCTCCTAGCCTTTCATCCCCTCCCCCTCCCCCACCCCCATCCCATATCCACAGGAAGTGCCACAGCCAACACAGGGGAAGGCGTTCGCAGATCCGCTGACAAACCCACAGGCCTGGTTGTCTCCTCGGGCTTGTGCTTCTGCTGGGTAATTGGGAGCTCAATGTAAGTGGGTTGTGCCTCGTTAAGGGGTGTGTTTGGGAAGGGCGTGTCTGGGGATTGGTGTTGGAAGAGGGAGGAGATCTTCAGACCTGCTGCAGCTAATGAGGCTATGGATTCCGCATGTAATTGGGTGAGGCTGAGACGGAGAGCTTCAGAGGCAGATCCAACCAGAGGTGTGCTAGGAGAGGAAAGGCGGTGGTGAAGATGTTCAAAGTCAATTGATGGTTTCTTTGCTTTGTCACTTTAGAATTTTAGAAAGATTGCAGATGAGATAGAGCCAGGTCTATAGGTAGATCAGATAGAGACAGGTCTATATATAGATCAGATAGAGCCATGTCCATAGATAGATCAGATAGATCCAGGACTATAGATAGATTAGATGGAGCCAGGTCTATATATAGATCAGATAGAGCCAGGTCCATAGATAGATTAGATAGAGCCAGGTCTATAGGTAGATCAGATAGAGACAGCTCTATAGATATATCAGATAGAGACAGGTCTATAGGTAGATAAGATCAAGGCAGGTCCATAGATAGATTAGATGGAGCCAGGTCTATAGGTAGATCAGACACAGACAGCTCTATAGATATATCAGATAGAGACAGGTCTATAGGTAGATAAGATCGAGGCAGGTCTATAGAGTGTACCTAGTTTTAGTCTGCTGCTGATGATTATGTCTCCCTCTCTAGGTGTAAATAACACTCAAAGGCCATGCCCCATGGGTTTTGGTTCACATTTCATTCCTCCCTGTTCTAATTACATACCTAATACATACATAATATACATATTTACTGAATAATGTAGTTACAGAATAATATGCCTTAACAATAACATCTAAATGCTAAGCCTGGAGTTTAAGAGATTAAACTGCGTCTTAAAGTTAAATGAATTTTAATGTCAGTTCACTTCATGAAATTCATGTGATGTAATAAGGCAAAGAAGAAGTACTTCCTATTTGCCAGCCAAATTTTGGTAGGGTACACTATAATACTATAAAGCAGGCTGACCTTTTCCATTGCCATGAGATATTCAGCCATCAGTCTTTGAGCAAATAAAGAATTTGTATACACTCACCAGCCACTTTATTAGGAATCCCCTGCTAGTACTGTGTTTGGCCTCCTTTTGGCCTGAGAACTGCCTTAATTCTTCATGGCATTGATTCAAAAAGATTTTGGTCGACACTGAAATAGTGGCGACGTGCAGTTGCTGCAGATGATCCTGGTCCACCGCATAACGAAGGTGCTCTTTTGGATTGAGATCAGGTGACTATGGAGGCCATTTGATGGGTACACTGTGGTCATCCAGGAGTGGACATGGCCAACAGCAACACGCTATGGCTGTGGCATTTAACATTGCTCAATTGGTTTTTAAAGAGCCCAAAGTATTTATTACATTACCGTTCATACAAGGCAGGATGAATCCATGTTTACATGCTGTTTATGGCTAATTCTGACCGTACCATTCAAATGTCACAGCAGAAACTGAGAGTCATCAGATCAGGAAACATTTTACAGTGTAATATTGTCCAATGTTGGTGAGATTTGCAAACTGTAGTCTCAGTTGTTCAGTGGCATCTGATGCTTCTGCTTCAAGGTTCAATGTGCTGAGCATTCAGAGAAGCTCATCTGCATGCATCAGTTGTAATGAGTGGTTATTTGAGTTAATGTTGCCTCACTCCATTAAAAGCCATTACATGTTGCGTTTGATTAGCTGTCATTTTAATATGGGATTGTATACCTCTCTGCGAAGCAAAGGGTTAATATCAGAAACACGGTGTGGAGGATTCAGAATGTCAGCTAAATATAGAGGAAATGAACATGGCTACACGAAAAGAGTAGCACATCACCATCTGCGGGAGTCCGGAAGCAATACAGGTGTATTTGTGTGCTTGTGTTTGAGAGAGAGATTAGAGAGAGAGAGACTAATACCATCACACGTGGGCCTGTCAAAAGCATAAAGCTGTGATTTACTCCGTCTTCAAATTACAGCTGATAAGAAGTAGAGCTTGGGGAGATCAACAATGATTGGTGGGTTTGATTCAAAGTAAATCTCCAACTTTGAAACGTCCAGATAATACCTGATATACTGCATAACAGTGATAAGTAACCATGCAAGAATGCATATGTAAATGAACTAAGCCAACATTAGAGTCACATGGCCGGATTTTCTAAACCTTCTAGGGAATTTTGTCAATGCAAACCAAGGAGATGCATCCAGAGCGACTGAGCTTTCTCATCAGCCTTGTGCTACTAACATACGTCTTATGCATTACCGTATGGTATGTTCCTAGTTCTCGAACCACCTAGTTCTGACCGGTTCGGTGGTGTCTGTGCAATGGAAATCCATCCAGATCTAGGCTCAGTCTGACCTTGGTCTGACCTTAGTCTGGACCTAGTCTGGAACTAGTCTGGGCCTAGCCTGGGCCTAGCCTGGGCCTAGTCTAGGCTTAGTCTGGACCTAGTCTGACCTTAGTCTGGGCCTAGTCTGGGCTTTGGGAAAGTGTACATTGCAGATACGTTTTGTCGGCTAATCTTTTTTCCGACCTTGTCTGGCGTCTATGTGCCGGAGTTGCGATTGGCAAGAGACAACTCAGATGGGTGAGTTTGAATGTTTTGATACACACAGCAGAAGTGCTGTCTGTCTGTTTACAGTATTTTGTTTTGACATCGGGCGCACAGTCACTATTTCTGCGAGGCTCACCCCACAATTTATTTTACCGTAGTGGCATCGTTGTGGGATTTGGTACCTCCGGTACCATACCGCTGTTTCAACACCATTCAAACGGCGACTCCCAGAGACATGGGTTCCAGACTGCTTCAGGAACAGTAGCCTTACAGCAGGTGGACTAATCTGACACCAGTTCTGAGTTTTTCTTATACAGGGTCAAAGAAATATCTTGTAATTAACAAAGAAGCGGGTAACATGGCGAAGGGTGAATGAAGATTGCTGGCTGGCCCCCATTTACCTCCCCACTGTAGCAGCGTAGGTATGTGTTGGGTTGTAGAGGATGCGTTTAAGGTAGGAACGTGTGGAAGGCTGCTGGTGTCCCCATTGTCAACCTAAAAATACTATTTTGAGCCAAAACTCTACAAGAAACATATTTAAGTATCCACAATTAAAAGAAGTTAGCATTAGAAGTGTGTTTGATGTCTGCGCACAGTTAGGCTTCTATGTGTCAAAGTCAATGTACGTGCTTGCAATGGCTCTTTGTAGAGATTAATTATAGGCTTTGTCCTATAACAAACAGATAAATCTCTATTCGCTCTGTTGGGCTGGATTAGAATTAGCATAGCAGGCTAATTTACTCAGATTCCAAATAGCCTGATAATACTGACCTTGATCAGTGTACAAGCCATATTAAACATGTCACAATAATTATTAATACTTATTAGGAGAAATTACTAAATTGGTATTAATAATCAATGGCATTAATAAATGGAGGTAACTAATTGCTATCGCGATAAGTCATTCTTGCCTAATTTGCACAAATCACCTACCACTGCTTTCCTTAATTCTGTGTCTATGTGGCAAGGAAAATACCCCTGGTGGTGTTCATATGAGCAAAACCAAGCAGTGAAGTAGCTTTGAGGTCTCTCTTAGCTCTCTTAGCTCTTTTGAGAGTCTCCTGGTGTTTGAAAATGCTTCTGTGCATCAACAATGTCCCCTCACTATTGCCGTAGGTCTACTCCACAACACAGAGCCAATATTATTGTCACAATCCAGTCCATTTTAAAACTTACATCTCTGATGAATAACAATTGATTTGGGGGAAAATACGGTACTTTGCTATCTGCAAGGTGAAATGTCCTACCATGAAATATTCATAAAGTATTCATTATGGCTTATCTTAAAACAAACTCTTTTCAGTAACACCAGTCACCTTTTGCAAACGGAAGGCAATTAACGTCTGAACTATTTACATTATGCAAATTAGCTCATTAATTGGAGTAGCTGATTGGTATCAGCACTTGAGTAATTATTTTTGGGACTGAGAAAGGTATTGGTAATCATGATGAGCAAATGAGCAAAAGAGGCAATGTAAATTCAGAGGGCGGGTCAACATGGTGTGGAACAGGGAGCACAGGGCACTGCCTGCATGACCTTGAATCCTTCATAAAGAATGCAGTTCATGCAGGCTCTCTCTCTCTCTCTCTCTTTCTCTCTCTCTCTCTCTTTCATTCACTCTCTCTCTTAGCTCTTCAGACCACGCAATGCTAGCTGAGACCAGGCAGCAGGTAGCCATTCACAAAACTTGCCAAAACCTTTGAGTGTAACAGAATGAGGTGTGGGCCTGAATCCTTTGCTGTAGCTTTTTCTGTTTAGGTCGACCTTACATAAATGCAGGGTGTTGTTATCGTCTGTTGGCTTTACTACAGAACCTTGTGTTCTCTTAAATAAAGATCAGTCCCTTTGAAAGGAGACCTCGCTCCCTCTCTCTTTCTTTCTCTCTCACTCAATCTGTTTATCTATCCCTCTCTACTCATCCAAGGTAGCCTGGCGCATACGGAAGAAGTGAAGCCCCAATTAAAAAGGCCTGAGAAAGTAATGCCTTGCTTTTCATTAACACGCCCAACACCCAGCTGCGAAAAACATTCAATATTCAAATAAGCGACCTGAATCACTAAGCAGGATTTTGGACAGAGAACCGAGAGGACGGTTGAGTCACCAGAGAGTATGGGGGAGGGGCGGATTACATTCATCCCACTGACTTATGCCAACTTTTCTTTAACTCCCCGCATGCCACAGAGGACGGTATGAACTTTAACATCAACACTCCCGCCAGACAATTTTGCGTATGAGAAAGCCCTTTTCATGAGGGGGGGTTCGGCAACCCGAAGGCAAACTTTAATGTTCAAATCTGCCTACAATGCAGATGAGAAACACGACTAACCGCTCAACATCTGATAGATGTCGGTAGTGAGGCTGCTCGATATCAATTACTGTCTAAATTGAAGTGAAATTGGAAAAAAGGGGGGAAAGAAAAAGATGCAATAACATCTGCGTTTGGTATCTCCTGTGGGCCTGACAGACGAGGGGAAGCCGCACATGTGTGGAGCGGTAAAAAGGCTTCTTCATAGCTCTGCCGCAGAACCCCACACGCCGAGCTAAACGAGAGTCTTAACATGAAGAGGATGGTGTCGGGTGCGTGAGGGAATCTCAGGCGTGTCAGACACGGCCCGCGCCGCCACACGATAAGGGGGAAGTCGTAAAACACGTGTGATGGGGAGCTTTAATCTCGTACGGGGAGAGAATACTGGAGCAGGGCACATGTGACCTGCCTCTGTTGGAAGCTGGTGGACCGTGCAACAGCCATCTTTCACTGAGATGACAGTGTTGGCGGGGTAACGAGTGCATTCGCGCGTGTGTGTGTGTGTACGCACGCATACATGCTTGTTTGTAGGTGTATAGGGCCTGAAACACACCCATGATTTAACATTTGCACACATACACACACAAAGTCACTCCTTTAGACTAATTAAACAGATGGAACCATACGTGCTCCAAATTTAAGAGCGTTCTCGTATCTACTCTAATGATAATCATTTTGATTACCGTACTTGATGTGGTGGCTTCTCCTGATGTTTAATTGCAGACTGGGTCCCTGGGTAAATGGAGGGGGTGGAGGGTCTGTGTGCTTAGCCTGGGAAGCGAAGGAAAAAAACATGGAATACACACAAACACTCACATGGAATATACACAGATGCACACGTGTAATACACACAGATGCACATATATGGAATACACACACACACACGGAAAACATACAGTATGCACGCACACATATTGAATATACATAGACGCACACATATGGAATACACACAGACGCACACATATGGAATACACACAGACACACACATATGAAATACACACAGACACACACATATGGAATACACACAGACGCACACACATGAAATACACACAGACGCACACATATGAAATACACACAGACACACACATGTGGAATACACACAGACGCACAAAAGACACACATACACACAGACACACACATGTGGAATACACACAGACGCACACACATGAAATACACACAGACGCACACACATGGAATACACACAGACGCACACACATGTGGAATACACACAGACGCACACACATGAAATACACACAGACGCACACATATGGAATACACACAGACGCACACATGTGGAATACACACAGACACACACATGTGGAATACACACAGACACACACACATGGAATACACACACACACACACATGAAATACACACAGACGCACACACATGGAATACACACAGACGCACACATGTGGAATACACACAGACGCACACATGTGGAATACACACAGACACACACATGTGGAATACACACAGACGCACACACATGAAATACACACAGACGCACACACATGGAATACACACAGACGCACACATGTGGAATACACACAGACGCACACATGTGGAATACACACAGACACACATGCACACACATGAAATACACACAGACGCACACACACACAGACACACACATGGAATACACACACATGAAATACACATGTGGAATACACACAGACACACATGAAATACACACAGACGCAAACACATGAAATACACACAGACGCACACACATGGAATACACACAGACGCACACATGTGGAATACACACAGACACACACATGTGGAATACACACAGACGCACACATGTGGAATACACACAGACGCACACATGTGGAATACACACAGACGCACACATGTGGAATACACACAGACGCACACACATGGAATACACACAGACGCACACATGTGGAATACACACAGACGCACACATGTGGAATACACACAGACGCACACACATGGAATACACACAGACGCACACACATGAAATACACACAGACGCACACACATGGAATACACACAGACGCACACATGTGGAATACACACAGACGCACACACATGAAATACACACAGACGCACACACATGAAATACACACAGACGCACACACATGAAATACACACAGACGCACACATATGGAATACACACAGACGCACACACATGAAATACACACACATATGGAATACACACAGACACACACAGACACACACACACAGACACACACATGTGGAATACACACAGACACACATATGAGACGTACATGCACAAATATGACCAAAACACTTCACACCCCCTAACTCGACCTCCCACTCTCTCTTAACACACTCACACACAAGTGTACAGCCTCACAGAGCCGCATTTCAGAACAAATCATTCTATGTCACTTAGAGCGAGAGATGAGAGATGGAGGGAGAGGGAGAAAGAGGGGGAGAGAAAGAGAGAGGGAGTCCATACACAGAGGACTATGCCCTCTCTGCGGTGTGGGAAAGCAACACCACGAGGCATCGCAGCACGTGTGCACAACAACGCCGTGTGACGTCACAGGAACCATGCCGGCGTGACCACGACTGGCACGCAAGGCAGGAATTCCACAAATCCATAGTGCACATCCAGCTGAAGATGGATGAGCAGATGGTCTTACCAACCAGACACATCTCATTCAGGAGACAAACGCTCTGATGGATTATTTAAGCAATCAAATCAATAATGCACAACACTACTGCCAATCACAGGGACTAAGATGATCTTTACCGAATTATAAATAATCATCCTATGCTGCACTCTATACCAACTTATATTATGCTCCATGTTATCTTTGCTTTTCATTTTAGTCTATATTATTGAATATTAATATATTACTGTATAAAACATGGCTGTATTGTAGTATATTACTACACTAGTGTACTAATTACTGTGTATCACAGTGTAACAACTATATTGTACTGTGTATTAGTGTACAGTATATAGAATGCATATACTTTACTCTGTGTCCTGTGTTTGATATTCAAGTATCATTTTATGTTGAGTTGGCAGCACAGACAATAGACAATTAGCAAACTGAATGTCACTGCACAGGAATAAAACACTAACTGTGTCACTGTTCACTGTGTGCTGTTCAGTTAAAAACACCACATTTTTTACTCCGTCATCATCGTGTTACATAAATTAACATTTTCCCTGCCAGGTGTGTGAACTCAGATGCTGAAACACAGATGCTGAAACAGCTGATTTTTTTTAACTAACTATCTGTCTCAGCACCTTGATATTCTTCGGTCTTGACCAGGCTAATTTCTTAAAAAGTTTTCCTTAGATGACTTGTTTTAAATGCAAAGGAATTCCACAAGGCACAGTGACAAAGCACCAAGGAACATGTCTGACCCCAACTCACCTTCTGCCTCCTGCACAGAACCAAAGGTTTGACAGGCCTTGAACACACAGCAGGAGCGTGGGTAATTGGTCTCTGAAGCTTTCGTCTGCCCAATTAAGTTCTCTCTCTCTTTCTCTTTCTCTCTCTTTCTTTCTCTCTTTCTCACACACTCTCTCTCACACACACAAACACATACATACACACAAGTATACACTCTGTGACCTCTTAATATAACCTTGGTGTTACATGTAAAAGAAGTTGAATCTTAACACACAGAAGTTGAATCTTTATCATTACTATTGTTCAACAGGTCCTTGTGGCCAGTGGCCTGCCAGATGAGGAAACCACACACATCACAAATGCCACTGCATAGAGTGAAGTCTCACCACTGGACGAGCTGAGGTCACGCTACTGAACAGACAGAGGTCACGCCACAGGACGAGCTGAGGTCACACTACTGAACACACTGAGGTCACACCACTGGACAGGCTGGGATCACACAGCTGGACTGGCTTGGGTCACACCACTGGGCAGGATAAGGTCACATCACTGGATGGGCTCAGGTTATGCTACTGAACAGACTGAGGTCACACCACTGAACAGACCAAGGTTATGCTACTGTATGGGCTGTGGTCATGCCACTGAACAGACTGAGGTCATGCCACTGAACAGACCAAGGTTATGCTACTGGACGGGCTGAGGTCACACCACTGAACAGACCAAGGTTATGCTACTGGATGGGCTGAGGTCATGACACTGGATGGAGCGAGGTCACACCACTGGACTGGGTGAGGTCATGCCATTGGGCAGGTGAGGTTAGGTTGTGCCATACATCTACAATCAGGAAATGGGAAATAAAAGGAATTTGATTTCATTAGACTTTCATCTCAGTGTAGCCTCATGTACACTGAACAAGTGAGAACATTGCAATGGATTCTGATATCTTTATTGATTTTTTCAAGTAAATTTGATGATGCCTTTATTCATTTTCCTTCTCCATTTATTTATTTTTGTTTATACAAAACTCTGTGATCGTTCATCAGCAGCAAAAGAAAAAAATACATCAGATATAAATTTTCTATCTTTTAGTTTACTGTCAGTTGCTCACTGCTGCATACAAGTTTTATAAAAGCAATTTTTAAAATACCGTTTGGTATAATAAATGAATTGATTTGTTGGGATTATTTCTCTGACATTTATTGAAGGTCGTGTTAATGAGAAATGATTCTGTGTTGCGACGTAGCCGAGTTCCTGCTTATCTCCTTCCAGCACTCCCCTGTGTATTACTTCATACTGCAGCCCTGATCATGATCGCTCTTCCTCAGTGCATGTGCATCAAACCAGAAAACAAATGTCATCTAGGACCACCTAATGGTGGCCACTGATCACTGTTTAAATAGGCCAGCCATCAGAGGAGCTATAACACTAACTGACTCACATTCCTCTTCTGAAGCGCAATTAATTTACATGGCTTCTGGACATGCCGTAATATGGATCGGTGCGTTTTAGCCCGTTGTTCATCGGATTGATTGATCGTGTCTGCATTGACCGTGGAGACGCCATATCTGTTTATGCTCGGAGGATGGGTACCAAGGGCGGAGACACGTTATTGACATTATTGTCCCTGGCGACATGAGAAGAAAGTGACAGCTTGTGCAGACATGTGCAGGAATGTGAATTGAGTGACATGGAGTAACATGGTGACAAGCATATTTTACAGTGCAATCCCCAGACTACCCAGAGTCACTGTGCTGGCCCCAGTTTGTGTGTAATCCAGAGTCACTGTGCAGGCCCCAGTTTGTGTGTAATCCAGAGTCACTGTGCAGGCCCCAGTTTCTGTGTAATCCAGAGTCACTGTGCAGGCCCCAGTTTCTGTGTAATCCAGAGTCACTGTGCTGGCCCCAGTTTCTGTGTAATCCAGAGTCACTGTGCTGGCCCCAGTTTCTGTGTAATCCAGAGTCACTGTGCAGGCCCCAGTTTCTGTGTAATACAGAGTCACTGTGCTGGCCCCAGTTTGTGTGTAATCCAGAGTCACTGTGCAGGCCCCAGTTTCTGTGTAATCCATAACCACTGTGCATACTCTGAGTTGCTTTTTCTCTGGCCTCAAACAGCTCTTGTATGAGTCCAGAATACATCTTCTGTAGAGAGCAGAAACATTTGCATCACTAAACAGATGAATCAGAAAGTTTTATGTGCCCTGGAAAAAAATCCCCAAAGCAACGGCACTACACATTTGCCGCTCGTGTTTGGTGCTCGCATTTTTGGTGCTTGTGTTTTCAAGGGTGGCCAGCGCATAGTAATTCAGAAGCAAAGGCTTTGATGGTGAGGAGTGAACAGCAATGGCAGGGAGTGTGCAGACTCGTTTGTGTTACGGTTGTGATTGGACAAATCCTGGAACGTCCGCTGCACTTTAGCGCTGGTCTTTGTTCTCCCGTGGAGTCGCTCAGCACTTACATGACAGGAGAACTTTGACTGTAATTATGACTTATGTGTTAAATAGAAAAAGACTAGAAAGAGAATAATTTACAGTTCCCAGCCCGCAGGGCCTATCAGCTGTCCATCATCGGATGAACATTGTCACTCAAAAAAAAACAACAATGCAGTCAAATCATGAGTTATATTTTTTTAATCAATCTAAACTTTTATATGCGTGCCTTTAGGAAGTAATGTTTACGTTTCGCAACTTCTTCCAAGTATGGTAAGTGGAGATTAACAAAGCGCCATGGCAACCATAACTGAACTGCTGAGAAGGCTGAAAGCTCGCAGCCTCCTGTGACGTGGGCGGAGAGAGAGAGACAGACACCAGTGTGGGGACTAGGGTGTGTTCTCACACACACACACTCCGTAACACACACACACACACACACACACACAGTGGTCAGCCGTGAAAACGTCCAAAGGGAGGCTAAATCAAGTTTGCCTCCCTCAGTATTGATGACTCATCATATTCTGGGGATCTTGGGAATCAGTTAGATTAGACTTACATCTGTTTAATGCGTGCTGGCGTCATCGGTTCTTATATGTTCGCTAACGCGTCTGTGAAAGCTGTTTTGGTGGAAAACGCCTTAACAGTGTTGACAGTTGATAGTGTGGCAGTCTGTGTTATGGGTTCTGCTTGTGAAGTTGCAGGATGGGGCCATTGCCATTTGGCGTATACAGCATTACAGACTATTGAGTTGAGTAATAAAAATAGTCGCAATTAGTGTTCATTCACTCATTGGTATTCATTCACTCATTGATATTCATTCACTCATTAGTGTTCATTCACTCATTGGTATTCATTCACTCATTGGTATTCATTCACTCGTTAGTGTTCATTCACTCATTAGTGTTCACTCACTCATTAGTGTTCATTCACTCGTTAGTATTAATTCACTCGTTAGTGTTCATTCGTTCGTTAGTGTTCATTCGCTCGTTAGCCTTATGGACCACTGCTGCTGATGCAACAGACCATTTAACCACCAGGAGCTGCAGCACAGTGGATCAGCTTGGGTCTTAAAGATCACACCTGAGTCCTTCCACACATCAGATCAGAGAGCACAGAGATGCTCTAACTGATGGTGTTGTGGAGAGGTTTTGGGAGGTGTAGTGTTGTTAAAGCTCACAGATTTGTCCTGCTGGCGCTGCTGTGCTTGATTTCAGTGCTTAGACCCACCTGTGAGCAGTGCAAAATAACACCTTTCTGTGGAATTTAATTAAATGTGATGACTCTGTCATTTCCATAGTAATGTCATCTGCAAATCAACTCGTGGGCTACAGAGAGTGAGGGAGAAAGAGAGAGAGGGAATACTTCAAAAGAGAGAAAGATATCTGTTCTATCCTTGATTAGACATTTGCCTTTTAAATGTGTGGACACTAGGAAAAAAACGGTTGGAGTGCATAATTCTCTCTCACATGGAGCCCTAGAGTGCACAGAAGAGTGTGCCGTGCATTCGTTTACTGGCCAGCTCCTGCTGCAGAAGTGACTCCCCGATGTCCCTGCCGGCCTGCCGTACACGCCACAGTCACATCCCGTTCCACCCCCGGCCGTCCACTTCCCGGATCATCGATTTCCCGTTCTGATCGTGCTGTACCACGCCCCTGTGGCATACCTGTAGATGTCAGCGAGAGGGAGGGAGAGAGGGAAGGAAAGTAGAAGAAGAAGACACGGTAATGTCCAGTAATGTACTTTCATAGCAGCCTGACAAAGCAAAGACCCAGTTGTTGGATTAAGCCTCTGCCATTTTGAATTAGCCCTTAATGTTCAGCCATGTGCAGCTTGGCTTGGGAAGATTGTAGTCAGCACTATTCAAATCGGAAATCTGGTTCTAACTTTTGTAATCAATGGTAGCGTTTCAGACGCTGTGGCCGCTCTGGGTTCGTGGTGCTTTACACCAAAGGCCCCAGAGGAACGTAATTTCACAAATATGGGATCAATAAAAGTAATCATTCATTAGTTACTTGTGGAGTGTCAGAGCTGTAGAACCTGGTTGAGATTTCAGTAACTTTGCTGTAGGTGCTAATTCGCCACTTTTTCTAAGAATAAGAATTTTTTCTAAGTCATTTTCTAAGAGACAGATCCACATAAAGCTTGCCTACTGTCCCAACCTCCACACGCACACGAAGACGGTGACACTGATTCATGAGACGATGTACAGTGGCTCTGATTAAGTGATTTCTAAATTTCAATTATCCGTAGCATGAGGGCTGTCCAGCTGGGCTGAGTTATCTTAAGCCCTCCTCTCTTAAATCGGCATGCGGTGTTCTTCAGCACTTCAGAATGGGTGGGTGTTACCACGGGGGGGTGTGGGCGGGGGTGTGGGCGTGGGTGTGGGCGTGTCCTGGCTGGGTATAGTTGATGAAGCTGTTGAGTGTTGTTGTCTGGTTAAGGGCAGGCTCAGAACAGGAGCAGGATGGTGCATATGGCCAAGCATAAAATCAATACGAGTGAAACCAAGGCAAGCTCTTTACTTTTTTACGGAGAAGAGTAATGTACCCTGGAATAGAGAGCTCTCGTATGGGTGTGTGTGTGTGTGTGTGTGTGTGGTGGGGGGGGGGGGGCATGCTGAGGTCGGCAGAACTCCCAGTCAAGCGGACTACTGCTCCGTACACATGGCCAGGTTTCAGTGAGGCAGAGGAAAGTGTTCGAAATGTCAACGGCTCTTAGTTTCAATGTATTATTGATGACAGCGATACCAGATCTGAAAAACACAAGGCTTTAGCTCCAGTGAAATAGCTATTAGTTTCGTGATGGGACAATTTAATAGACCACAAGAGAATGTGTCTGTTTCAAAACAATTATGCAGCTATTTTCCTTTGAAATAAAACTAGCATACGCAGTAAAAAACATTGTTAAGGCAGTACTCAATGTTACATAATTAGTCCATGGATCTGTATTTATGGGGTTCACCGAGGCTCTGACAGTGAAGGTCCAGCTCCTGACTCTGACACTCCAGGTTTTCCTGTTGACTCTCCGCCCTGCCACCTCCCCGTTAATCACCCACACCTGTCCAGATTCGTCTCGGCTTGACCTCCACGTTCCTGGTCTTTGTTGTCCTGGTTGCGCGTGCCTACTGCTTCCTCCCCTTCTGTTGTCCTGACCCTCCTGCTTCTAGATCCGACTGCACGGACTGCTCTTGTGACACTGAAGCACTTCCTGTTCCTGTTACAGTATTGCTGTTTTCCTCCCCATTGTCAACATGTTTACGTTTGAAGAGAGCGTCTTCACTTGGCATAGACCTCTATGGTTCAGATTGTTAGGAAATGACAACAGACTACAGATTTATTTAACTTTGCATTATATCACCAGGCAACACTAATTAAAATGCCAAAAGAGCTACAAACTGGCAGACATTGCACAGCCTTCAGGGAAACATATACATACATCAAATTGGCTGCACAATTTTTTACAGCATCCCCTGACTTGATAGCAAATCTAGGTTTACATTTAAAGTCTACTGAATATGTATTTGTTCCTTTGTTTTTTCATGATGGATTGAAAATGCTAAAAAGCACTCAAGGAAGGTCCGGTGGACGTGTTTTTGGAGAGCTCCTTCTGAGAGATGTGGCTTTCTGTTGGAAAGGCAACGCTTTCAATGTTTTGTGCACGGGTCCCGAATAAAGAGCTCAAAGGAACCAGCTCACTGTGATAAAACGATGGGTGGGACCCTTGTAGGTGATGTTTGGCTGATCTGTGGAGGGAAGCACAGA
>JAGXOD010000247.1:6645270-6730270 GCA_020368025.1 Brachyhypopomus occidentalis | reverse complement strand
GTCTTATTATCGAGCGGTTTTCTTTCTGATGTAAAAGTCACCAGAACCCTTTATACCTGGTTTAAGCCCTGCAAAAAGGAACAGCTCTGTGTGGAGACCTTCTCGTGTTTATTAGATCTCTGTCTGAGGCAGTTTCTCCACTTTATTCACCCCTGTGAGCCTCCTCGTTCTCACCAGAGAGCAACCAACACATTTATACAAATAAACAGCAAACCAAAGGGTTATTATAGTTGCCAAAACAAGCATAATCCAAAATTCGCTTTGCTTGGTCTATAAATGTCCATAAAAGATGGATGTTGGGATGTTGATCCAGATTTGGAAGACCAATGTGATGTTAGATTTCTCCTCTACCTTCGGCTAATTCTCTCTGTGCTAACACATGCAGTTCTTACACACGACTGAGTCAGCCTTTAAACCTGTGGTCTTAGCAAGCGCCTCCAATTTACTGACAGATTTTGCTCGAACTCACTTGTAGATTGAATTGGAAAGTGGACCAAATGTGAGTCTTGTAATCAAATGTGAGTTTTGTAATCATCGCAAACTCAGTACTGGATTTCACAATTTATTTGTCAGGTGAATTTTGGTGTAAATCTTGGGAGGAATTTGATTATACCGATACATGGTTGTTTGGATTATGACAAAGTGGTGTTTTGACAGCACTGCCATTTGCTTCAGGAATAATGGGTAAAATTTGTGTATGTAAAAAAAGATAGGCACCAGAATTCCTGTCAGTGAAAACTGTATGGTAAATGACTTTAAATCTGTGATATTAATCTTTTAACCTTTGTGTCGCTAACATTTTTTTTTTTTTTGAGGAGGGTGGGGGTTGTTTTTTGATAACATCAAACATTATATGTAGCATTTTGAACCAAAATTGTAATCAATGAGTTACCATAGGTTATGGTTATCTGAAACATCAGTGAAAATGGCATGACCGTGGTATGGCCCTGGGTGTTGAGCTGTTATTATCAGACACAACAGTGAGAATGGCATGGCCATGGGTGTAGACCTCTTATAGGTTATCAGACATGGCAGTGAGAATGACATGGCAGGGACATGGCTGTTTGTGAGCTGTTTTAGGTTATCAGACACAGAAGTGTTGCAGTGGCTTTCCACTACACTGTTGAGGGTTTTGCACCATATAAAAATATTCAGCCAACAATGGGACGTCAGACATCAGACCTGACATGTCAGACGTGAGATGTCGTCTTCAGATTGCTATTAGTCACGGTGTCTACCTTAGACACTGTAAACACATGCACATGTGCGTACACATAAAAGCCTCAGATAAAAGCAATGAATGACATTACTGCTTTGTGTGCATGCAGGAGTGTGTGTACATGTGTATGTACACACTAACCCATGCACACACACATACACGTGCACTCATGCGTGTACACACATAAACATACAGGTAAACGCATGCATGTACACACACATACATGTACATGCATGTGTGTATGTGCGTGCATGCATGCGTGCGTGCGTGCATGTGCATGTATACTCATGACTGTATATGACTATATATTTGCACTATATATTTGCATTTTTCTGTGTGCATTCTGAATTTAACACAACTCAATCTCCACAAATTTAGTTATATAATGACATATAATGTTTTCAACCAAATCTCTGTGACTGAATCGACTTTAACTTCATAAAGATTTATAGTTCATAATCCACAATCTGCATTCAGGTGTCAAAATACAGCAAGCAAATTAGTTTCAAAGGCATTTTCATTAATTACTCACACTAAGTGCTTGATTGCTTGAAATAATGCTAATCACACAATAATTAAACACAATAAAAGAAAAGAAGACAACCTCAATGGCTGATCACGTATGTGAGTGTGTGTGATTATGTATATATATATATACATGACATTAAATCCATTTGCAAACCGTAACTCATGACTGCAGTATAGCAATTGCCTCATTAATTTCGTGCTGCTCCCCCAATGGATCACCTTGACATTAAGTGATAGATGGACAACGACAGGCACATCTGCATGCGCGTGGAACACTTAAAAACAACAAGGCCTCATTTGTTAGCGAGACGGGCAGATAAGGAGTGGGCATCTCACTAATTGTCCCTCGATTAACCGGATTTAAGATCTGGAGTCGGGGGTTATCGAGAGATGAGGGGAAGAGAGACGGCGAGAAGATGTGCCGATATGTGGACAAGCTGGTCAACATCTTGAAAAGGAAAGGGACTATAAAAGACATTGGATGGCATTCTGCATAAATGTGGTATAAGTGCCATCAGTCGTGGGAGCCGGGCACGTCGTACGGCAAATTCCACGCCAGACCCGCTTTCCTTTGCGGTGAAACGCGGCAGCCATGCTCAAGAGAGTCTCTTTCACAAGGCAGGCTCCAGGCTACCGGCCCTTGAGTTTTTTTCCGGAACATTCTCTTCCTGTGATCCGTTCTTTAGTAAGTATACTTTCTTCCATGGGACAGCAGTGTCAAAATATTAATAGAGTCCTGTGGCAGTTCTGGGCATGTAGGTGGGGAGTTGGGGACAGAGGATTTGCTTAGACTTCCTGCAGAAATATCCACGGGAAAAGATGGCGGAGTCCAAGCCAACGCGTGTGGGTTTTGGAAAACGTAGTGCTTCATCAGTGGAGCAAGCAGAGACATCATATGATACAGGTTTAAATTAGTTTTAATCCTCTACCAATTGCAAGATAAATCCAGAAAGGGCATTATATATGGTGGCCAAGTTTCCAAGAGATTGTGTGAGAGTGACACTGGCTGTGGTCAGTGCTGGTGTTGATTTCAAAACTGGAAGTCCAGTTTTTAGAGATTCTTTTGGATTAATTTGTTTTGGATATCTTGGATGGAATCTTAAAGACATTAGAATGATGTAAGGATGAATAAAAAAAAGTCAGCACACTGAGGCCAGGTCTGGTGATTTGTTCTCATTACCAATTGTTCTCCCACAGGGCTTCTTAAGAACTGTATGTCAGTGTTAATCTGCAAAATAGGAATCCAACGGCTATTACAATGAAGGTGATCATTTTCGTATGCTGTAGAGATTATTTCTATGAGATTAGTCTTGATTCTTCTGTTGGATTTGATGTGAATGGTAAATAGTACTTCTCACCATTTCTCGCAGGGTGCCATGATCTGTTCCCCAAACACCAACTGCTCTTCCTTTATGCGCTCGTTTTATTACTGTATCATTATTACTTGAATGCCATTTCCAGACTTTTACCTTCTCTGTGGTAGTATTATAACGTTTCATTTTATTTCCAGAAAATAACTTCATAAATCACCCTTTTTTATGGAGATTTTAGAAAAGAACTTATTCAGATGTCACCCATTTTTCAGAGATTAATGCTTGGTTTTGCAATAAGTACTGGGCAAAAGAGGACTTATGCCTAACTGGTATGTCATCGTCTGAGGCAGACAATGTAAATGAGTGCTGTTGTAGCTGTAGCTGTTGTAGCTGTGGCTGTTGTAGCTGTAGCTGTTGTAGCTGTGGCTGTTGTAGCTGTTGTAGCTGTGGCTGTTGTAGCTGTGGCTGTTGTAGCTGTAGCTGTTGTTGTAGCTGTGGCTGTTGTAGCTGTGGCTGTTGTAGCTGTAGCTGTTGTAGCTGTGGCTGTTGTAGCTGTGGCTGTTGTAGCTGTGGCTGTTGTAGCTGTAGCTGTTGTAGCTGTGGCTGTTGTAGCTGTGGCTGTTGTAGCTGTAGCTGTTGTAGCTGTGGCTGTTGTAGCTGTTGTAGCTGTGGCTGTTGTAGCTGTAGCTGTTGTAGCTGTGGCTGTTGTAGCTGTGGCTGTTGTAGCTGTAGCTGTTGTAGCTGTGGCTGTTGTAGCTGTGGCTGTTGTAGCTGTAGCTGTTGTAGCTGTGGCTGTTGTAGCTGTAGCTGTTGTAGCTGTGGCTGTTGTATTTTGGAAGCCTTGTTTCTTTTGACTGTCCACCTATTTTTTGTTCTTCTGATGGCTGCCGTTGGTCTAGTCTAACAAAATGTCAACTGAGATTCAACAGTCAGATGAATCTTCCTTTTTCCTCCCAGGACTCTGCAAAGAAATAGTGATTGCTCTTTGATTATTGACGCTATAGAGCCACAAATAAACGTCCCCTCCTTTGCAATCACTTTGGCCTCCCTTGAACTAGTCTGGTCTCTCCTGCTCGAGCGCTGTGATCTCCCGGACCAAGCTCCTTCTTCGTTTGTGATGAAACTCCTTTGATGGTATCGACTTCCCTTTGCACCTCACGCTTTCTCTCCTTCTTGCTTCTTCAGTGAAAAGTAACAAGAGGTCTAAGGGGCACTTATTTTAAATGGCCTACCGTATCCTTTTAAAGTCAATATCATTATAGTCAAATGCAGGGAGGGTTAAACACCCCCTCCCCACATGCCCCTCCCCCCTTGAGTCCTTGAGGTGTCGGGCACGCTCATGCTCTCCCCAGTGGTCATGTCAGGCTGGCGTTTCACTCCGTTTTCAGAACACCATTTTCAAGTCCCGAAGCAATCTCTCAGAACTTGACTCAGTCTTCTTCGGAGTAGGAAGGGAGGTCTGTAGTCATGTTAAAATGTAGAAACATCCCAATGATCAGCCAAGAAAGCTACTCAGGCAGAGAATGATGGTCCCTTGATATCAATAAAAGCACCAGTCAGAGTTATGGAAGCTGTGCTATCAGGATGCGTAGTATTACTTCCAGTGGTGCACTTCTGTGTGAGAGAAATCCAGATCTTCCATACAAACAAACCCAGGGGTACTATGTGTAGTAAAAAGTTCAAAAGCCTGGATAAAAGTGAGATGGGCTGTCAGATTCTACCGCAATCTACGCATTGTAGTTAATAAGGCTTTCGTCAGGATGGGGATTTGAAATTGAGCCGTTCGTCACCCTAGGCCATTTCTGCAAGATCTCTGGGATACGCATGCCCTGGGGTGCCGAGCTCCCCCACAGCCAATCACACGCCTGCCCTACGGGTTCACGAGCAGTGGGAGGTAAGAGCTGGGGTCAGCACTGCAGCGTGACGCTTCCCACTTCTGAACGCTGCCAGCTGAGGACCACCTGGGCGCAGGTGTGTAGAGCAAGGACTGGAGTGTGTGTGTGTGTGTGGATGTGGATGTGTGTGTGTGCATGCTTACGTGGATGTGTGTCAGTGTGTTTGGTGACTAATCTACATGTGTATGAGAGCATAAGGGTCTGTTCATATAAAAATACTAACAGATACATATGTATATCCACACACATACACACACACACCGCATGTGGGTACAGCTTCACTAAGAATGGACATGAGGTTATTGGGGGAAAGCCAATTCAGTTACTGAGGACTCAAGAGAAAATGATTTTATTGATCACTGCCACTATCCCACCTTTCTTTCCCTCCTCTTCTTTTCTGGCTGAACTGCTATACGGTGTGTGTGTGTGTGTGTGTGTGTGTGTGTGTGTGTGTGTGTGTGTGTGTGTGTGTTTGTGTGTGTGTGTGAAAGAGAGGGAGATGCCAGCTCAACCAAAGCACTGTAAATACTGTACGTGTTTTCCCAGAGCTGGACACTCAACAGCTTGATAGCAAGGTGTCACAGACACACCGCTGTTCCTGGATGGCTTTCACCTAGAGTGGCCTGCCAGGACCCAAGACTAATTACATCAGTGGGACTTTACGGCTACATGAGCAGTCATTTAACATCAGAAAGACAGCAAAAGAGCTGGAAGAATTCTTAAAAGACCTATAGTGCCACTAAACTGCACTTCTTTCATATCACACTGGATATGCATAATTAGCATGCCTTTATGTTGAAATTATTCCTCTGCCCTCATTAGTGGCTTCGATATTTGAGACTCCCATTTTCAGCTGAACTGCCGTTTGTGGACTCTGACTCTCCTGGGCCAGAGTTGAGTTTGAACAAAATGCAGAAGGGTATCACATGATTACAGGACCAAAGCTTCGGTGACTTAACGTTTTAATGTCAGCACTTAAGGTCCTAAGTGTCCAATCCTGAGTGATTTATTAATTTGCATGAATTATATGTAACACGTTTCAATCAAGCAATCAATCAAAATGAAATGTAGAACTTTTCACACAGTTGTGCAATTCAAAGTACACTGAGCTGATGTCCTCCACATTAATGTCACTTCAATCATGGTAACGTTTTTATTAGATGTGAAGTACCTTTTGGATCTGATTTGCAGCCCACATTCACTCACTCACTCGCATATAGCTCGCTAAAGACTCACTACAAAGGGGGGGACCCCCCCCCCCCCAAAAAAATGTTAACCCAAATGACCACAGGCAAAAACAAAAAAAGCTATAGACGTGACAGTAAACAGTGGTGCTTCAAATCAGTAACACAGTGGTCCTTGTTTTTACAAACCTTTATGAATTCATTAGAATGTGCTTAACATGTAAAACATTCAATGTAAACACTGTAAACAACAAAGACACAGGATGCTGGTGTAAAGAAGATCACTTAATTGATTAATGTCTTCACGGGAGTGAAGTGCTATTGAATAGCTGGGTTACATTTCTCATTTCTCAGTGGTTTAGACCTAGCTACATATACGGAGAGCTGGGCTTTTTTTTAAAAAGAGCCGATTTGCTCCTCTCAAACTGAATTGAGCTGGAAACAGAGACGCCGAAGGACGCAGCCAAAGCGCAGAATGTCAGGCCAGTGTATCAGCACATCCTGCTCGTCAGCCCACAAGAACAGCGGCTGAAGTCTCTGCTTTTGTAATCAAAGTGGTTGCTAGGATACTGCGGTATCGCTCTCTCGCGCGTACCGTCCCTGGCCGGTCCTCTTCGTGCGAGGACTCGTTGATTTCGAAACGGCCGCCGACAGCGTAGGTCTCGAGGCTTTTTTTTTATCAACCGCCGCGCTTCCGCTCATCTGGCCGCAGGTCCTGAAGTGCTGAAGAGAGCAAGCTAAGACCACCAGCAGCTCTGCCTCAGAATTAGCACGTGAGCTAAAAAAAAACCTAGACAGACATCACTGGCTTTTCTGCATCGCTGCTCTTCTTCTGGACGGCTGCTTTCAGCATGTTTCCCTATTGAATAATTTGCCAAACACAATCAGCAACTAACAGAATGAATGACCGTTTCTGTCCAAAATGTGACTTTATAGATAGTGACTTTCCAAGCCCTCTCCTTTGGGAAAACCTTCCAGTCAAAACTACCCTGGACTCCAGCCGCAAGATGATACGAAATGGGATTTATTCTTGCTCAGATCTGAACCCAGCAACGTTCAGAAAAAAAAAATGTTCAGATCACCAGGTCAGCAATACTGTGGTATCCATGATGTAGCTTGTGATGGCAGTCCACAAACTTAAAGGAAAACCTTACCCAAAAAAGCCAATGTTTAAAAACAGCAATTCTGTAGCATATGCAAATGAGATCCCGTTTGCAGATGAGATCACATTGGGCACCAGTAGCTTTCTCTCAGTATTAGCTGTAATAGCATTCTAGCTAACACACTGTTTGCAATAAGAAAATACAAAACCGAGAGGGCGCATAAGTTTGTCTGAGCAGGTTTCACTTGTGAATGCATGGAGGGCCAACTGATTCTGAAAAGTTTAATGCATCATCTCAGTACTTGCATCCATTTTAACTCCATTTCAGTCCACCAGATTGCAACAGAAGATGGAGGCACCATGAAATAACCATCGACACTTGTGCCTCGGTCTAGGACTCAAACACATCATCAGAATTGATCTTCATCAAGTCTCTTTTGAAGTGCAGATCTTTAGGTCGTCTACCGTTCTGGAATGGAGGAGTTTCTGTATGTTCCATATGCTCCCTTTAAAGGTCACATGACCATGACAACAGCCCTCCAATCAGAAACCACTCTGCCGTCTACACATAACAAGACACGCACATTTTCTGGGAAGGAGCCAGTATGGATCAGCTCTCATTCGAATTGTGTGCATGGCAGCAAAGTGGGTCTGTTCTCTCTCAGCAGGCCCATTGTCACCACGAGTAGTTATACTCAGGGCAGTGAACCACACTCGTCTGCTCCTTCAATTAGCACTTGCACAAGAAGTCGTGCAAAGCCAAGAATTATGCTACCATGTGAAGACGGCAAAGAACACCTGCTTTCTGCAAGGTCAGCCAAGCCATTTTGGATTTGAAAAAGGTTTTGTTTTTTTTGTTTTTCCCCTTTCTTTGCTGAAAAGAAAGAGTTTCTTTACATGTATTTGAAAATATCTATGCACAAAAACCTCCAGATGCTAGGTGCTCTACTCTAATGGCTAGCATTCATCTACCTTAAGTGGCATCTTTGTCCACCGTCCTGCTGTACTTCTGCAGCCTGCGTTTTCTCAGTTGGGCGGTGGTGGTGTGATTAAAAACCACAGCACTCAGATGCTTCCTCCACCCATCACATCAGCCCCGTATGGCTTTCACAGACAGGCACCAAGTCCTCCTCTTGTAGCCACCAGAGACAGAAACAGATAACATAATAAACGTGTTAATGATGCTCCACACCATCTGTTCCTCTCGAGGATCGTCCTTCTTTCACAATACACAGACACAATCTCACAATCCAGGAGTGCCAGACATGCAGGTTAAGGTTGTTCCATTCACGCTGGGTGCATGAGAGTTAGTCACTGTTACAGAACTAATTACCGTGCATGCACTTCTTAAAAACATTTGTAAGAAAGAAAATAATAACATGAACCTGTTAGAAACCACCAAGAATGTCTGTTCAAGTTCAAATTAACGCAGAGGGCAAAGCTGTCTTCTCAACAGAGGAATGGCACAACCCCCAACACTGCAAATGGCGCTACTGAAAAAGGCCTGAACTCTTTCTTAAAGGAGCAGTGGGATTAGCAGCATCAGCTAGGGACCAGATTAGTAATTAGTCCGACGATGGTTATTACTGCTACTGTACATACACTAAATACTTAAGGAGTTATGCCCCAGGGGCCTGCTACATGTTCTTTTAGAACAGTAATTAATTACGTTTAATAAAAGACGGGCACGGTTGCGTTTAACACATACAAAGAAATCCTCTTATAAACAAAAGTGGGTTGTCATTAACACCGCGTGGCTACTTCATTCTGCTAATTCCTTACCCACTGTCATACTGTTTAGTGTTCACAGCACAAGGCTTGTAGAGTTACTGTTATTTCTGCTTAGTGGGCGGTTTTTCATCTTATTTACAGGGCGCCATGAAGCGGTTGCGACGCGTGGCGACGAGAACGGAACGCCAAATGTGAAATATGCCACAACGGGGATCTGTGTTTTAAGTGCGGCCGAACTAGCTCCTATCAAATATTAAAATAAATAAATAAATAAATAAATGAACACCGTTGCTTTTTCTTGAGGTTTATTTGACGGTGACACAGAGCAGCCCTGCAGAGATTCGAGCATGTGTCAGAACAAGTCAAAGCGGTGGTAATAAGGGAATGTTTACGATTCAGTTATTGAGCTCTCCAGGAGCAAAATTTGTTTCCAACAACAGTTTTTCGCAGGGAGTGACGTGGGAAACAAAATTGATACTGTCGCTCATTTATTTTAATTTTTTTAGGCTGTCTAGACGCGCGTGCTATTACGCTCTTGTGAGATTCCATAGCTGTTGACATCATGTTATATCTCTGAGCGTGACAGTTGCAAATGTTTACATTTTGATTTTGCAAAAGGGAGTGTTTCAGAATAACTGAACAAAGCGTGACATTTGCATTCTGATATGGTAGCAAAAGCTGCTATATGCGTGCTTTTGACTTCTGAGATATTCAGAAATCTCATTTAAGTGGTTATTAAATAGATAGAAACGCTATTCTCTATTCTAGGGAGCACATTAGCACCAGCACTGTTGTTTGAATAGCACTGTTAGTTAGCATTTATCAGTAACTAAGACGATCACTTTAATTCCTTTTCTACTTTACATATTTCCTTTTCTACTTTACATGTCTTGTTAGTTAGCATAAGATTACCAGTAAAACACAAATAGAAACGGTTAACTGTTTGTGATGAGCACAAGTTAAGCAAATGGTAATGACCAAATTAAAATAACAGCCTAGTAGCAACAATAACAACTATAATAAAAACAACAGTTGTTGTTGTAAATATCAGTAAGATCCCAAAACTTAAAGAAACAGAGCAACACTGATTCTGATCTTACGTTCTTACCCACACCTTACACCTTACCTGCTTCTTAAATCATCTGGAGCAGCCATGATCAAGACGGTAAAACCTTTGAGACTGTAGTTATATCACATTCACACCTGCAGAGCATAACAATATACTGTGTATATATACTGTATATATATTCAAATCTGATAGAATTTGGAAACATAAGTTCAAACATGCACTGATTGACTGTGTGTGTGTGTGTGTGTGTGTGTGTGTGTGTAGAAGACCCTGGGCTTGTCGTAACAGAGTCTGGTTTATAACCTGAGGATTGAGAGGGGAGAGGAGAGTATCGCCAGGGCACTTCCCCCTCTGGCCCAGCTGTAAAACCAGAGTTAATCCTGCTAATGGTGAGAATGGCAGACAGGATGGCACCAGTTTTATCTTACTGGTTATAAACTGACAGACCCCCTGGAGAGGGAGGGAGACATTCGTTTTTAAGAGAACAACACATTTTTTAATTAATAAAAGAAAAGTCAGCTGTCCATTCCATGTCCCAGACTCTGGGCCAACGCGCTGGAGCCATTTCACTCATGGGCCTGTGAAGGATAATATTCAGTGATCACTTACTCACTCAGGGAAGAAAGGGTCTGATTGGGAAAAGTGGAACACTTCATTTAATCGCATAATTATTTTGTCCGAGGAGCACAATTACAATAAGCACATTTTAGGTCTGGTGTGAGAGACAGACAGATAAATAAATAGGTACAGTTGAGGAGAGGAGCCATTGGCATATGCAATGGGGGTTAATTAGGGTGAGTCATTAGCATAAATGAATGCTTCGATCCCTTTGCGCTGTGGCTCTGGGTGCGCGGGAGCAGCGTACGGATCAGTCAGCACTTTCCACCCACAAAGGGAGAGAGAGGAAACACATCAAAGGCTCGTGAACGTTCCAGCACATGGATAAAAACCGCGAAGAGCCCTGCGCCGAGCACACGAGATGACTGATCACAATGGTCCTGTCACTGCACCCCATTCAGTGTGTGTGTGTGTGTGTGTGTGTGTGTGTGTGTGCATATGTGTGTGCGCGAGCGTGCATCTTTGTATGCAAGCACGCCTCGTCCATTCTCTTTTAATAGCTCTATTAAATATATTGCAATTAAAATTTCACAGATGAATACATAAGTGTCACAAAAATATGATGCACATTTGCATAAACTGGCTGCAGGTCAAAGAGGAGCAGAAGAAGACAGCCTTCTGCTCTGAGCCCCCGGGCTGCTGTGCATACTGCAGCAGGAGAATTTAAGTCATGCGGCGCATCCTTGTCCTACTGCATCATTCAGCATTGTCTGGATGGTCCTGGATCTCCTAGATCATCTGAGGGGTTCCTGGATTATTCTGGGAGGGTGAAGCAGTTCCTGGTTTATTTGGTGGGTTATGCA
The DNA here is from genome assembly GCA_020368025.1 of Brachyhypopomus occidentalis. Taxonomy (NCBI): domain Eukaryota; kingdom Metazoa; phylum Chordata; class Actinopteri; order Gymnotiformes; family Hypopomidae; genus Brachyhypopomus; species Brachyhypopomus occidentalis. Next base: position 6,718,808 of record JAGXOD010000247.1, on the reverse strand, counting down.
AGTAGGAAATTAAAGGTTTATTTGTATTTAACAGAACGGGTGCAAAGCATGTTGGAAAATTATGTAAATGATGTACAACACAACAGAATACAAAAATGAATTATAATAAAATTATTTTTTATGTAACTATGACGCATACAGTGTCCAGCCAAACTTCTCCGGTGTGTATATTTGACCATTTTAAAAGCATTGCATGGTTGGAAGTTGCTTCTTCTGACACCATATTGAAACTTTTTGGTATTCAGTAAACAACTGGCCCAATTTTGCAGTAAACAGCACCAAGTAAGTCTCAAAATGACTTCTAAATGACCTCAGGCATACTAACTCGAATTGTTCAATTTCCAAATATTGCTGGGCATGTGAACATTCATAGGAGAAACAGACTTTTAATAGTCCCCTCACACACACACACACATATATATATATATATATATATATATATATATATACAGTGAGTTAAGGGAATCCCCCTGTGGCAGGGGTCATTTATAACAGATCAGCAGGAAAAGTGCCTTTAGAGCAGGTGCCTTTGATCTGACACACCTGGAAGACAAACAACCCCCTGGCGACACAGCGTCCCCCGGGATGAGTGCTAATCTGTGATCGGCTTGCCCTGCCTGTATCATCTCCTGGCTCTTTGTTGCTTGAACATGTTGAGTGATTTCAGAAGCTGTTCCACTCAAAAGCATCAGCACTTGGTTTTGCCAGCGCACAATGTCAAAAACATTCAAATGACCTATGCACACACGCACACACACACACACACACACACACACACACACACACACCTCAGCAAGACCAGAGAGCCCTAACTTAAAATGCTGTGGTGTAGTAATCTTCAACATATACATACATACATTGGCAAAAGTATTGGCTCACCCATCAAAATTATTGGAATCAGGTGTTCCAATCAGTTCCATGGCCACAGGTGTATCAAATTAAACACCTAGGCCTGCAGACTGTTTTTACAAACATTTGTGAAAGAATGGGTCGCTCTCAGGAGCTCAGTGAATTCCAGCGTGGAACTGTGATAGGATGCCACCTGTGCAACAAATCCAGTCGTGAAATTTCCTCGCTCCTATAATAAGAAATCAGAACTGTTTGGGACGACAGCAACTCAGCCACGAAGTGGTAGGCCACGTAAACTGATGGAGCAGGGTCAGCGGATGCTGAAGCGCATAGTGCAAAGAGGTCACCAACTTTCTGTAGAGTCAATCACTGCAGACATCTAATCTTCATGTGGCCTTCAGATTAGCTCAAGAACAGTGCGCAGAGACCTTCATGGTCGAGCAGCTGCATCCAAGCTAAGTGCAATACAAAGCTTCGGATGCAGTGGTGTAAAGCCGCCACTGGACTCTAGAGCAGTGGAGGCACGTTCTCTGGAGTGATGAGTCGCGCTTCCCCACCTAGCAATCTGATGGAGTCTGGGTTTGCCGATTGCCAGGAGAACAGTACTTGTCTGACTGCATTGTGCCAAGTGTAAAGTTTGGTTGAGGGGGGATTATGGTGTGGGGTTGTTTTTCAGGAGCTGGGCTTGGCCCCTTAGTTCCAATGAAAGGAACTCTGAATGCTTCCATGCTCCCAACTTTGTGGGAACAGTTTGGAGCTGGCCCCTTCCTCTTCCAACATGACTGTGCACCAGTGCACAAAGCAAGGTCCATAAAGACATGGATGGCAGAGTCTGGTGTGGATGAACTTGACTGGCCTGCACAGAGTCCTGACCTCAACCCAATAGAACACCTTTGGGATGAATTAGAGCGGAGACTGAGAGCCAGGCCTTCTCGTCCAACATCAGTATGTGACCTCACAAATGCGCTTCTGGAAAACCCCCATAGACACTCTCCTAAACCATGTGGACAGAAGAGTTGAAGCTGTTCTAGCTGGAAAGGGTGGACTGACGTCATATTTAGCCCTATAGATTAGGAATGGAATGTCACTTAAGCTCATATGTGAGTCAAGGAAGGTGAGCGAATACTTTTGGCAATATAGTGTATGTATGTTCAGACAGAGAACAGAATCCTCAAACTATTCTGCTGAACTGCATCATTGTAATGAACACACAATAAGAACTACAGTAAAATACTTTTGGTTATTTGTTATAACAATGTGTAAACAACCAAAGGAGCATCTAACTGAAACTATGAGCCAAACAATTCTACAGTGAAAATGAGAATGGACAAAATGTCAGACCTTTATGAACCTGAGACTCTCTGGGAGCCTACAGGAAGTTAGTCAACTCCTCAAAAGCACTTAAGAGTGGTTTTACTTTAAGCTATGAGCTAATCTGGCTCCTACTGTGAATATGCACGGCTGTATTTGTTAAGTTCGTATGCCACATTAACACTGCGAGCTGTTCACTATCGCAGCCATCATCTGATCCCAAACCTAAAGTCATTGCATTCAAGCCTCTCTGTGGGCCCACTGGCAGCTTTATGCTGATCTGAGGTCAGTAATGCAGTGTCAGTGCTAAAGGAGAGCTTTTGCCTTAGGGGCAGATCAGAGCCTAATTTTTGCTGCATGTGTGTTTTGTTGCTGTGCTGAGGCTCTGAGCACGTCTCTCCACCCACCTCTCTCTCTCTCCCCCTCTCTCTACATCTGTCTATCTACCCCTCTCTTTATCATCTCTCTCAAACTTTCCCCCACTCTCTCTCCTCCCCCCCTCCCCCTCTACATCTCTATCTCTATCCTCCTCTCTTTCTCTCTCTCTCTCCCCCTCTCTCTTCCATTTTCCCTCTCTCCTCCCCATCCCCTCCCCTCTCCTCTCTCATGGTGAGATCGGGATCTTAAATGGACGGCGTTTTCGCTCTTTTTATCTGGAACGGCCACTAATGTGGCTCATTACTCGCAGTGTCTCCCCCCTCACTGCCCCATGGAAGAGCTACGAGAGAGAGAGAGAGAGAGAGAGAGAAGAAGAGAGAGAGGGTAGAGAGAGAGAGAGAGAGAGAGAGAGAGAGATACGGGGGTGGTCATGAGTGATAGCGTGACGACTGATCCCTTGGGCTTCCTTCGTGAGGCTTCGTTGCAAAACAAAAGCTGCATCGTGGAGTTGGGGTTGAAGCATCCTGCCATGCCTGCACCGAACGCACGAGTGTGTGTGGACCTCAGAGGGCGTCCGCGGGGATTCTCTCAGCTTGGTACACCCTAGGGGAGCAGCACCGGGAGAGACGACCGCGCAGACACGCCGGCGGCCGCAAGGGCTTGTTTCACACCAGTGAACAGCAAATAACAAATGTGTGTGCATGCATTTGCATGAGCTAGTGTGTGTGTGTGTGTGTGTGTGTGTGTGGTTAAAGAGAGAAAGGCTGCCACAGAACTGATGTCAGAAATGTGTGTTGTTTTTCCGTCTGTGTGATGAATTTAGAGTACACGGTATACGCAATAAACAAAAACAAACACATTCAAAAGCATGTGAATAATCATGAATAATAATAAACATGCTGTAACAAACAAATGTAAAAGTTAATACTACATTAAAATGTTTATAATTTCAGACCATTTTAAATAAGATGTGGCTGGGCTACATTTCTGCCAGTGCGATTCCGGATGTTTCTCTCGTGGATATAAAGGAAATGTTCAGCCAGAGATAAAATGGCTAACAGTGAAGAGAATATGGTAGCCACCTGTTAGCATGAAGTCATTTGCATAATATTTCCTGGCCATTCACTTTTATTCATTATAAAACTCATTAGCATTTTTGGTACATTGAATCCTTTTAACCTGTTCTCACCTGTTGGCAACTGCCTTGTTGGTTAAACACAACCTATTTCATTTTACCATTAACAAAGCAGTGTTGCTTTCCTATGTAATGCTCTTTAAAGTGTCTTTTATTCTTTTATGCTTACCTGAGACCTGTGTTGCCATTTTACACATACTGGTTAGGTTTATTATTCAGCCAACAAGAAGCTGTTCGTAGATCAGCATAAAAGATGAATGGACGGCAAGGTCCTGTGGCCTTATGCAGCAATGCAGCTGTGTTTTAAAACATATCACTAGCATGGCACACATAGTGGTGTGGAACTACTGCTCCCCCATATGGCTGAATCAGGTAACTTCATCCTTGTTTAAGAAAGCCTTGGTACTGGTGCTGGAGAATGAAAATATTTCTTTCTCTCTCTCTCTCTCTCTATCTTTATTTCCTATCCTCCCCCCTTCTCTTGAGCTCCTCCGCTCTCTTTTCTACTTTTCCTCACCTGCATTGTCTGCGTCTTTCTTTCTCTTTCTTCCCCTCCCTCTCTCCCTCCCTCGCTTTTGTTCCACTGCACTCCGTCACAGGTGAGCAGAGGTCAAACAAAAGGATCCGTCAGCCGCCTCCCGCCCAGCCCCTGTGTCACGCTGGCCCTTACGCACCCAGGCACTTTTCAAAAGCCAAATGTCAAACGGGGGAGTCGCCGGCAGCTCAGGGCGACAGCAGTCACGTCTAGGAGCGCCCGCCTCCACAAAATGGCACCTCCGCTGGGACGTGGAGGTGAAAGGGAGCTGTTGGTATTTACGGGCGCTTCGCTCGGATCGTTCGCTGAGGGGAGGTGCCGTTTAGGTCCCCATCCTAGCCACGCCCCCACAGTCTAGCCCCGCCCCATCACCTAGCACCGCCCCCACAGCCTAGCACCGCCCACATCTCAACACAAGCCACTTCACAGGCATACGGCAAAGTGGTCAATAGCTGCTGGGTTAAGCCAGGGCAGGACCTTTGTTAAAATGCTTCTTAATATGACCTTGGGTAGAATAGGGATGCAAAGGTCTCTGTGCATGCATGTGTGTGTGTGTGTGTGTGTGTGTGTGTGTGTGTGTGTGTGTGTGTCTGTGCCTCGTATAACCAGAAATGCTCGTCTGGCCTCAATAAAAACGCCCCCCCCAGCTGAATTTGTCTTATGAGACGGATGATACCGATCGGCTCCTGCACAAAAGCGCCCGGTGCCTGAGACGCTGGCAGCCGTGCGGGAAGAGCGGCGATGCGTCCGATAGCGGGAGGACAGACACGCACAGCAGCGCGTACAATAGAGCACACACTGGTGTCAGGGAGAGGACCAGCAAGAGTGAGAGGGCTCAGGAGGCCGTGCACACACACACACGCACGCATGCACACACACACACACATACACGCGTGTGCACGTACATGCACACACACATACACAGGTGCTCCTTTCTGCATGCACACACACACACACCCGCAGAACAGCAGGAACACACCACTGCTCCTTTCTCTCCTGTTCATTTCATATTTGACAAATGATCTCTTCCATGCCGCCGTGAGTTGTTTTCCCACTGATGTGCTCACTCCAAGAAAATGATTCATCACATCACATGTGTAGTATGCCAGGGCCATAACGACTGTTGCCAGGACGACTAACTCTGAGCACTTATCTTATGCTAAACACTTAGACGAGCGGTTCTCCATTAGGTTGAGGTTTTATTCACACATTTCGCTACACCTTGCCTGAGCATTTATTCACACCGGAAAGGCTCTCCCTTCTTAAGGAGCTTTCCCTTTGTTGTAGCTCGACATTTGATTATTTTAGATTATTTTAAAGACTTTTAACATTTGAGCATTAATGCATTCTGCTTTTTGAAGTCTGGGTTGGTCTCGCCACTTCTGATAGTCTTCCTGCCTTGCCATAGACATTTACATTTACATTTACGGCATTTAGCAGACGCCCTTATCCAGAGCGACTTACAAAAAGTGCTTCATTGTTTTACTCAGAACAAAATCTCTAGCTAGTTAGTTTAGGCTAAAATCCGGAAGAAACTTTAAGCAAAGATATTATTAGATACAGTCAGTATGGACGCCTAGATATACTCAAATATATACTGAGAAAACCCTACTTAACAGATAAAAGCAAGAAAAGTCATTACAGTCCCAAATATTTAATACATGCTAGTGTAGTAAAATTTAATTTAAGTGCTCTTGAAACAGATGTGTCTTCAGTCTTCGCTTAAAAACAGCAAGAGACTCTGCCATTCGGACACTCAGTGGAAGTTTGTTCCACCACTGAGGTGCCAGAACTGAAAAAAAGTCTGGATGCATGTTTTCTGCATGTCCTGAGAGATGGTGGGTCAAGCCGAGCTGTGCTTGAAGCTCGAAGAGCTCTGGGTACAGATCGGGATTTGACCATTGCCACCATGTATGGAGGTGCTGGTCCATTCTTAGCCTTGTAGGCCAGCATCAGGGTTTTATATCTGATGCGGGCAGCTACAGGAAGCCAGTGAAGAGAGCGCAGCAGAGGAGTAACATGGCTGAACTTAGGAACATTGAAGACAAGTCGAGCCGCCGAGTTCTGGATCAGTTGCAAGGGCCTGATGGTACGCATAGGAAGACCAGCCAGGAGTGAGTTGCAGTAGTCAAGTCTTGAAATGACAAGAGACTGAACAAGCACTTGAGTAGCCTCTCTAGACAGAAAAGGTCGAATTCTCCGAATGTTGTAAAGGAGAAATCTGCATGACCGAGTCAGGTTTGCAACATGGGTTGAGAACGATAACTGGTCATCCACAACTACACCAAGACTTCGAGCTTCAGCAGATGTGGTGACCAGCGAGTTCTCAAAAGAGATGGAAAGACCGTGGCTTTATTTCGTAATCTGTATAGTTCTAATCCTAATCTGCAGACTCTCTGACTGTGATGTGTATCTGTTCCTGACAGGCTAGGTAAAATGTGGTAGACTCTGGTTTCATTTTAGCTCTGCAGACTGTAAGATCCCCAAGAGCAGGACACACTCCCAAGACATGTAAGAGACATGTAAGAGACTTAGGCACCAGAATACAAAAAGTGCTTTTATCAACATAGCTTTCTCTGAAGAGAGTTAACATTCAGGAAGGATTAGGTATATAGTGCCCACTGGTCCCAGATCAGTGTTCATGCGAGCCTCTAACCAGAGAAGAATAATGCTGGAGGCTTAGGTTGTGGGCTTCCGTTGGATGAGAGCTTCACTGGAAACCTTGAAGAGCTCGGAGGTGAAGCATTAGGTTTACAGAGCTCAGTTAACAGGAAGAATTCCAAATTAGGCTTGTGAATTCTGACCCTGCAGTCAACCTGAGCTGCATACTCCATCGATTAGGGACGACACTGCTTCTCTTCCTGTGCTCTGTACAAAACCGGTTCCCTAGTGTGCTTTCTCTCTTTCTCACACTCACACACACACACACACACACACACACACTCACACGTGCGTCCCAACGCGCACGCTCACACACTTACAAATTCTCCTTCTTTTACATAAAAATATAAAGCACATTTAAGATCATTTGTCAACACAAACATGCAACGGAAAAAAAGGTCATTAATTTCTGCATGGATATATTATGAATTTTTCTCATCCTCTCTCCCTCCTCCACGCGCACAGTGAAGTGAACTTGACTAGGCCATTGTACTCGGCAGCCCGTGCTATGTGTCTTCAGAATACCAACTTTCCCCTTTTATCATTCCTAATTTGCTGAAATTGGACAGAAAGTGGAAGTAGGTGTGCATAATCAGGTATGATTAACATTTAGATTCACTGTGAAGGTCGGTTTAGTCCGCTTTCTGCCTCTGCGCGCTCCTGCATAGCTTTAGTACCCTCATCAGATTTTTATAACTGTCCTGCTATCCTTCGCCACTTACGAAGGTAATTAGGTGCGTCAGAACGGGCAAGTTATGAGCTATGTGACTGACCCTCTCAAACTGTGTATTTTATGGCTCGGGATGAATAATTGTTTTAGCCCCTGTTTTAGTCCCTGGAGAAACACCAGGATAGCAAAGAAATCTGACCTACAAACACTTACACACACACACCTTTAAACCTTTTTGAAACACTGTGATGCATCAAACATAATGTGCGCTCACCTGATGCAAAGCTGTGCTGCCTTGTGTCCCTCTGTCTCTGTCTGTCCCCAGCCGGCCCAGTCCAGCTTCTGTCTCAGCGTCCACTGCAGGTCGCAGACGGGTCTGAGGGAAGGAGACGCGTGCTGAACACACTTCAGCATGGGGCGCCTTTCCTCATTCGCCATTTATTATGATTCCTATCTGGGAATCTGCTCTGTAATATCATATGGGATGGCCCTTCCAGGCACTTCCTCACCAAGGGTCTAATGTAGTGTCCTTTATTGTCGTTCATCTTGCATGTGAAAATATCTGTGGCATAGGACGCAAAGCCACAGCCGTGGGAGAGACCGCAGCACCAGACATGGTGTGCAGCACCAGATTCACTCCACTCACAAAACGATTTCAAATAAATCTTGCTGCAGATCTACTACATATGTACAGTAATACTACTGGCAGTGGTTTGGGTGTACCCCACTGTTATAAGTGTACCCCACTGTTATAAGTGTACCCCACTGCTATAAGTGTACACCACTGCTTTGGCTGTACCCCAGTGCTTTAAGTGTACCCCACTGCTTCGGATGTACCCCGCTGTTTTGAGTGTACCCCACTGTCAGTAGCTGCTGGACAAAGACTGTACCATACTGCGACGTATCCGGCAATTGCTTGGTCTCATAGAATCATGAGTCCCTACAGCCATGTGCCTCCTTCCACAGAAGACTTCAAGCACATTCACCCAGGCACAGAAGACCATGGAGTGTCTAATGTTTGTTCTTGATCTGCTGTTTTTGAACTTATTGATATCTGTTGTATTGTATTTCCGTCCAGCTGTCGCAAACCGGCTGCAGAAGGTTGTGGTCAAGGTTGCCGAAATATTATATTATAGCATATCAGACACGTGTTACTACTGATGAAAGATACTTGTAATGCATGCAGTAGTTTTAAAGCAGAAGAACATTTCACAAAGTCCCTCAAATGTTGGTGATACATCTCCCCTTCTCCTCAAGAGGATCAGTAAAGTGATCTGAGCTCAGCAGACTCACAGAGCAGAGCCAGGGGAGACGTTTGATGTCACCCAGTCCTAGACAACATCGTGTCTGGAGCCGCGTCTCCACCGAGCCCCAGAGAAGACAGCGAAGCCTATTGGTCTAACTGCCGATGATGAAAGCAACTGTTTTTTTTCCTCAGGTGATTTTATTTAGCGCACATCAGAGGGCTATGGGGAAAAGGGCAAAGGTCAAATCCACGTCAACATGCAAAACTGTGTGTCAGTGTCTCTGCAGTATTACCCTACATCTTTATTATGGAGTAATAATCTCTGAGAGACTGTGCTCATTTTACACAGTGTGAAGATTATAAAATGGTTCCAGCAAAAACACATGCTAGACAATAAAGCAGAGAGGCTTCACATGTATACATGTGTACTTTAAACATCTAATACATTGGACCCCCTGTCATTTACACACTGACCTTTGACATTCTGACCTTTTCGGGAACTGGCTGTATCTGTATCAATGTACAGAGTTCACTTTCCATTAAAGCAGATCAAACGGTCATGCTGCCTCAACCCCAAACCCAAGCCGCCCGAGAGCCTGTTGGAAATCTAGTTCATTACAAATCACCCAGCACAACCCTACAACACTACAATGGGGGAAAGGAGAGGGCTAAGAATGGGAGAACAGTGGAAGGTGAGATTTGACCCTCGGTGGCATAAGCGAAGACAGATCAGAAGCCGAGGGGAGATGGGGGAATAATTGGCCCAGTCATCAAAGCAGCACACCTCAGTGTGACGTACATTCTCCACAAGAAGAAAACACAAGCCCATTAGAGGAAGACACACCTGTTGCTAACAAACTCACAGGCCGTCTCCCTTCTCCCTCTCTCTCCCTCTCTCTTGTCACTCTCTCCCTCCCCCTTCTCCCTCTCTCTCCCTCTCTCTTGTCACTCTCCCCCTCCCCCTTCTCCCTCTCTCTCGTCACTCTCTCCCTCCCCCTTCTCCCTCTCTTTCTGTCACTCTCTCCCTCCCCCTCTCTCTCCCCCTCCCTACCTTTCTTTCTCTCTCCCTCCTCTTTCTGTCTCTTCCCCCTCTCTTTCTCTCTCCCTCTATCTCTCCCTCCTTTCTCTCTTTCACTCTCTCTCTCTCTGTCTGTCTATCTCTCTCTCCATATATTTCAGTGATCCAGGTTCATGGCACCAAGGAGAGAGGCCACAGGCCATTCAACTCACAATGCATCTCCAAATGGATTTTGGCCTGTATAATGCCCAGGTAGTGTAACAGCAAATAACCGGGTTGATTTTGAACCAGAGCGACAGAGCACATGGCTAAACTTAGGACTTGACAAATTTGGCCTCGAAGAACTAAATAACAATGAACCCAAAGGAAACAGAGGAGAGAATACAGCCCGCTGGTTCCCAGCTTGGTTTCGGGAGGAGAGCTCTTCTCAATAACATTTATGCATGTGTGCTAATTTGCCAGCCCAAGTTAGAGTGCGAGCTGTTTTCCCTCAGCGCCCAGCAGACGTCCTGCATCTGGAGCTCATGGCGCAGGAGATGGCGTATCATCTGAATTTCAGAAATACGCGCCAGTGTATTTTTGGAAACAATGATTAATATTTGATCAGGTCAAATATCACAGCCAAGAACACAGAGCAGCACCATGAGACACTGTGTTTGCATTATGCATAATTTATTTACTTTTTATCATTTTTAGCAGTACTTATTTACGAAGGGGAGAGGAGAAAATGCAAACAGAAGTATGAATTAAAGGACGAATAAAACAGTGCTGTAAACATCCTGGGCTATATCACTGGTCTGTCTTTCTAAACGTGTGGCGTGATGTTGCTATACGCAGATTATGCAGGTGCCAGTTTAATATTCTATTGTAATCTCTATTCTAATCATTCTGGTTATTAATAATTTGACAGACATGGTGTGATTTGCATGTAATTCAGATGTGCCAATGCAGATGTAAAGGGTTAGAAGTCAATCCGAGCTAATCATTTTGAGCTCCAGTAATGTTCCCCTAATGTTCATTTTGAAAACTGGCTTCTCAGTGGTCTTTCTCTCTCTGTCTCTCTCTATCTCTCACCCCCCCCACACACACACACACACACACACACTTTCACACACACACAAAGCCATTTAAGGGCAGTTGCACAGATAACCCAAGTCGGATCAGAGCACCTCACTGATTGAACACACCTCTCCGCAGCCCTGAAATGATGGTAGAGGGGTGGAAAAAAGACCCACAACATCCTTTTCCAGCACAATCCAAACACCTCGCAGGTGACAGAACCACTAGCCCCACTGCACCCTGTGGTCCAGGGGTCAAGGGTCACATGGGGAGAGGAATAGGCCCTTATTGGAGACAAGCACACAGTGAAGACGAGTGAAAGAACAAAAATAACCTTGAATTTCCGAGGCGTTGGCTTCTATGTTGCACTGTGTGTGTGTGTGTGTGTGTGTGTGTGTGTGTGTGCGTGTGTCTGCATTGGTTGATGTGCTGGTTTTTAGAGATAGAGATGGGTTTTCTGAGGCTTAGTGGTACTGGTACGTAAAACTGTTCTTCCAAGGGCTTCCAAGAACTCATTTCATTTTCACAACCATATCTATCCATGACTCCCATTACACAAAAGCTGTGCCGTGAATGAATAAGGGTGTATGTCTAAATGAGCCACTCTCATGAATACACATGAGTACATACATACCGTTCAATCCACAAGCCTCTGATGCACAGTAACAAAAGACATGAATGCAAGACAGTGATTCGCATTCTCCTATAGACTCCCACTGATCAAGGGAAGGATCACGGACAAAAGCTTATATTAATGTGTGACTAGCTCATTTATGGCTTACACAACAGGCAAGGTTTTCTTTTTAATTTCAGTGAATTTTTTAATGTGAAAAGTTTTTCTTTGAATCAAACCTAAAAACTTAATCCTCTCTCTCCCCCTCATTTATTCTCCTCTCTGCGTTCCCCTCATTTTGGGGGCGGAGTCTCCTTTTCCCTCCTTTAATAGTTTGTCCTTGATCTGTTTTGGAGGACACAGAAGCATGTGACACTTCTTTCCTTGGAGCACTTCTGTATCTGCCAGAAATGTTTTAGCACATTTTATTCATTCCTTTTGTTACACTGCATGTTTGACACATGCAGCATTTTTCTTGTCTTGTTTGGAACTTGGGAACTTGTCTGTTTGGTCTTTTTCCAGACCAACCAAAGAGGAAGGAGTGTCATGAGTTCCTTAACTTCATGTCACACAACATCCAAAATCTAGAATCGTTTATATATATATATATATATATATATATATATATATATATATATATATATATATATATATATATATATATATATCGACCAATATATTACTATCTGGTCTATATGACTCCAGTTTTGCATCAGTAGTTACATTTTTACATGTAAATCTAATTTTAAAAGGACCAGATATGAACCCAAAAGGCAAAAACAAACATGACAAAATTGCAAATTCTCGTGATCACACCAGAAAACAGGAGAAAGAGAATTTTATATATTTTTGTACACAGTCTTTCCTGCTCTTGAAGGTGTATGGATCCCCACCAATAGTGCAGACCTCTTCACATATATTTGAGTCTGAAACATGTTACCCATTCTCCTTCTCATCTAGCCATGCTCACACCATTACCCCCTCAAGACAGACTCTCTCTTTCAAAAACTCTCTCACACACACACAGACAGACACACACACGCCCATCTCTTTGATTTTGCCCCCTTTCATCCCTTTGGTCTGCACCATGTTATGCCACTCCTTCTAAGACACTTATTTGATCTTTGGCGTCCATTTGCAGCATCTTGAGAAGGTCACCTTGCCCTGCCGTGCCCCGGGAACACCACGCATGTAGACACAAGCACCCACGGACTTTCTCCGTCTCTTAACTGCATTGAGCAGGAATTAATCCTGCTAGGTGACAGCTTTGATGAAGCTTAATTAGCCGTGATTAAGCTTAGCACCGAGTATGCAGAAGAATCTATTCATTCTGCGGGAAGTCACAGGCAGAAATGCCACTTTTTCCCTCCGAATGTATTGCTCTGAAAGGCGTTGCTGGTTTTGCCTATGCCTTTGTCCATATGGACTCATTATCATGAAATCCTGACTTCATTAGAACGTTGTCCTGCAGCAAAGTCCAAACATAAAGCCGAATCACATCAGAAGCACCAGAGGGAAAATACTGCTATTTGATGTTTCCTCACTGATAGATGTGAACGTGATGCTGACTCACCTACCTGCACACAACTCTTGAGTATTATAGCTGCTATTTGTGTGCATATGTACATACAAGAAAATGGCACAAAAACCTTACTCTTTTACCATAACTTAACAGTACAATAACATGTATGCAGTTATCCTTCATGTATGTCTAGGTTTACGAAATGACTACAAAATACCCATTCATCCAAAATGTGTCACCGAATGATGACAGACTCCGTCAGGTCCATTTTTATTAAGTAGGCCTAGTGCTTTAGTACAGATGTGTGGTTGTCAACATGTTTTTATCCGCCTTAAATTCAAAGCACATAAACAGCTATTTCTCAACAGGGACTGTGAAGTTATAGTCAAAGGAAAGCTTTAAAGCACGTCTGAAATCTTGTCAGTCAGGATTCCATCTCCTGACACCTGAACCAACTTCCACAGCAAAAGGAAAGAAATGTACCACAATACATGACTGTTATTAGTCACACATCCACTCTCCATCAACCTAAACCTATTCTTTCATCTCCATTATTTAAATAACCACAGAGAGAGAGAGAGAGAGAGAGGTTTGTATTTTCCCCTTAAAGCCATTAACCGCTCAGCCACATCCCACATAACTATGGGAGCGAGCGCAGAAGCAGCTAATCTGTGGTGACACTCCAGGGACTGGAGGAGGAACATGGTGGGAAATACAGGCACTGACTACAGCACTAAATGCTGTTGAAGGAGGGCTGGTGTGTGAAGCCAGTCTGAAGCTAAGGTCATCAAGCAAAGACAAAATGACAATGTACGATGTCTGCTGTGCAGGGGTTTATATGGGGAAACATTACAGCAATGTTTGAACCCTGCGGGTAAACGGAGCTGCAACGAGTCAATTAATTGTGGTGTATTAATTAAGATTTAGAGCCAGATGTACCAATACATGATACATGATGCATGAAAAATCTCTGACAATCATTCTGCTTCGTGACTTTAATAATTAGCTTTTATCAGTCCTGTTTGGAAGATGTAGATGTTCAGAGTGTCTTGCTAACAGTCTGGGACGTGTAACCTAATTCAGTGTTGTCTAGCACATGGAGGGTGCTTGGTCTCACTTACTAGATGAATCACACCAGACATATTAGGGCAGGAAAAACATCAGGGCTGTACCACAGGCCACAGTGGTGCTCCAGGACTGTGAGTAAAGTCGGCTGATCACAGGCATACACAAACATTAATCTAGTTCACCACGTTCTCCAGGGTCTTGCCTTATACACTGCTGAGATATGAAGCATCAGTGAAAGCAAGAACAATTAGGGCCAAACCACAGAGGACCAATGGATCTTTACCAGGTCTACGCTGCCGAACAAGGGCTGTTCCGTGGTTGTCTGAGGGGGTTTGCAGAGCATCACAGTAATATGGCTGTTTATTTTTTGGATAAGAGGAGTAAGGGAATATTTTTAAGAGATGTTCAGACTAATTGTGAGGTGAGACTATTCAGTTTAGGTGGCAATCTCCCAAGTCTGAAATTTATGTACTTTTCTTATATGGATCCCATTTAAACCGACCACACACAGATTCAGAACTGGTGTTGGCATTCACGTGTCTTTTTATATTTTGCAGCAATTTCAATCATGAGAGAAAGTATTAAATGTGGTGATTCAAGCCTTGTGCATGTAATCACACTGTTGTGACACATCCTTAGCCCAATTGCACACATTTAGAACGAGACTACTTTTATTTTGAAATATGTTCATACCCGGAAGTATGTTAATGTAACCGTGTTTAAATTTCTGGTCCTTAAATGCTTAATGCTGGAAGGAGGGTTAGCTAGTTGTGTAACCTACCTTAGTTGATTTTGTGACGGTGAGTCCTTTGTCATTAATATCCATATCGTTTGAATTGCATTACCCTGTCTTGACAATTAGGAATAGGTAGTTGACTTAGGTGGGCGACAACAAAGTCGCAGTTTTAAAGTTGCCAACTTAAGGCTGAGAAAAGTCCAACTAGTCTAACTGCTTCTTTAAGTGGGATAGTTTGAATAACCGTTCTGCTCTTTTGCCCGATTACATAGCAGTGTTACATTTACGGAAATTCATTCAGATCTAAGAAAGATCCAACTTACCCGATAAAACAGTGGGTTTGTGGTTTTACGGAATTCCAGCTATCACTCATTCCCCAGACCTACACTGATGATATACTTTAATCTGTCATAGCACAGCTGTAGGAGCTGCCAGTGATGACTCTGGTGAACCTGTCGTTCGCGGCCTGTGGTTTTCTGGGTATCTATCAGCTTGGAGTTGTGAGCGCGCTGCTCAGACACGGAGACAACTTGATGGCCTCCGTAAGCGCGTGCGCGGGGGCGTCGGCCGGAGCTTTGGTCGCCGCCGTAGTCATCACGGCCCCTGACAAGCTGGAGGTAAAGTTTGCTGAGTTTGTCAAAGGCCAGGATTGGGAGGGATGAATGACAAGTGGAAGTCTAGTGTGTGACGTTTTTTGTATGTGTGTAGTATAAATTATGGTAATGTCAGAACTGTCACAAGTAAATAGTGCTTAACATCTGTAGCCAAGTATGGATATTAGAAATATCTCTGGAGTGTCATACTCTGAAGGGAATTCTGTTAGCCAAAATATGGTGCTGTTATCTGACAAGATGGAGGAGCTGGTGTGTGTAGGGACTCTGCAATCTGTCTGTCACAGGTCTGTCCACAGGTTATACCGAAAAAATGCAGGGTGCCTGTCCCCCCACCAATCCTTTTCATGCTCTTCTGCATTGAAAATCTCTTCGCACACAAACACACACCCACACACCGGCAACATAGAGCAATGTATGCTCAGGAAACATTGCTGATAACTGCAGCAGGCTACGTAAAACTAATAGACAGTCATGATGGAGATTGTAGAATAGTAGAGATTACACTGACAGCTGTTTTGAAATCAAACTGAGGACCAGCATACCGATAAGTCCTCCATTCCTGTTTTAATCAGTAAGAGGAACCCAGGGTTTATAACACATGGACCATGTGTACCTCTACCATCTACCATTCCAGTGTTTGAGTGTGATGAATACTGATAAAATAAATCCCCCTAATCTGCGGTATGCCCACGTAACCATTCTTGGAGCCACGCGCGCAGACTAAATGAGCTATTCTCAATATCAGATCTCTTAATAAAAGTCAGCCTTAAATAATTATTTAATTGCAGGTCATATACTGGATTTTACTCTTTTGAGGGAAACCTGACTAAATGAATGTAGCTGTGTTAATCCAGTCAAGAGTTAACTGCAGTGGCTGCACAGCTGAAGTATTTCAAGATTCTTTTGAGTGTTTGTGGGTAACCTCTGCAAGGGACACCGCAAACTATCTACCGGCCTCCATATCGATTCTATTGATTATTTTACACGTTTGTAACATATCTCCACTGATTTTGATTGCTTTGACATTGTTAGTGATTTCGGTGTACACACAGACAACCCCAAAGAACTGCCATGTTGGACTCTCTGGGTCTTTCACAGCTTCAGTTTGAGACCAGAGGAAAGAATGTGGATTAAATCCATGCTTGGGATTCTCTGAAGTTCCTCTGCTTTGTTTACAGTTCAATAATATGCAAAGCGAGACAATCATTCTTAACATCAACCAGATTGTTTGCCACTATAAAGTCTGAAGTCTAAATAATCCCCCACACACACAAATGGCTGCACAAATGAGTTTTCTTTTCAACACTAAAATCCATATCAGACATAACTAATTCTGTGTCCTGCAGTTTAGTATCACGCAGTAGATATAATATGGTCAAAATATTCCAGTTCAGTGATATGAATTAAACTGTAAAAACATTGACACACTTCAAATCATCTTCCTGTAGTCTTGACATGCTGCCAGTCCCACGCATTTTTAAAGAAACATTTTAACTCTCTACTAACAGAGATATTGCACACAGTAAATGTTTTCCTCATGTCAGGCTTCTTTCCAAGTGCTTTAAAATCTGCATTGTTAAACCCCTCCTGAAACCCCTCCTAAAAAAAACAAAACTGAAAAAAAATAATTACAGACCCATTACAAATATGCCTTCCACTGGAAAGTCTTCAACAGTCTTCAAACAACTGAATATTTTATATATATATTTCAACAGCTATTTTGACTACTTCGTAACAGTTTTTTTGGCCATCCACAACACTGCAGACAGATCCTATGAAGGTTTTTAATGACATCTGTTTAAAAACATATTCTGGAATAAACAAATGTGAAATAGACCAATGTGTCCGAGCAGATGCCAATGACCTGTGTTGTCCCCCAGGGTTCTATTCTCGGGCCACTTTTATTAAATGTATTTATGCTTCGCCTTGGCTCAATCTTCCAGGACTATGGACTGGTTATCTTACCTCAGTTATAGAGACGATACTCTCTCACGAAACAACTAAGGTCCCCTCAACCCACCACATCAGCTCCTTGAAGACAATACAAACTGAATGTGCAAAAATGTCCGCAGCTGAACAAAGGTCAAGTTTATTTGGAAATAAAGAGTTACTGCCATGTCGCAACCTAGACATTTGGATGGACTCTCTTTTAGCAATCGTGTTAAAGCAATCACCTTATCAGCATTCTGTCATCTTTAAATATTAACTAAATTAAAGATTTCTTGCCTAAACAAGATTCTGAGACTCAGCAGTGTTTGTTTTCCAGCAGGGTCGATTATTCTAAAGATCTTGGTGCTTTTCTTGCTAAAAAAAAAACCCCATAAAATAATAAATGTAAAAATGTGAGAAAAGAGTGAGCCAAAAGCAGAGAACACTTTACCTGCGCTCTTCTTTAAATGATCCTTCTGCTTCAGTTTTAATCATTATTCATCCTTTCCATGTATTTTTCCTTCTTTTAATGAATTTTTAATATTTCATTATTTAATTTCTATTTAAAGCAACTGTATTTAAATAATTTTTTTGGCATAAATCGTCTTGAGATGATACATCTCAGGATGTAATAATCTTTATTGCTGAAATGAAATTCTACGTCTGTGTAAAGTTGCCACTGTGTATGAAACCTGCTACACAAATGAACTTGCCTCATCAGTAGTTACGCCATTGCCCGTGTGTTTAATCTGTTCCTTCTTATTTTCTGTTCCTCCCAAGCGCTGTAAAGAATTCACCTACAGGTTTGCCAGCAACGTCAGGAAACAGAAACTCGGTGCGCTGACGCCTGGATATGACTTCATGCTCGAACTGAGGTGAGGTTAGGGTTATTTGGCCACAGAGGGCATAAGCGATGGCATTGCCTTGTAACGTGACATGTAACAAACCTTGATACAACAATAACAAGACGTGCAGTGTGGAGCAGGGATGGACTTTCAAATAGGAGTCTACCCTATAGTGTAGGAATAGGAGAAACATGGTTCAGAAAAGCAGAAAGCACATTGAAATCCACTCAGATATGGCGGTGAATGATTGCGGAAAAGATCAATTTGATCAATGTACTGCTTTACATTATGCACACATCACCTTTGCCCTAGCATTGATCAGTTCTTTCATACGTCATGCATTCAGAGCATTCTTGTTCTGATCTACCGTCTCAGGCTACACACCACCCAGGAGGAAGCTTCAGGAGCTCGTGCAGTCTTTCAGCGGCCGTCCCGTGTGAACTCCGTGACGCTCTGTGCACACCTGAGCTCGTGGTCGACCCACAGTGCACCTGGCCACGCTGCCCCGGCAGCTCCGCACATGCGGATCCTCCGGGTTTAATAGCCAAAGAGGCAGTCAGCTTCCATTTACGGCACTGCCATTATTATGCTCCATTTCCCCCTGCAGGCAAAGCCCGGCTCATAAAAACAGATGACCGCCCCAGCGAAACTCATATTCAGACTTCCAGGAGTTCCAAGCCCCGACCCCTCTCCACCCAACCACCCCCCCACACATTTGTTGTTTCTTTTTTTGGCATCTCTTTACCCAACGTTTGGCACAAGACATTTCCTAGAACTGTAGAGCACCAGGGTGGATAAATGTCGAGCAGGTGTGGGAGGCCTTGCTTTGCTGAAGAGCGAGCAGTGAAATTACAGTGGGAGCAAATGTCTGTGGCACAGAGGGCCCCGCTGTCTGCTTACTGGATAATAGTGTGTTTGTTTACGTGTACGTGAGTGATAATGCAAGACGATGTTGACCTTAAGCTATCTTGATGCACGACCTCCACGACGCATTCGTTTCGCTTCTCTGCGACGAATCACTGGTGCCGTTTCAGGTGCTGTGGCCACGCCTCCTTGGCCACGCCTCCTTGGCCACGCCTCCTTGGCTGGGATTGTGAAGAAAAAAAGCTCTTCCTAAGCCTGCCCCAGCGGACCCCGAGTGTGTTGAGGATGCTCGAATGTGTCATAGCCAGAGCAGTAATAGGCGTTCGGATGGAAACGCAGATAGCACAGGCTTGATATTAAACACCTGCCACTTCTCCAGGAGGAAAAATCATACATGGGCTGGTGCAAAGGCATCATGGGGGACCTCAGATCCTCTTAAAGCCACACTCACAAGGGCCGGGGCCCTGCAGCCATCTGGCCAAGCACTGCCTCGTGCGTTTGTACCCAAGCAGCTTGGCCAAAACAGATTGTGCAATTACAGGACAGCATTTGAGAGAATTCACGTCTACCGAGCTTGTTAATTATGCAGATATGACAAATGAGCATCTGTCTCGTGGTTGAACCCCAGGGAGGGAATAGAAGAGATCCTACCTCCTCGTGCACACCTGTTAGCCAGCCAGCGGCTTCACATCTCCATAACCAACTCCAGGACGGGCAAGAACAGCATGGTGTCCAGGTTCCCCTCGAGAGAAGACCTCATTAAGGTATTCAGTCTTATACTGTAATACATAATAATAATATCCCATTAATAATTATTAGTTAGTTAATAGTTGCTATTATTAGGTAACGTGGGAGAGCCTATTAACGGAGACCCCTCCCCATTCTGCGAGGGATGATGTCACACACGCCTGGTGTGGGTTCTCAGTTGTTACCTGCTGATTTTGTGGGGTCATTCCCCCCCCCCCCGTTTCTTTCCCTGTCTGTTCCCCTGCTCACTCTGTTTATTTTCTCTTGCTTTTTTTCATTCTTTCCCATCTTACTCGACCTGTTCTTTCTCCTCCTGTCTCACACTCAGCCTCCTAAAGCCCTCTCTCCCTGTGTCGTCTGCTGTTTACTCCACATGTCCTCTGGTTGCATTGCCTGATGCATGTTTCATATTGGTATTGCTCCTCAAGGTCCTATTGGCCAGCAGCTTTGTGCCTGTCTATGCTGGTATGAAGCCAGTGGAATTCCAAGGCCAGGTAATGGACTCTTGTGTGCCTGAGTCTCTCAGCTCTAAATATTGGTGTGTGTGTGTGTGTGTGTGTGTGTGTGTGTGATTCATAGCATATGGCTCTGGAACAGCCTATTCCAGGTCATTTTTCAGATGTATGGGCAGTGAATATGGGCAGTGCACTTGAGGAGTTCAACTCGTTCCTTTGTGTGACAGAGTACAGCTATTAAAATGACACCAGGAGAGCCGTGGGAGATCTCCGGTATAACTAATGCTGGGTGCTGTTTAAGTATTGAGTCAGTATGGGGCCCATTGGCTTAAGAAACCAGTGGCACATTCTTTCGAACCAAAGGATTATTTTCAAGGAGAAAACCAACATAAATTACCACCCGCACAAACATTGTTGTGGAATGTGCCGCGGTGACCTTAAAACATGCTTTCTTTTTTAAACTCCAGTAGAAATGGATAGACGGCGGGTTCACGGATGGGCTTCCTGTTCTTTCTGAAGGACGTACCGTCACCGTGTCGCCATTCAGCGGCCCACAAGACATCTGCCCACATCAGCGCTCAGGCAGCGCACAACCGCATGTCAGGCTGGCTAACATGACAATTACAGTGAGTCCACCCATTCTTCCGCAGCCACGGTTAGCCGGTCCTCCATTCCGACTGCTGTTTGCCCAACACGAGTGTAACGGTCGCTAAGATCAGAAAACGTATACATTTGGCGCATATTAACATTGTGAAATTATTGGTCGATTGTTTTGTTTTTTTCACTCCAGCTTTCTTGGGATAACCTCAAACGCCTGAACCACGCCTTGTTCCCACCGTCCCTGCCAAGGATGCGGACGCTACACGAGGAAGGCGCTGAGGACGCCGTGTGCTTCCTGAGGGCGGGCGGCTGGCTGCGCTAGCAAGACGTGGGTCCTGGCTTTAGTGTTTTTAACTTGACACCACGTTTGACCACAGATACAATGTCATCGTTTGGTTAACGTGAAAATAATTTTGCACAAATATTTGCTGAAGCACATTTTTACTCTTCACTTACTGTCATCCAAGATATAATTTAACAATATGTCATTGTTATGAAATTAGATTGCTGTTGTAAACTGTCTATATTTTTCTAAATATTGTTTTTGAAATAAAGCATGTATCCCCGAAGACAATATATTACAAGAAAGCATTACAAAGTTTACTCATCTTCCCCATAAATATGAAGCGCAGCAAAACCCATTTGTTGGAACAGTGCCTTTATGACATTCCCATCCCTCATATTGCTCTATATGTTCCGTAGCTAAAGCTCACAGTAGGATACCAAGCATACATTTCAGAGCAGTCTCCTCTAGGGCGACTTTGGAGAACAGGCGTTTTGAACTATAACCACCAGAGGAGACGTTTGAACTTGAAAGTTGCCTAACCTCTCAGAACAACCGTTTTGCTCCTTCTTGATACAGTGAGAGCCGTGCGCAGTGTTATGAACGTTTAGAGCCAGTTGCGGATGGAAGGTGAAAACAGCGTTCCCCGGGGGAAGGGTGAAAGATTAGCAACGGGCTGTGTGTATCTGTGATCCTGCCGCAGAGGAAGAGAGATGAGGAGACGAAAATAATCTTTCGATTCGGTTTCAATCAGCCTGCTGTAAAACGCTGTATTCCGTGGAAATCAATTGCCCACGTCGAAAAAAAATTAGTCTTCGGTGTTTGTCTAGTAGTTAAACGCACTTTTCTTACAAAATATACAGGGCAGCCTGAGATCAATGTTTAACACTAGACATGCAAAGGCCTAGCCTTACAACCCAGGTTTCATCAATTGAGGTTGCTCGAACCCCTGTCCGATTCGTCAAAGACCACATCACAAGATCACGATGAAACACGATGCCGCTGACACTGCATCAACTCAAATTAGTCTTCATTAGACTTGAGCGCCATATTATTTACTGAGCACCATTAACCTAATGTTGACGGATGGATTCGTCCTATGGATCACTGACATGATATAATCATTAGTCTTAAAACGTACGACATGGTCAAGTCAAGTATAAGCGTTAGCTGGGCCACGTGCTCTTTGGAGCATGTGCTATGGGTAATTGTTAAGCATGGACCATATTCAGCCACATCCATCATTTGATGATGAGGTTGTTCCACAGTTATTTTGTACACCTTATCTCGTAAAGAACCGCAGTGGTAAAATAAGTTGGAAACATAGCTTCCACGGCAGATTTCCCTGCGAGGTGTTGCCCTTGCAGAATTGAATGTACACTCACACGACAGAAACTTAGACGTTTTCGTTTCTGTATTCTTAACGAGGGCTCCAACGGTTTTCTTTTTACGACAGGCAGTTTAGCAAACTCGTAATCTAGGCCTACACACCAGGAGCCAGAGATTCCCTGGCTGACTCCTTCAGTATCCACTTTTCTTTTTCACGTAAGGGAAGGCATTAACTGATACAACACACCAACGTGCGTCCTTTTCTGCAGTCTCCTAAACACGTGTATTCAGTCTCCTGCGCAATAACTCCACTGAATGAGCCGCAGGATAGCCCACGTGAGGGCGCGCGCATAAACCTAATCTGAACCTTATACGCAGATTATACACTTCCACACAACTTTCCACACTATGATACTTAACCACGCATTCAGGGTTGTTTGGGAACATACATTTAGTATAATCGTACTTAAAAAATTAGGCCTAATTCGTTTACGGTTAATGAATCGTATTTCGCGCAGAAGCCACCATTTTTTTAAATAAAAAGTGGACGCATATTTACACTTAAACGGCGTCATGGTGAGCGAGCGAGGGGACTGTGCATCTGCAGCACACGCACAGCCGATAACAAGGCGATTTCACATCGATGCGGGCCAGAGTTAGTCCGGGGTTACGAACAGATAAATATCGGGTTGACACCTTCCAAACTCGTACATAAGGGACCGTCAACTAACGCAAATGTTGCCTAATTACAATTCCGAGTGACTTTATTCATAATCAAATAT
Organism: Brachyhypopomus occidentalis; assembly: GCA_020368025.1. Lineage (NCBI taxonomy): Eukaryota > Metazoa > Chordata > Actinopteri > Gymnotiformes > Hypopomidae > Brachyhypopomus > Brachyhypopomus occidentalis. Next base: position 6,695,559 of record JAGXOD010000247.1, on the reverse strand, counting down.
AAATGCGATATTTGATTCTTAAGTTAGATGCTTTTTAACGTTTTCTGCATATATATTCACTAGTAAAAAGCAAGCTATAAGCCTTTGGCGATAGATCTGCTGGCGATGAACAAAGACAACGTAAACAAAAGGCATCTCACAGCAGAGCAAAAAGGAGCGAGGCGCGTGATTGTCGTAACCATTTCTACCCGCCAAAGTTACTCAGGTTAATCACTTTGACATCGGTTTCCGGCTGCAGGTACTGCAAATTGGCTCAATCAAACCGACAGGACCACAACCAACATCTAATTGTTAATTAATAAAGCTACCAGTTTGCAAAAACAAGAGTGTAATTCAATTACATGGTGACTGGCAAACTGAGCCATTTAGAGAAAACCAAATCTTAAAACATAGGTGTTCAGCTGAATAAGAAAAACAAAACCTACATCAATCTCTTCAGCCGTCGTCCCAAAGCATGTTTGTTTTATTTGTTGTTTGTTTTTTAATTAACTGCTCCCAGTCTAAATAAAAAAAAACCTCAAGGCAGTAGAACAGATTAAACAGACAGGGACATGGGAATATCATGTGAGCAGCAGTGCTCTGTCGGACTGGGACCGAGTCAGGGAGAGCGTGATGCCTGTGGAGTGGTTGTGACGCCAGTGACTGCCCCTTTAACAACCCTCCTGCTCCGCCAGTCGGGGTTCTCTGGCTCCCAATCCACACTGTTATTACCTCGTTGCTAAGCACGCGTCCGTGCTGAGAGCTGCCGTCCGAGCCAGTTGGTTCATTCACAAGATTTCACAATGAGCATGTACGCCCAAGCCAGAGGTTCACACCAATGCCCTGAGGCTTTGAGCTCTCCACGTGCCCTTGAACGGAAATCATCAGGTGCTCCTGCCACACCTGAGAGCTTTATAACCCTTTACGAGAGCCAGCCAGAGTGACTAAAGTCTCTCTTTATGGCTCACGTGGAACGTGGCCCCTGTCACGCTCCATGGGTATCCCTCCATAAATACACCAGAGTGGCCGGAGCGGACACGGACGCTCGAGGTGCCCGTCGCCCCACGTACAAACAAGCACAGACGTGACACCGAGCCCAGCACCGCTGCGTTAATGGCTCGGCAAGGTGGAGGGGCGCCTCAGGGAGGAATGTGGGAGGGAGGTCTGGGTATTGTGGGGCATTGTGGGGCTGGCACACACCTCAACAAGGTCCCCGAAGGGAGCGGGGAGTGGGTACGAGTTCATGAGAGCCTTTCATAAATCAGATCAACGAGAAAGTGAGGCGGCGAACACCAAGAGTCCCGCCCACTCTGCTTTCTGTGCCTGAGACGGAAGGCACCAGTTCGGCGGTAAAAGTAGGGCGACATTTGAGGGCTTGCGAGAGCGCTGATGAATGTGTGAGTGTGATCAGAATCCAAGAGTTCGCAAGTTTCACCCACCAGGATTGCAGGACAGAATTATAAAGTTAATCGATTATTTCCAAGTTTTTTATAATCAAGATTTGGGAATTAGAAAGGCAGGGTTTACTAGCTTTTTCGATTGCAGTGCACATAACAGATTCAGTGTAAGTGACTCCATGGTGAATTCCAAATCTGTTGGTCCGTGCAGGCTGGGGCAATGGTGTGCCTTTACTCCGCCGCCTCAGCCCCCACAAACCCTTGCTGGTGGTCACGCTTGCACCTGCACATCTGGCCGAGGGTGGAGCAGCAGGGCTGCAGCCAGGGCTTCCACAGCTGGTGCGCCAGTGTCAGCTGGTTTGGAACGGGCGCCACACCCTGGGCGTGGGCCCTCGCCGCATTCACCATCACCTCCACGATGGAGCGGAAGTCCGGCTCGGTGGTGGGGCTCAGCGGCCTGCTCTCGGACGGGTCCGTGGAGAGGTCAAAGAGCAGGGGAGGGTCGTGGTAGGTGATGTAGGGGTCAGTGCAGAAGCAGATATGGGTGTGAAAGCAGGCGGTGGCGTTTTCAGGGTAAAAGTTAGGTGTGAAGAAAAGCGCCTTCCACACGGAGGTACCTGGTGCAAAGGGGAATACGGCTGATCTGAGAACAGGTAACAAATTTACCACAACTACAAGTATACTACAGTATACTACTAAAAAATACCATACTCCTATTGACAGTACCATGAAATAATATGTATTCGGCCGTGTCAGGACTTCAAAGATAACTCCTTAATGAAGTTTCTGTCTTATAGTTTATAACAGCTTTCAGAAAGGCCATGCTGCATAGATGGTACAGACCTGATCTGCAATGAGTAAACAGCGGAGTGTCTAGAACATGGATTGTTTTTCACGAGAGATGCTCTGTTGGGGTCACAGGTCACGAGAGGGGGCGTGACGCCTGTGGAGTGGCGCTGCCTTTAGCAGCTGCCCGATCCACCCCCATTATGACCTCGTTGGCTTTGATTGGCTCAATCTGCATTACCTGCAGAGAGCGATGCCCAGGCACATATGAGCGCAGGCCAGAGCGGAGCAGTTCCCTTTAGACTCACCTCTACAAACTACAAACACTGCTCATTACAGACGCAGTGAACACCTGCATTTATAGCAGAAGTAGATTATATAGACAAGTTCTGTGCTTGGGATTATATAGGAAGGTTCTGTTCTTGGACTTGTGGATTATATAGGAAGGTTCTGTTCTTGGGGGTTAAACAGAAGAAAGCTTCTGATGCTGGCAGCCATTCTTCATCATACCACAGCACCACCGCACGCATGTGTGTGTGTGTGTGTGTACGCACAGGGAGACTCACTATTAGCAGGCCGCCACCTCACACCGTTCAGATTGGCATTGCAGTAATGGAACATAAACTCGTGGTCAGAGCGCTCCACTCGACCCTGTAGCAAGGGCATAAGGTCACGGCCGTCTATCTTCCTGCAACACACACACACACACACAATGCTTGGTATTTCCTGTGTATTCAAGGAAAAGTGGCTGTAAATCCTAAACATTCACTTTTGCAGCTGCTGCTTGTCTACTGATTCAATCATTTTACCAGTATGTAATGATTAAACCTGTGCAGGGAATTGGATAGAACACAGAGTACCAGATTTGTTCAAGTCAGCATCATGATTGACAGAAGACAGCTCTGTCACTAGGTGACCAAGACTCACCGGTCACTGGGTATGCTAGCTCCAGCTAAATTCACCACACTGGGGAAGAGGTCCATGTTACTGGTGGGCTCGTCGATAACCTTTCCTGCAGGTAGTTCACCGGGCCAATGAAGGATCCCTGGCACCCGAATCCCTCCCTCCCAATTGGTCGACTTTCCTGCTGCTCAAGAAGAGGTGGGAGTTATTGAAGGGAAGCATTTGTTAAAAGGGCATTTCACAGAAAACTTTGATATTTATTAAAGTGTTCATTTCGAAAATACGTACTCTTAGTGGACACTTGGCATTTCAGATGAAGTGCTTAATTACAATGTGTTGCACCTCTCTCTTCTGCTTAGTGAATGCAAAAATGAGGGTCTATCATCACCAAGACATCTATATATAACTATACTTTCATAGTCACCTCCCTCTGATTTGTAAGTATACACTTGGAACACGGCTGTTCCACTCACACACACACACCCCCCCGATGTGAATATACTCTACCCTTGTAGATGCCACTGTAGCCACGGTGTACCTCCCCATTGATGGAGATCTCCTCTAAGTGGGGACCCTGATCTGAGGTCAGGTAAACCAGTGTCTTCTCCTTTAACTTAAGGCGCTCCAGAGTCTTCATTATCTGACCTGGGAACAGCAATAAGACACAATAAATCACATTATTCTATTCCAGGGTGAAAGCATGGAAAGGTACGCTGGCTGAAATGGGACCAAAAAAAAAAGAATTTACATATTAAATCAGATATTAACCATCGTTTTTGTGTGTGAGACAAAAAGATCCCGCTGCTTTTTCACAGAGGTTTACTTGTTCTGTCTTTAAATGAGACCGTGATGACGGACTTTATTTCACTCCTTTAGTCTTCGACCGGCACGGCGCATACAAGAAAACGTTCGCTCTGTTAAATGGATGCGTGTTTATGTCATCGTCATGGTGACCGCAGTCACAAACACCGTTTCCCTGATGGCTCTTTCATATCACACAAAGAACAGACAGAGATCCGCCGTTTCAGAGTTAGAGACTATGGCTCTCAGAATGTATTTCAAAGGCCAGATTTCAAAAGGGACGCGCTGTGATTGGAACCGTTCCGATCTGCATCTAAAGCAGAACCGCATCACAACATGTTCTACTTTATAGCCTTTGGCTGAAACCGCAGCCAGGCGAATGAGTAATCTTCATCGGTAACGAATACAGCAGGTGCTCGAAGGACATGATGGGTAAGGGGGAGCGGCATCGGCGCTGCTCAACGTTCCGAAGCCCCACGGTCCCCCTCTCGAGTGGCATCAGTACCTACACTCCAGTCCACCTCCATGACAACGTCGCCGTAGAGACCATGGCTGCTCTTGCCCCGAAAGCGCGGGGAGGTGAAGAGAGCCGTGTGGACCTGGAGGAAGGAGAAGAAGAGCAGGAACGGTCCGTCCGAGTTCCTGGGGAGAGAGGACAAAACAGTCTGACCTGCTCCCGATCCGGTCTCGGGTACACGCGATGAATCATGAGAGAAATGTTGTGGTGTTTTGAAAGGAGTAAGAAAGATTACAGCAAGTAAAGTGAAAACATATGACACTGTGTGCCTCCCCCCCCAAAAGACACTGACAGAATTTCCCCTAAATTATTCAGAGGCCTGTTGGGATTCAACCACGCAAACATTTAAAGTCACTCGACTCCATCAATATTCATCGTACGCCTGAGACTCCGCCCACCCGGCTGTGCTCCATTTCTAATAGAGTCCGATTGAGCGTTCACAGACCTCTCCAGGAACTCCACAGCTTCGCCGGTCATCCTCTGGGTCAGGTTCTCCGCCACGTACGGCTGCTCCACCACCTCCCCCCCCCTCATGAGGAAGCAGTTGAGGTCGGCGAACGCCAGTAGGAACAGGCCGAAGAGCGCGGCCGCGGCCAGCAGCAAAGCGCCCAAGCCGAGGGCCAACCGGCGGGCGGCGACCCGTGCCCCGGCGACGTGCAGGGAGACCAGGCCGCCAAGGACAGCCAGCAGAGCGCCATACGGCACGTGGACGAACACCACACTGAACACGGAGCCGTGGCCCGGCTGACAGTCCCGCAGGTTTGTCATGGGGATCCCGTAGAAGTGGTCGAAGCCATGGGCTGTCGGGTGGTGGCAGTGGTCACTGCTGTGCTCACAGTTGAGGCCCAGGTGCCATTTGCCTGCAGTGAAAGCGGATGATCGTTAAGTACAGGGCAAAGTAATAATAATAAAAAAAAATGCCGTCTCGATGAAGGCACGTGCAAATATCGGTATGATGGCAATTGCTTCATCCTGGCTCGTTTCTGTATTGTATTAACGAGGCAATCAACACTCCACAGCCTTGCCCCTTAACGGCCTCAGCTGAGCTGAGCACCTGCCTATCTGCCAACACGCTTGCTGCAGTGTTTCCACAGGCACAGGAGGCCAGCTCTCCCTCACCACGCCCTACCCCCAGGACCGTAATTAACCTGAGAGAAAACAACAACAGCTCCTTTCAGTTAGAGGCTTCCGCCATAGCGCAATGCTTCTTCTCCTCCGTTATTATAGGTGTCTGCCTTTGAGCCAAACACGAACATTAAAACGTACTGCAGCTGAACGCCTACCCTCCAGCCAAACGGAAAAACATTGATTTTTAATGTTCCATACCAAATGAATATTGAGTGTTTAAATGTCTTTTTTCAAACCAGAGTTTTCTGTATGCCTTCTGTGTTGTCACATGTGGGCCCTTACCAATCAGAGCAGTCTTGTATCCCTGATCTTTAAGGAGCCTTGCGAAGGTTCGCTCCTCACGGGGCAGACCTCCAGATGCTGCGGAGATGATAAACACTCCCACACGCCCATGACTGGCCATCCCTGCACCAAGGTCACACACACACACACACCTTTAACAATTCCACATTTTCACAGAGAAGTGGGTATATCAATAGCCCAACACAGGCTTCCTGCACATGGAATGACATTCAAGACAGGCAACAGCAGGTGAATAGTATAGGGGCCTAATATATCTGCAGGCAATACGGCATTTAACAATAAATGACAAATTACACCATCTTAAACCTGCACCAGTTCAAGGAAAAAAAAAAATCACACTTAACGTTTGAGAATGATTAGAAAATTTAACGTAATGAAACTATTCTTCTTCTTTGTGTTATGAGTCACATGTTAACAATAATTGTGATTTAACTGTAATATGGCTATGTAAAATTAATTAACCATCCATTTTTAAAGTTTAGCATGTCTTACACTCACGACACTTCATACGGAGATTTTAGTTTGAACTAACATTTGCATAACGATAAAATCAAAAGGTTATTAATAGAAGCATCAGCCACAGGTGCTGATTATCAGTCCTTGAATTGGCTCAAGAAAAGCAATGTAGGTTCCTCCCTAGGAAACCGTAATCAAAAAGAACAAATAAGTTCACAAATGCGAGCAATGTTGTTTTTACATCGGCAGGCAAGGTTTTTACACTAGTGTCAAACCACAGTATTAATACATAGTTAGATCAGCAAAATTAATAAACAGAAGAAAGTCTTTTTACTACATAGCACATTCAGTCTCTCTTCTAACAGAAGAACTACCATAGTGGAGAGACACCTCCCACGTTCTGACATCTTTAGCACTGTCGCGCTCTCTGAAGCTCCTGCGCTAAGAAACAAAGGCCCCAACACTATTCTGCTGGAGATTCAGGAGGACGACCCTCCACATCTTTAATGGCGTTCAGCGCATCTTTGATGGCGTTAGAGTCTCCGGGCCTAACCTGATCGTATGGGGTATCTGCCCGTAAGGAAAGCAGCTCTGCTCGGGGTGCAGAGGGGCGAAGCAGCCAGGTGCTGTGTCAGCTTCACCCCGTCCTGGGCCAGCCGGTCGATATTGGGGGTCCTGTCACAACAACCACAACATTTTGTCCATTCAAGAGCAGTAGTCAGGTGGCTGAAATGACTTCCTTGTCTGTATTAAATATGAAGTGCTTTGAGATTAAATAGAGGTTCTATTTCTTAAGGCAAATCCTGATTTAAAAAAAAAACAAGCACCTAGACATCTCGATACGGAATCAGGTGCCTCATTCAGTCATAATCACCTTACCATATAAAATGTTATTCATCAGTGTATAAATTGCTACATAATATCATATTCATCTAATGCACACAGAACATTCTATTATGTATAATCATAATCTCCTAATTCATATGCAACAACAAATGCATGCTCCATTGATCTTTATTGGAAGGCTTATGTAACTGCAACCTTTTTCTCCTCCCCTTTCTCTCTCTCTCTCACACAATGTGGCCTCCTTTCCCTCTTTCTAGCTCCCTCCTGTATCTCTTAGTTCAGTACAAGAGACAGTGCCCATTCTCTGCTATCAAGCCTAATATGAAAGCCTTCCCATACACCCTTTTGACTAATCAACTGCTGCTGTTGGAAGAGCCCCATCACTCCAACCCTGGTTTCACTCTCCAACTGTTCTATGTCCCTATTAGTGCTCATTTAAACGCTCTCATACCGGAGTCTTTAAAAAAAAGAACACCCCGGATTTAGGAGATAGGGCAGCAGTGAAGGAACCTTCTCCACCATAGACCCTCTATGAGAATCCTGTAAAGTCTTTCGTGTCCATATGACTACTGTTGTCCTTATACGTTGCTTAGCTCTCAGTAAAAACAAAACGATCAGTCAAGGTCTGAAATGAAAGCCAACTGCGACAACACAGCCTACTTTAGAGTGGTGTTTCCATAGCATCCGAGGTCTCCAATTCCCAAATCATCCACCATCATCAGAACGAAATTAGGCTTTGAAGCACCCTGAGACGAAGCCTCGACAAGCAGCCAGCCAAGCAAGACCAGGATCCGCGGATTCCCCATTCCAGGCTGCATGAAGCAGAAAGAATGGACGCAGCCATCTTCTATGAACCGTAAAGTCATAGCCAGTGTTGCTCTTTATGATTGCTTTAAGATAACATAAGTACGTTGACAAATGTCAAAATCTGAAGTTTGGCGTATAGGTGTACGAATAAGACCACATTCGTGCCCACGAGCGCATCTCTCAAACAGGTAAGTCAACAGGCGAATCGCCTTCAAAGACAACTCACCTTTTCAATGTGTATTGTGGTATAGACTGTTAACGTAACTCACACGCCAGCAGAGAGGTCAGCCTGTGATATCTTAGTAAGGTCGCTGGCCACAACTCTCCGGGTTAAACTTTGCCTAGACCTGTTAACCCGTAGTGACCGTCGGCGCGAATTCCAAAGGAGGAAAAGAACTGTCACGTGCTCTGCGCCTAAAGCTTTGATTGGCCCACCGCTGCGGCACGCTGTCCGAGATCACCTGTCAAAATAAAATAATCTTTTTTTTTATTACGTGCCTTAAACCGGAGCGAGCGTGATTTTCTAAAGTTAAATAACACACGGTCACTTGAAGGCGACCACAGAAAAAAGAAATAGTCAACTGACTCTGTTTTCTACTGCCCCCCCCACCCAGGCCAACCTAAAATTAGGTGTAGTAGCGTGAGACTATTTTTGTGAACAAAGCGGGACCAGTATTGCCAACCTAGCTACTCTTTTTAGGGGGTTACGCCATTTAGCGACTTTAAGCTACTTTTAGGACAGTCAGTAGCTACTTTCCTTAGTGAGGAGTTGGCAACGCGTGGTCATCTAGACTAGTGATGTTAATAATGTGCTGCATAAATAGTACTTTATAGCGAGCTGCATGTAACTAGCTAACTAGCTATATGTCTAACGCAGAAATCCCATCGAAGTGTGACACGTTTTTTGCTCTATAGTTCTTTACAAAAATGACGAGAAAAGGCGGCACACCGTAGGAAGAATGGTTAGTTGGAGATACTGAGTCAGGGTTTGAGGACACATTAGAGCAGAGACAGACTCTGTCCCCAGAGTTAGGCTGAAACTGAGTGTGGAGCTCAGAGTAAAGAGCCATCTGCATCCACAAAGAGCCATCGAGTTTGTGGTGATGAAGAGCTCTCTGTTAGTCTATTTGTTAGGTACCTATTTGTAGGTTTGTGGTTGCTTGAAAGAAAAAACAAGGAGGTGGAGATATGGCGGACTGTATCCACCCCTGGCTTGAATATTCAAAAAATACAGACTGCGTATTGCTTTGCATGTAGACACTTAAGTCCTCCCCAAAACTCAGAGACTATATTTGACTCAGCAGCTGGATTGGATGAAGCTGGATGAAGGTGATTTACAAGGGGCGGGGGGCTTACAATTCATCAATTCATGCACGGTCTGAGCGACATAAACAAGCAAGAAGACTGTTTGCAAGAGTAATATTATTGATAATTGATTCATTATTACGATTGATAGATAAAATTAGAACGCAAATACCACTAAAGTAAAAACAATGAATGGTGATCATTTATTGATCTGCTTATAACAAAAAACAATGAATAAAATACATACCCCCCCACGTTTTGTAGTATTTCTCTCATCAGTGCCTCTCTCCGATTTATCGCGTACAATCTCAACGGCCTTTTCCGGCGCGATACACGTGCTCCTTATTTTCTCTTTAGGCTATTATGTAGAGTATTGACTAAGGTCTTCTTTCAAAATTCTTACATTTTCCATTAAACTGGGTAAAGACGCGAGATAGCCTATTCTATGAACAAACAGCGCCACCCGATGCTAAAAACAAATACAGCTTATGTGCTAAAGAAAATGAGATCACTTTCATTTTAGAATTGTGATACTTTTACCCTTCTGTAAACTACTTTTCTAAAAAGCACATCAAGTATTGTCAAAATCAGTGATTTATATTGTGATCCATTTGCCCTAGTTTGATATTAGGCCTACATTCAATGTCTATTATCTGCCTGGGTGATGTAATTGGGCGTAGTATGAAAGCTGGGCACATTTGTGGGCACGAAACCGATATAGGCTACCCACGAAGATGTGGTTCTAGCTACTAAATGCGTGTTTTAAGCCCAACGGGGGTCTCTGGTGCCCGGCATCATACGAGGGCAAAGGCAGAGTGAAGCTCCAGCACGCGCCTGACCCGGTTCAGGGGAACGGCGGCAGCAGCGCGCGCTTTCTCTGAAACCTGCCCGTCTTTTTAGAATCAATCTTAATTACTCCTTTCCTCTCGCGGTCTATCTTCCTTGCCACTCCGCGAAAAGCTCCTTCAGCACCACAGAACACCACTCTCTCACTGAGATCGTTTAGCGCCCACACACACACACACACACACACACTAAGGTTGTTCTGCCACTCTGCACCATGCTGCGCTTCCCTGCATGCACTGATTGGGTTGCGTCCACTCACGCGCATTAACCGCTCTGCTGCTGTCAAGGTGAAGGGATGCAGTTACAGTATTGAGTGCTGGTTTAATGTACCAGTTTCCATCGCCCACCCCACACCTCGCTCTCTCTACAACGCACCTACTCCTCCTGCCCTACCCATTAGCAGTAAGCCAGTAAGTCACCATACGACCTTGTTTGTATGCAAATATATTGGGACCACAGCCGCAATCATAAACGCCTGCCAAGCAGCCAGCTGATGCCCCTCTTTAATGACATAATTCGTTGATTAATTATGTGTTTATAAAATTCCCATTGGCCAACTTGCTGTCAAACGCATGCACACGTAGCAAACGGCACTGAGTGTCGCTGGCGCTGACCCAGACAAGCGTCTCCTCGTGCTCGCACTGACGTTATATGACACGTTTACCCCCCAGGAGCCGGAGAGGCAAACTTTGCGTCGTTTACACGTTACCTTACTCACCACGAGTAAACAAGATGGTGAAACGTAATGGAAATATTAAACTGGAGACATTACTAGCGAGCAATCCGTTTATGGATTTTGCGTTTGGCTTGGCAGGGAGCCCTTCGGGGAGCTACTGCCTGGTATTAGCCTCCACACACACGCCTGTGTCGCATTGATCACAAACTAGGTAATAACGGTGCTGAGAAAAGAATAGATTGACCTTTAAACTGATCGATGATGGAGAATTTGCCGTGTTTCATTAAACTGCATGTAATCAAGGAACTTGTATTCATTAAAAAACCTATCCGCCTCTGCGCAGACCAAAAGGGCACGTCATTAGTGTAACATCGCAGCTGATTTTTCACGTCATAAGAACACGTTCGGCATAAAAATCAGCATTCACCCTAGTCTATTACAGAGGTCGTTGAACCAGCGCGTAAGACCCATTCCGTTTCCTTCGTGCATTGTCTCTCACCAGTAGATGGCAGTGTTAGCTTTCGGACATGTTTTGGTCACGGGCGACATGTAAGAATTATTTTTCTTACACCTTTACAATTATCTGCTGTGCTGCTATTAATTTTTTTTTTTTTTAGATTTTTGTTCATGTTAGTTTGAATATATAATTATTTAAACAAACAAATATATATAACTTTCTCAAAGTGAATATACTATTAGATATGAGGCTGAGTATAAATTTAGACATAGTTCAAGAATTGCTAACCTCATGTTTTACATCTGAGGTTTGGGTGAACACTTTGCTCTGGCCATCTATATACAGTACATATCCAACATACTGCATCTCACACATGTAATGAATGTTTTATTCTCTCTCTGATTCCCATGTTACGGCACCTTGCAGGCACCTTGAAACACTGATCTTCTCTCTTATTCCTCAAAGGCCACACCACCATCTTTCAGCAAAAGAATTCCTCTGTAAGCCACAGCCTTGAGCTTCAGTCCCATCCAACAACAGGTACTAGGCACCCCCTGCAGGCCTAGCTTGGTGCATTCCAGAACAGGCTGCCCACCCAGGTGGTAGAGACCACTATGTATCAGATTAGGGTCCTGCGGCCGTCTCTGGTGCTCTGTGCCAGATCTTATCAACGACAGGGCACTGATGGACGGCACACCTGGGCTTCAGGTCTTGGAATGAGAGGGGTGTGTCTGCGGTAGTACACAGGGACGTTTTACAGCGTCACATCCAAACATCTTATAGTGATCTCAATGTTTTCAGTGGCCACTAGCAATACGCATGTACCAAATGTGTTTAAAGTTGCTATGGGGTATAATAAGATGTGTACCGACTGACCTTCCAATCACAATCTTGCTTTTGCTCTCTCTCTCTCTCTCTCTCTCCTTTGGAGGTCATGTCTAAACACACATCAGTGGAGGCTCGCTGCGTGTGTTTGCTGAGAGAGTAATGGCAATTTGTCAAACATGAGGGAATGCCTTAAGGCCAGAGAGCAGAGCTGCAGACTAGAGAGCACTCACTGTGCGCCTGTTCAGTCACACCCTCCCTTCAACACTGCACTCCACTGATCCAAGAACAGTTACAGAATGGTGACACAATGGCGTCCAATGAGGGACCGGAGTTACTTACGTGCTTTGCTTGGTTTTATATCTTTTCAGTCTTATTTGCATTAACACCAGATGAACTGCACTGGACCTAGAGAAGGAATTTGTGTGAATTCCTTGTTCCACACAACAGAAGGCACAATAAAAGTGACTTGAGAGTGACTAGATCTGAGCAGTGAACACTGAGACTCTTACTGGAGAACCAATTATCAGATGTAAACAGTGGGATTATGATGTTATTTATTTAGTTTAGTTTTCTCTCGCTTAAGAATCATCATTTGCACCAGGAGCTGCTGCGTTAACTCTAGATTTATCTTATCAGCTGGGAGATTTATTGGAAAATCACTCGACCTCCACCTTCCTTTCATTTTCTACCTTCCTGTGTTTTGGTAAGAGAACCATAATCAGCAATGATACAGTCAAATTTGTACAAGACAGATGCTTCTCACCAACTTCAAAAACAAGAGTCTAACTGATTTTGGCAGCAGCTGCTGGGCTTAGTTTCTTTAATGCTCCATTACTGGACATAGTTGTGTGACGTGTTCATTTTGTTGTATTAAATTAAATTGGACTCAAAGTGTTTCTCTGGCTTTGGAGGAGTCTCGTGGGAAAACCGGGTCATTTGTTGTCTCAGAGAGTTTGTTTTTCAAGCTATGGACACAATGCTGGCTCACGTCCACCGATGCAGTCCCCTCCAAACGGCCTCTCCCTGTTTACATATGTGCTCTTGGGCGGCGAGTCGAACCAGGGACACGTGCCTCAAAATGGCTTTAAGCACCTTCAAAGCACCATTCTCAACAATGGCTATCATGTCAATAAAACAACAGTTAATTCACTTCATGTGTCGCCAAGTTGAGGGATTTGCCTACCTCGGCTCATACATCGCCTGCTGCCCTGCAGGGATGCCCAGACCACAACAGAGAGCTAGCACCTCAGTGGGACGTTTTCACACAAGGCTTGAAGAGAACAACTTCTTTTCCTTTACTGAGATAGCAGGCAAAGGTAGTTCAGTGGGCCTGAACACAAGAGTCAGGCCTCTTGTTGTGGGTGCTTGATCGACACTCCACACACAGAAGACTTTGGCCGACTTGGGCCAGAGTCACTGTTGTGTGAGACAGCGGTTCATACTGCCTACAGCCTGAAACATTATTATCTGTAACTGTACGTTGCACAGGGGGAAATGATAAAAGCTCCAATAAAAAAAAAAAACTTTTCACTCCCTCCTACAGGTAAAACAATAAAAAAATTAAATCAATACAATATTCTGCCTTAGTTTAATGCAAAAAAACTGCAGTTTTAAGGCACTGCAGTGGTGAATGTAATGTCATGTTTTACATCAGATAGTGTGGAATACAGTGGGCTGTCATTGCCTCATTCCCTCACCAGTGGTCAAAATGGAGGTTTTGTCTGTTTGAATGCTGACTTCATTGTCCACAGCATCAGTGCCTTTGGTGTGATGAGAACGGCATAAACTAGCCACGAGACTTGACCTTTGACTTGACCTTGGAGTTCAGAGACTGAGAAATCAACAGGCAATTATTTGTACATTGTTATGTGTGCTGGGTAACTTACAGAACGTGTGAAGTAAACTTATGTAAATACGTAATTGTTTAGATAATACCAAAAAAAGGAAGTGACCATTTGACTGGACCTAGACTGGACCTAGACTGAATCTAGTTGTGAATTTAAGGGCAGATGATTGTTCATTTGGTTATTGAAGAACAGAATCAGGTGTGATTTTAAAGCAATACTGCACCCAAAAGTGCTGCCATTGCTAAAACCGACTGTAATCAAATAGGGTTGATTGGTTCTCATTTACTTTCGTTCAGAGTTTACGTTAGACACTTCAGCAGTGCATAAGGCCTAAACCAGAGACATTCAATCATAGTTCTCAAGGTCTGGCTCCTTCAGACTTTCCATCCTCCCCCTTTTCTAGGAATCAGTTCTGATCACAAAGTGGCGAAATAGTTACATAAACTATTCAATTAAGTACCAGTGATTACAAAATCCAGCAAGGTTTCAATTCGATGTCCAGATCCCAGTACCTATGTTCTAGTGCTTTTTCGTAAGCGCACCATCTGAGTTTGGTTTAGACGTAGCCGCCTGTGTAATGCCGCGAAACCAACCACAGGCCGGCTCATGCACAAAGCGTTCCGATCGAAGCTTCCACTGTCGCGTCGGCCCTGGTCTGCGCGCGAGAGAGCGCTGCTTCTGGGAGGTCGAGCAAACGGGCCTGGAGATCAATGCAGCCCGGCGTACCACACACGTCCGCTGTGAGCCAAAGCAAACCACTTATCGCACGCGGTCGTTCCCCAGGACTTCCCTCTAAAAACAAATGGTTCGATTCCTCCGCATCTTCCCCCGTCGGCACAGCCGGGCGCCGGTCCCAGCATTGTAATTTGGAGCAAATGGAGGCCGTTAGCACCGCAGGCGGTGACATATTGTGTCACTCCTCTCTCGGTACGATGGGGACGAGGCACAGACGGACACCGTCCAGCAGTGGTGGCTGTCTGCTGGCATCGGGTTTCTGTGCGTCTGAAATCCGTGGACGTTAGTGTCCATCCACAGCTGCTGGTCTGATGGTGGCTATGTGGTTTTACTTTTCACAGTTGTAAATTCTCTATTTTGTGAACTGAACAAACTAAAAAGTGTTGCGACTTTCCAAACATTTAGTTTTACAAAACTTGCTGCAGTCAACTGGCAAACCAGCTGTTTCACTGTACCTGTTCATTCATTCTTTTCCTTAATCCGTAATGTATTCACTCATACGTTCCTTGATTCATTATAGTCTCTAGAGTATCTTATAGGCCTACCTACCTTATACATAGTCTCTAGAGTATCTTATAGGCCTACCTACCTTATACATAGTCTCTAGAGTATCTTATAGGCCTACCTACCTTATATATAGTCTCTAGAGTATCTTATAGGCCTACCTACCTTATATATAGTCTCTAGAGTATCTTATAGGCCTACATAGCTACCTTATACATAGTCTCTGAAGTATCGTATAGGCCTACCTTATATATAGTCTCTAGAGTATCTTATAGGCCTACATAGCTACCTTATACATAGTCTCTGAAGTATCGTATAGGCCTACCTACCTTATATATAGTCTCTAGAGTATCTTATAGGCCTACATAGCTACCTTATACATAGTCTCTGAAGTATCGTATAGGCCTACCTACCTTATACATATAGTCTCTAAAGTGTCTTATTGGCCTACCTAGCTATCTACCTTATACATATAGTATCTAGAGTATCTTATAGGCCTACCTAGGCTTAGAATATCTCCTCATTCTGCAGCTCATTATGACAATTGTTTCATAAGGAAGAGTGTGAATTGATCCAGTGAAAATTGCCAAGAAGATCTAAGCAAGGCTCAATGGTTGCTTTGTTAGTTTTACATAATCACACTAATTGTAAGCGTGTTTTCCTTTAGGTGTGAAATTTGCCAGGTTCTCATTTCCACACTTTTTTTTTAAACAAGGAAAGTCAGTATTCCTTCTGGAGTGACGACACCTTGCCCCGAAGGACTACTGGCGTGCAAACGATTCCACCCAGAACTGTCACTACGTCAGCACTTTGAAGTCCCTAGTTTATGTTAATGGATAATTACTCATTTCGCTTCATCTTGTGCCAAGATGTTGACATTACATCGCCCATTAAGTCGCCCTGCTCCCACAGACCACCCCTCCCCCCAACGCCCCTCACCGTATGTGAGTGGCTAAAAGCCGCACCGAGATGCGTTCCCTGGAGGAAGCTCATCTAATCTTCTGTCATATGCTCCTTTTACTGTAGCTTCCTTCGCAGGCATGCGGGTGGAGCGTAGAAGATGCCAGCTCCGAAGGGCAGACGACGGAGGTGTTGACGTTCTGTCAGGAAGTTTCGACTTATCTGTCCTCCCCGAATCTCGCTGGTTTTGGTATTGTGTAAACAAACCCTCAGGTGTCTGGGTAGAGTGCGTCTCTGTCAACAACCCACTGCAGTCCAGCTGCCACAAAACCAGAAACATTTAAAAAAGTATATATATATATATGTTGCTTTTGTATCTTTTGGTATAGCCACTAAGCCTGTTGGAGCCTGAATAACATCCAGCAAGCAAAATGTATTCTTAAACCTAGTAACCTTAATGAAACATCTGACTGAACATGCTTAGCGGATGAGGCCAAAGTTAATGAACAATCCCTCCTCTCCTTATTCAGTTATTCTGTAAGTCGCTTATCTGCTTCAGAACCGAAGTGAAAAGCCTGAAAGGTCATCATGGTTCCGTAGCCTTTCCTGACGCATGACCTGCAGGCTCGAGCGACGAGACTACTGAGACCAGAAAGGTTCAGCCTCAGCCTCTTGGCAGCGGTAACACTTCAGACACACTTAGCGCTAGCATACGATGAAAGAAACAAGGTCAGTTTGTCTGGCCATCAAAAGCAAAGGCCTTTGCACGAAACCACGCCATTATCATACAGGAAAGAGAATTTTAAAAAAGCAGAATCATTCAGCAATTAATCACAACTCGGATGACAGCGACAGCGGTTACCCTGAAAGATGTCGCGCCAAAAATAATCTGATCTCGTGCTCTCATTATCGTGGCTATGTCATACTTGCTCGCTAAACGCTGTTTGGCTACGGTGCGCGTGTCAATATTATGACAAGCGTTCGTTCGTTTCAGCGAGCGAGCTGCGCTAGAGATGGCAGAATAATCATATCAAGTCAAAGGACACTGAACTTGAAGAAGAGACAATTTGGACCAAATTGTAAACGTCTCGCGCTATTACTGTGATTCTTGTCAGTTTGACTGTGTGGCATCAAGTGCTCGGAACATTCTAGAAAGGATACATGCAAATACAATCTGATCCAAACGTACGCTTGAAATCTACCTGTCAGATAAGGTTTGTCAGCAATTATTAGACACAGTAAATGACGATGTTCGGCTCATGTAATTCACTGGACTTCCATGCCAGAATCGCTGTATCCTGCGGACGACCGTGGTCTGGAGATGCTTAACTTCCCAAGTGTCAAACATAATTTGCTGTGGTGAAAACGAGACTCCTGGGCGTCGTCCCCTGAGGCCGCTCTTGGGCCGTTCAAATGGCTGCTGGGGGCCTGCGTCTTCCTTCCCCTTGTCCTCGCGCGCTCTGAAGTTCAAAGATCCCCCACAGCTTTCAGTGTGGCCGCTGTGACTCGTTGGTGGGGAACGAGACAAGTGGCCGACACTTTAAAAAAAAGAGGGCAGCGTGCGTGCGCGTGCATGCCTGTTTTTCGCGCTTTTCATTCTGCTCTTCTTCACGACCCATCTGCCGGAGTGTTCTTGATAAAATCCAGAGCATGATGGGAATGATGGATTGAGTGTCAGATGGCTCGTCTGTGCTTGTGAGTATGACAGGCTCTCGTGCCATGTGTAACCGTATGTTAAAATAATACATAACGATAGGCAAATATCTCTGACGTGAGAAATTTCTGCAACATTTTCAAAAGACTGGAAATTTTCTACCTTCTCTGAACAGCAGTAACCATTTACACTTTAATGCTTTGCAGTTAGAAAGTTCAGGCATACGTAAGTCAGTGTAGAGTAAGTATAAATCACACAGACTACAGAGAGATATGAATTTGGCAGAGGTTATTATGATCTGTTTATTTAGGGGTTGTCCTGGATACAATCATTTGCTTTAGCACACAGGCCAACAAACCCATCAAATCATATCCATACACAAACAAACACACACACACACACACACACGGCCTCATGTGTGCCAACACACCAGCCAATCGATACCAATCTCCAGATCATTGGTTTGAAAATTGATTTGCCATGTTGTAAAATGAATGGATCCAAGGGTCAGTGCTTTCAGGACTGCCTCCAGCTCCCCCTTCATGCACACTATTTATGATTCCTGATTTATTACACACTCTTTCATCCTTTCATGCTTTCATATTTCATTCCTTATGCATGTGAAACAAAACGCCGTCAAATTACATGAGCTATTTATGCACTGCCTCTCTACACATGTTGAAAGCCTTTTCTTTTTCTTTTTTTTTAGTTTGACCAGGTTTTACATTTGCAGGTGAGGTATGGAATATTTATCTGAAAATGTGGCACAATATACAAAAAGACATTTTTCATTCCATTCAGTCTTGACTGTGAGCAGAATTCACATATGATTGTGATTATATAAAACTATGCATATCATAATGAAGCCTTATTTTTACAGAAAGCTTACTGGTTACAGAATATATGATGACTGAACAAACCCCCTGTTGTAACACACTAATTTTTTTGTTTACCTTATTTTTTTTAAACAGTGCATTCCTTTCATTTAGCCCTTAAAATATAAAAAGGTCATAGTGTTCTAGCTATTCTGATTGATAACATGGGCTCAGGGGTGTATTCTTAGCCTATGAATCAAAGGCTGAAATGCAGGAAGAGGCCAGAGGGCCTTAGACACACTGGTGATTGATTGATGGAGTTTTCTAGGCACACACATCAGAAATGCTTGGCAAGGTAGTTTGCATGATTAAATATTGATCTTTGCAGCCATTGTACCAGCATTCTAATTAGCGCTCATCTGCATGTGAGCTGTTGGTGGAGTTTCCAAGGCACCAGAATGACCCAATTTGTCCCCTATGGTGATTATTGACACAACTGAACTCAATTTGTTAGCAATGATTACAAGAAATACCCCGTTTAACAAACAAACATGCCATCAAAGGTTTAAGAGTCTTGTCATCTTCAGACGCCTTTAAACATTTACACAAGAACACATGGTGCTTTCATTGTTGTTTTAATACCATCAGCATTTCTCTTTGTTAATAATACGCCAATCATATTTGTACAGCACAGAGCACCCCCAAAACGGTCTGAAATAGTGATTTATCTGTAACACATTTTTATTATTTTCTTGTTTATGCTTTTTTTTTTCTTGCTTGTGTCAGTGACAAACATGAGGTGTTGCAAAACAATGTAACTATTACAGCCTGTAGTGTAGTAGCACTTGATCATGGCAATACTGTAATGGGTGAGTATGCACTTAAGTGTGCACTAGAAATGTGCACTAAAAGGGCCTGTCAGGTTCTTTAGGGTGCTGTAAAGTGGATTTGGGCACTGACATACTCTCCAGGCCCCCTTGCGGCTAATTGATGGCTGGGATCTCATCTACAACGTGGGACTGCAAGTCTTCTGCTCTTGATTAAGTGTCAGTGTGTGCCATCATCAGCACCATCAGGACCAGCCATCTTTCTCAATGTCAGCAGAATACATGCACACATGCATCACACACACGCACACACACACACACACACACATCACACATGCCCACACCCACACATTCATGGACACCCACACACACACACATGCACAGAGAGATAAAGAGGGAGGGAGAGAGATTCATTTCACACGAGCACGTTTCGCACGGTCTCCTTGTCTCATTCTTACAGTCACTCGGTCCCCTGACATGCTCCCACCCACAGAGGTCCTACATCTCCCTCTTGGCTGTGAGCTGGCTCATTGTTTATACACTCTGGCGTTAAAGCCCGTCCCCGCTTGGCTGAGTCCATCAGTCTCGACGTGGCATCTCAGACCCGTGGGAGGCCCTGTGTGGCACTGCCTCAGGACTGGGAGAGATAGCTAGTGCCCCCTAGTGGTTGCAGCCCAGCTCACGTCAGCAATAAAACCACTACTGCTCCATGACCCTCCATGGACCTCCATCAGCTCATATTCCTTTTCAAGTAGATGAAATGCAGTTACCATTCCAGGGTAATAGAAATGTTCTTGTTTGATGAAAATATTACTCTATGATTACAAAAATGCATTCACGTTAAATATAACCTATTAGGAAAATTGCCATGACTATGGTTGTGGTTTGCTTTAAGAGAAACAGTTCTTCAAGCATGTCAGTCCTGCGACTGTAGAAATATGAAGCCTGTTTTCTTCTTATAGAATCATGCCATGGTATATGGTTCAAACGCTGCTACAGTTAAAAAGAAATGTCGTTCCTCTTCTGTATTCCTAAAGTGTACACAGATAAAAGAAGTATTTTTACAAGAAAGATTTTAAATGTTTGAGGCTTAGCTTATCAGGTACATGAACAAAACAATAGAAAAAAACATCAAATTTTAGACAATGCTTTATTCTGTAATCTTTCAGAGTTCCGGTAATCTTAGTGCTCTCATAATCTGTATTAAACATGATTTAGGAAAAATAAATTAATAAATAATAAAAAATAACATCTCAAAAGTGAAGTGTACAGTGCACCACATCAAGGGGAAGTACAATCCATTAATCCTTATGCAAGACCCCACAAAGCATCAGAGAGATAATCCATGCGAAAGAAGGAATCAAGGGCTCCAGATGTCCACGCGGGATTATGACGTGCAGTGAGACACGCGGGGCTTTCTCGTGCTGTGGTTTTAACATGTCTTCGTATTCACAGTGCCGATAATGCTATTTTTAACTGTGAATGTGAGGTTGGTGGTGCAGGAGGCAGGTCAAGGTGTGACGCCGCTAAACAGCCTAATATGGGATCGATTTGAATTTTGTATGCTGTCTTGTATAGACGGCAGCGACTCATATCTAAAAAAAATCAAAGAGATGTGACTGAAATGTCAAATGTAAAGTGTATTTTAACTGTTCCTTGTCTTAATGATGGGAAGAAAGGGAAAGAGAAAGAAACAGAAAGAGCGAGAGAGAGAGAATCCCTGAAAAGCCGTAACCCTGAAAATAATAGGATCGTAACTGCACATCTGCTGCTATTATGCGAACATGCGCACACACATACCCACGCCTGTCTACCGTATGCACACATCCACACACGCGTTACTTGCATCCTTGCATCTCTTTTCTCTCTACATCTCACACATGTGCATGTGCATGAGCTGTTTTCTTTGAACACACACACACTCGTTCTCCCGACGCCTTAGTGGCAGTACCGAGCCCTCCTAAGTGAGATAACTGCTTACGATTCAAAACGACTCCATTGAGAACTTGCCGGCTCCGCAGTAATGGCTTCCCATCCTGTCTCCCCAGAGAAACTGAAGACCCACGTCGCTATCAGGGCCGCATCCTATTAGATTACACTGAGAAAAAAATACATTCCATCTCAGAGACACGGAATGCATCGTGTCTTTTATTGAATCTCCGTCCATTCATATTCCGCCTTCAGTGTGGAAGAAGGATGCAAAGGCGGCCGTTTTAGCCCATAACAGTAAGCAGAGTAACTGGCAGGTGTAGTTGGCAGTAATTGACTACTAACTTGAATCGCCACAAAACTAGGGAACGGTTGCTGTGAATTAATTCATTTATTACGCTTTTGGTGCTAATCAGAATAGTTTGGCGCTAATCAGGATATACAAGCAGAAGTGAGAGGGCATGAAATGACTCGTTTCCCAACACGTTCCTCTTGCTAGTTTACGTGCCCATATAGGTGGGGAAATTTGTTGCGGGCTTATGGTAAGTCAAGACAGGGGCTCGCCAAACTGTCATCTAGTGAAGTGGATAAGTTGCCGTTCTTCTTCGGCGATGTTGTAGCTATTTGAATGATGTATGAATAATGTGGATGGCAAGTGAGACTAGAGACAAATCCTCAAATGGTTTGTGTTTTAAGACTGTCCAAATGGTTTATGCCATAGAAACCAATAAAAGAAATATGCTCCGCACGTTTAATGGCAGTTCCAAATTGTTAAAACACGCTAAGTTAACTATTCCATAATTAGAGCAATCTAAGATGAAATAGACAGTTAACGGGGCAGTTAGGTTTTCGTTCACTCAATCTTTTAAATATTTAAGCGGGAAACAATCCGTTAATACAAGGGTTGGGTGACTCTTGGGTCCAAATTATTCTCGACAATATATCATAACTATATTCAAACATGCAGCATATGTTAGGGTTATACAAACAGCTGTTGAGAAGAGATTCGCTCACACACACATAGTCCTCTCATGTTCAGCGCAGATGTTAGAGTATAACGCAGTAACCATTGAGTAATCCAAGCTCTTTCCAGCAAGCGTACTATAAACCACTTCCACCCAGCCCGTTCGCGCGCGCTTGGTGCATTGTCAATGCATGCTGATCCATTCGAACATGGATTTCCCACGGGTGGTTATGAAACGGGGCGCGTTTCCTTTGAAGTTTTCCTAGCGAAGCTGGTTCGAATGAAAACTTCTAAACCGCACCAGTTTGTCACGTCTTAATATAAACAGTATTCAAGCGTGTTGTTAGGACAGCCCGGGCGAGCTGCAGCGAAACCTTTGACAGAAATATTTTTTTCCCCCGGTATCGTATCGATCAACGCCCGCAAAACTGATTTTCGTTTAGTTGTCATTGCGTTAAATTGATAGCTAGACTGCTATGCGTGATAAATAAGCGATAAACGGGGATTTAAGTCACAATAATGTTAGGCAGGCGAAAATAATTTTCGAAAATGCCTCTCGCGGGATTGGCCGGTCATGAAGCACCTTGTCAAAGAGGCTCATGGGGAGTCCGGGAGAAGGAAATATCGTTTCCTTTTCTGGCCGAAAGAGTGTGAACTATTTTGATGTATATTTCATCTGCTTCTACTTTTTCCCGCCCTCATCACATCTATTCTCACTATTTCTCCCTTTCTGTCAATCTGCCCCTCTCTCTCTCTCTACCACTCTCTCTGGAGCATCATAAACGTGTTCCAACCAGTCGTTTCACCCTCCTTTTCTCCCCCGCCGCACGTGCGTGTGTGTGTGTCTGTGTTTGTGCTCATAAATACAGGCACATGGTTTGACACTTCAGCGGGAACAGAGGAGAGGTGTACACTCCCTGCTGGACCATTCCTCCCCATAATGCACTCTCAACGCACTCCATCTCCACACGTAGCAACAAAAGTGCCTCGGCTTTATCTATTTAAAATAATGTAACATTTACCTAATTCAGTCATGTTCACACTTAGATGTGCATTCTGACACTAATACAGGTTGGAGGTTAAAAGGAGGTTATTACTGATGTTCACCATTTCACTACCAGTTATAACAAGAAAGGTATCTCGCATGTAGACACCTGCCACAATACAGAAATATAAAAGTTGTTTTTGTTGAGCAGTGGTTACACACCCGTAAAGATCCAAGTCAGGTAGGTTTCACAGAACACAAGGGATGATAAATCACACACACACACACAACCCTTCATACCCCAGACAATATGTATGGAAGCCACACAACACCATGTGTAATGTCCATCCTACAACATAACCCCCGGCTACATGTGAAAAGCATTACATTGTGTCTGTACTGTTATGTGATTAGTATACAGTCAAGCAGTGTGCTGTAAAAGATTCATTGTAGTGCATAGAGCTTCTTTATTGTTTTATGTCTCAGTTCTTAGAGATGCTTCGTGGTGTGGAAACAATAGCAGTACAGTGATTTCAGATGATGTGCAGTCACACATGCACACACAGGCAATACACACACATTCATGCAGATCCCATGTGCATTGTTAAAACATTGTTAGAACTAAGAGACACACAGATCAACGGTCACACACGTACACACACACACACACACACACACGTACAGCAGAAAGGTGGAGCTGAATTATAACATAAGCCTCCACTGCGTGGTCTAGCTACTCTTGGCATTGTCTAATGAAGCCTGGTGTGTTTGTGCAACACACACACACACACAGACGTCCCAGGAGCTTTTTCACCGCTTTGTTTGCACACACACCAAACATCCCCACAAATAGA
This sequence comes from Brachyhypopomus occidentalis, assembly GCA_020368025.1. Lineage (NCBI taxonomy): Eukaryota > Metazoa > Chordata > Actinopteri > Gymnotiformes > Hypopomidae > Brachyhypopomus > Brachyhypopomus occidentalis. Next base: position 6,671,510 of record JAGXOD010000247.1, on the reverse strand, counting down.
AACCAGGAGAAACGGGAGGTCTGTTCCAACAGAGTAGGACTCCCCCAGGGTGCAGACTGAGATCATTATATAGAGAATAGATAGCTCAGCGTATTAGCTCTGATGTGATTTCTGTTTGGCTAGAAAAAGATGCCTTGCCTTTGTCAGAAAGAATGCAATATCTTTGTATGTCAATTTAGAACCCAGGCGTAGTGCATTATGGATTCCAGGTGTATGGAAGTATTATTATTGTTAAATGTTGCCAGTCAGGCCATTAGAATTGTTTTTGCTATGGTGAACATATGCGATGTCATAAACAGCGACAAAAGGTAGGGTGTGAGCATTTTTTTAATAATAAAAATATGTACATTAACACTTCTTTTAAACTGGGAATTTACAAATCTATTTTATACAAAATGTCCTTATGAGGGTGTGCAGTTTATGAGGGGTTCTAGGAGAATACACAATGCTTACACACACATGCTCACACATACACCAGCACACACACACACACACACTCAACACCAACATTACACAGTTGTAGTGCATACACAAATAAATAAAAACAAAAAATACATGAGTATATACAGGAAATACATGGCATAGCAACAAGCAATTCTACAGCATACGAAGTGCACAGGAAACAAAAACCTTAAAACAAAGTGTCACTTGTACTTGACAGCTGATATAGCGAATGCCACTCGTGGTTTGTTGCAGAGCAGAAGGAGGAGGATGAGGAAGAAGAGGATGAGGAAGAGGAGTGGGGCAGAGCTAAAATGAGAACTGCAGTGACGATCAAGGTGAGAGGACGCACTCAGAATCACACGTGGCCCCATGGTATAACACGTGTCCACTTCCGTGTCAAAGCATAATGTCTTACCACATGCGACTTAAGAGTCTGTTTTTCTTTATATATATATATATATATATATATATATATATATATATATATATATATATATATATATATATATTTTATTTTTTTTTTTTCTCCCTAAAACAGGTTATACTGGGGTGGAGGATAACAGTCATTTTCCTTTGTTGGTTAAGTGCCATTCAAAGACAGGGGATATTGAGGCTTCCCCCCACCCAAAGACAATGAAAAGCTCACTCAGGTTATTGTATCATGCCCATTTTGTATGATTACATTTCTCTAGTTTTTTTTTTTTGTTTATTTGTTTTTGCTACCAATGTCCAAGTTCTCCTTGCCTGACTCTCTAGTGGATAAAGATCCTTCACTGGGAGCTGGTGGGACCACATTTCTCTCAGTAATCACTTTCACAGTTCCCTACTTCACTCTTCCAGAGACAAATATTTCTGAGAGTTCTGATCCACACCAGGAAATGCTGATCCTGTCTTCTTTGGTTATCTCGGTTCTTCGTGTTTCTGAGGAGTTTGCTTTGGGTTCTAGGTGGGTTATTTTGGCGCAAGTTTCAGTGCCGTTCTATGACTGACCTCAAATGGTGTTTTTTCACCTTGGGTTCTACAAATAAGATTCAAAAATAATTTTTTTCTTTACACTGCAACAATGCAAATAGTTTAAACAAAGTTATGGCCACACTTCTACTGACATTCACCTTGAGGATAAGACAAGAACACAGTAAAGTTCAGTCTCATAGACAGACAGACAGATTTACGTTTTGGATGCTTACTGTATTGTAGGACTGGCCTCGCATGGCCTGGGGTCTGGAAGGTTCTGGAAGTCATTGGTCCCTGGCCTTCAGCAGTGATCACCCCCACCTCCAGCCTATAGAGTGATGCTAGTTGCAAGCCAGAGAGTACAAGAACATTTCGCTCCTAGAGAGAAGGTCAGAGAGCGAGAGAGACATAGAGAGAGGGGTATTGGCCACAAATGTGGAAAGACAGCCGTGGGCTTATGGACCAAGATCAAAATTTTCCAAATATGAAGACCTGGCTGTTGTGCATAGCTTCAGTGCCTGATTTGGGGGAAAAATCCAGCACTGGGTTTGTAAACGCTTCATTAAAAAGATGATTATGTTGTGAAACCACTATTGAGACTTGCAGAGACTTGGGGTGAATGTGCAGTTGAGGAGGTTAACTACTACTGAAGGGTTAGCAGCTGTATAGAAGCTCCAACGGAATATTGAGCATTGTGGGTGTTTGGAGAGCTGTGGCAGCAGCAAACTCACAGGAGGCAGGATCTGAGACTGGGAGATGAGGCAGTTGGGCAGGTTGTTTCTGCAGCTCTCTGCGGCGACCTCTGCCCATGTCACCTGGAAGCCTGTGACCTGCTGAGAGGGTTGGGTTGTGGCCACTACCCAGGAGAACAGGCCGGTCACGTTGGCCTTCTGCACGGAGAAGGCAGCAGTGAGGTTCTCCGCCCTGGCCTGGACTTTCGGTGGAGCAGCTGCTGAAAGTAAAGGACAGAAATAATTGAGGAAGGAACCAAAACGTTGGATATTTTTATATGTTCAGTTTTTGGCAGATGCTCTGACATACATTCATCACTAGACGGCATGTGTGCTCCCTGGGAACCGAAGCCGCGACCTTGGTGGTGTTAGCACCTTTTTGGATTAAGTTGGGCAAAACTGTCCACAGCTTGTTTTATTCATTGGACGCCGAGATATTGTATGATCTAACACTTTGATCTCGTACTTTGGAACAGATCTGCTGATCTGCCAAACTGGAACAAATGCCAGTCTACTAACTCCAAGGTCCAACCAGATGTGTTTACACCAGAATCACCCCCTGCCACCCATAGCAAAATCCACAAACGGACCAGAAACCAGAAAGTATTGCTGGAATGAATAAGGAAAATACAGGCATCGACAGCTCTGTAGGGTGTCTTGGAGCAGAGGCTAACCTGGCTGGCCAGGACAGAGGATCGGTTTGGGGCTCTTGCCCTGGATGGCAGAGCAGGCCGGGGTGTAGAAGAAGGTGCTCACTGCCTGCATCCGGCCCTTGGACCCAGCCGGCTGCAGGGTGACTTTGTACTTGCATGAGAATTGGAGACCAGGCAGACTGGCATAATTCTCCTACGTAAATCAAACAAAATGAATGCAGAGTCTCAGAAATGTTATATACAGTAAATATTAATTATATAAATCTCTGCCATCATACAATGATTTTATCCATATCTGGATGCCTGGAGATACTGAATAAATATTTGACATGTTAAATTCCTGCAGCAAATATCATGTAATGCCAAGGAGTATGGGTATTCTCATTTTGTGCTAGGAGTCTATTCCTGTCAACATATTTCTTTCACCTTCCTAAAAGGAACCCACAAAGCACGTGAAGCTTCCCCGCTCTTTTTCAGCGCAGTTGATCAGTTGGTTTTCTGGGTAAAACATTATGTTTGAATTTATGGTCATGGTCTGGGCCCCTGTAGCTGTATGCTGATGGCGGGGTGAGATGAATTGAGGGCTACCTGGGTGATGAGTTTCTCCTGGGTTCTGGTTCCATTAAGAGAGCAGAACTCTGGCAACCACTGCACACGGAAACCATTCACATTTGGTTCTAAACAAGGAGAGAGGCCATGGGTTTAGCCTTGAGAACTGGTGAACTCGGACTCAACTGATCTAAACACAGAACACATGTGTGATTCACTCTGAACGTAATCTTTAGCTACAGATGTAGATTCACTATGTACTACCTTATAGGGTGGGCATTCAGAAGCACACAAGCATGATTCACTATTTTCAGTAAGGAATCACCATAAATGCAATTTCAGTCTCAGACAAGGATTATGTGAGTCTTATTCCACATACCTACCATCCTCTAATCTACCATCCTGTAATATCACACGGTATGAAAAATCAAAAGCAATCTTCTCCTAAACAAATTAGGGTTTCCACTGTATTTTGGCTGTAGCCAGTTTCTAGTTTGTCTTACTGCAAGCCTCCAAAGCCAAGAAATCTTGATTTCAGAAACAAGTCTTCTGAAATCTTTCCTATCTTTTAGGATTCTGAAAGGATCTGAGGTGATTTTAGATTTTTTACTATATTAAAATAATTAATGGGTCTTCTAGTATTTAGTTCAATATTTAGGCCCGTCTTCTGTTCAATATTTTGCCAGGTACAATCTATGATCACTGGCCAAACAAAACATGTTTTCCCCCACAACCATGATGGAAGCTTCATCAGCACCATCAACTCCACCCTTACCCCGTTTCTTCCAGTAGACTCGGACCTGGAGCTGCCCATCTTGGTAGAACGGTGTGCCCACATCCAGGATGTCCGATTGGGGCTTCTCAGGCATTGAACTGCCTTTGGGCTCGGACTCTGAGAAGAAGCCAGTAATGAAAATGGGGAATGACTGGCATGAAACTGGATATAAAACCAAGACACCAACTATGTGGGGGAAATCAAAAATAATAAGAATCAAAACAGAGCTACAGGAGGAAAGCAGAAACACTGTGGAAAGTTCATAGCCTTCATCCCTTTTCATACCACATCCCTAAGAAGTGTAAACGTTATAAAAGAAACTAGCATTAGCATAAACCATTTACAAGAGGAATATTTTAACGTGGCAGTTAGCATGCTATGACGATATCTGCCAACTTTGGCTTTAGAGCACGTTCGGCCTTGTTAATGCCGTGTAGTTGTCCGTGTCGCCCGGTGTGAGTACGTGCGGTCCGTACGGGTTTCTGGGCGGTGCGTGGAGAAGCAAGCGGAGGTCTTGGCGCTCTTCAGGGGAAGCTGCCCCCAGTACGACACGGCCTGCACCTCCACGCTGTAGCTCCTGTTCTCCCTCAAACCGTCCAGCTCGGCTGAGTGAGAGTCCTGCACAAACGCACAAGTTACATCCGCCACTCCGACTACAGTGCTGCAGCAACACTTGCCTGGTCGCCATAGTAGCTGCTCTATACAAGACTGACCGCTATGTACACCAAACATGCAGCAGGAACCGTGTTCATAAACGAGTTCATACAGACTTAAAAATGTCAAAACAGCGTAAATAGTAGCGTCAGAAGTTACAGGCTGATTTGTATGCATGTTCTGATTGTACAGAGGATGGTCTGGTATTGGAGTTCATTCAATAAACTAACCAGTTAAACAAAACGATGGTTGTCTTGAGTGGAAGTACAGCATGTTATGTAATTCCATATTTTGTCTGTGGTATGCTGGGATGGCCTGGATAAGCAAATGATTTTCATAATTTTCCTTTTTGTAATAGAAGCTTCAAACAACAGAAGCGTTTTTGTAAGAGAAGCTTCAAGCTGAGGTTTTGATGTGTCCGAATTCATTCAGCGGTTATTTAAAATACGTGGTTTTACGAGAAACCCCCCCCAACCCTCCTCCAGCTTTTAGAAATATACAGCACGTACATAAAACACAAGCAGTGTCGCTGCCATCCCCGAAAATGCTCGGAGGAGAAAAATAATAAACTCCCCCAAAATGATCTCACTCAAAGAAAAACAACGCTGTTGTTATTAAGAGGTTTCCTTCCCGTGAGCGGAATGAGAACTGATGTGTTGTTTTTGGCCGTGTGTTGGCTGCCGCCGTCGAACACCAGCGCCGGTGATGCAATGCTAATGCACGCTGCCTCGCCCCAATTGAATCCTTCACGCCATCAAAGGCACACTCAGGAGGTGTTGATCTAGCGCCGCTTGCGCGGGGACTCTTAATTTGTCGTGTCTTGCCGGCAAGAAGAGGACGGGTTTGGGTTGGGGGGGTCGTGTAGAGTGTCTGCTTTCAAGGTTTGTCTTTTTTTTTTGTTGTTGTTTTTTAAATTAGACCAGCCTGTGGGGAATTGAGTGAGACAGACAGAAACCGAAATAACTGAAATATGAGAGGACAAAAAAAAAAAAAAAAAGAATAAAGAGGCAAAGTAGAAATAAAGAAAAACAGACGAACACAGAATGGAAGAAGGGGACAAAGCTGAAGCGTTACCCCACTGACGGTCCTCCTGCTCTTCAGTTTGGGAGGTACGGCCAGCTCGCCCTTGTTAAGCGTCCCGCTCCAGGACAGTCTGTAGTGCTGCACCGGGACGTCTGGGTCAGCAGGAGCCACCCAGCTCACATGCACAGACCCTGACCGGTCTGGCCCAAAGGTCACGTCACTGACCCGCAGGTCAGAGGGGGCTAGGGGTGGGGACGGATCTGAGCAGGGGACATGACGACATGATTAGTTATGAAAGTAATGCACCGGCATACATACCGCATGAGTGATTACCTGCGTGTCTGTCCATACAAACGGGCCCCGTTACCTCATCTACTTAAGTATGTGGAACAACAGAATACTGATTCATATTAATCATCTCATAAATCATACATTAACAAGCTGGCTTGCTTGCCGGCTCAATGTTGCCAATTCCTCTTCCTCTCTCGTTCTCTCTCCCTGCCTCCCTGTCTCTCTCCCTGCCTCCCTGTCTCCCTCCCTGTCTGTCTGTCTGTCCATCTCCCTCCCTCCCTGTCTGTCTGTCCATCTCCCTCCCTCCCTGTCTGTCTGTCTGTCCATCTCCCTCCCTCCCTGTCTGTCTGTCTGTCTATCCGTCTGTCTGCCACACACACCTTTTGAGGATCTGAAGTGTCTACTAGGGGTGGTGTATCCCCTTGTGCCGTGCACGTTGACTGCAGCCACTCGGAACTGGTACCAGCGGCCAGGTCGAATGTCCGACAGCCACACACGCTCCTCCGACGTCTTCCCATCCAAGCAGGGAGAGAAGAATCCCACCACAAGACCCCACGTGACCACCGAGGAACCATGAACCACGCACAAAATGAGAGGGCACGAGAATATGGCTCGGCTATGGATCCGGGGAATAAAAATGAAACCTGACACCCATCAACATATCTGACCAGGAGTGACACGCGGGCACAGGGAACCGACCCCAACCCAAACACACCTGCGCCACAACTCTCCACGAAGTGGCGTCGTCCTCGCTGGGGTGGATGCCGTAGTTCCACCTGCTCTGGAGTACGTGCGCCACAGGCTCGGCAGACACGTTGAACCTGGAGGACCAGCGCACCTCCAAGGCTCCCGACGGCAGCTCCTCCAAGGTCAGCTCCTTCCTGGGCTTCAGGGGAGCGCCTGTGGAGCGGGACGAAGGACAGGACCGTCAGGGCGACACGGCGAGACGGCCAGGGAGGCATCTCGGCTCTCTCCCGTAACACCTCGGTGTTGGAGGGGTTTAGACGAAGGTCAGTTCGGCCGCGTCGTGCCGCGAAGTTGCGGTGATGCAGTGCACTTTGCTGTGATGCCATCTGTTGTGCTGTGTGCTATCTGGTTTGCCTTTGCTTTCCTTCCATATCAACTTCCAATGTGTTAAATTGGACATTCTTCCTAGTTATTTTTGAATGGGACAGAGACATGATGCAGACATGATGCAGATATCACATATACATCACAGGAGTTTTGCGTGTCTGACCTACGCTTGTGAAATATAGATTACACGTAGCTGAAACGTATCTGACATGATACGAGAGTAGCACTCAACAGCGGAGGAGAAGAAAAGGAGGCAGAAAGAGGCTATTCAGAGGTCAACAGTGAACCTGCATTCTTACCGTCTCCTACCACGTGACATAAACCACAGGATGTGTGAACTGGGTTGGTCTGAAGCTCGCACACGTGCGCACAACACTAACGTGACACAGACGTGGAAAGGATGTGGACCGGATCAAAGCTTTTGATCATGCATTGTTTTACATGCATTGTTTTACACACTGAAGGAGACGTGCGGGATGAGACAGAGACACCAGAACACTGCATGCAGCATGCTGAACAGCAAAGTCTCACGGTCACCACGGTCACACCTCGGTACAGGTTCCTGGGCGACTGGCAGGTGTGCCCACAGCCGTTAGAGCAGCACTTCTTGTGGGCTGGGCAGTCGGCGTCCTCGGCGCAGCCCTCCACGCAGGCGGCGGCGAATCCCGCGGCACGATCCGCTGACGGACACTCGCCCTGCTTCATGGACGCCACCGAGCGCAGGAACTCGCAGCTCGTCACGCACTCGCCGTGCCGTTTGGGGAACGCGTGCTGCAGGGTGGAGGGAAAGGGGGGGACGGACACGGGGGATGGACGCGGGGGACAGACGCAGGCTCTAAACACGACGGCCTAGCAAGCTCCCACTTCAGCTACACAGACAGGCTTCTTGGAACGTGTTGGTTTCTACCGTGAAGGTTGCTGGGACCCATGACGGACCTTTTTCTGAGGTTTTTGAGCAAGTCTTGGATAGTCCAACATTGCTTAGGACTCTGGACAGCTGGAGTAGCCAGCGTAATCCCCATGTGTTAATAGAAATGTATAAAACGCTCCCAGCTGGGCTTTGATTACTGTACGCTGGCAGTGGCAAGAAAGAGTGACATCTTGCCATCATTACACGATGGTGAAAAGCGCCTGACACCGTTCAGAAGACTTTACACAAATTGAGACTGTCATGCATTTGTGTGTTGCAACAGGCTTGCATTTCTAAGCAAACCCAGTTTTCTATTAAGATAATGCCAGTTGTTTGCTACAAACAGCCTTGCACCTCATTGGGAGTCTAAGGCTAAGGAGTAGACGGCTGTGCACGTGTTATTAATAACACGCCAACTCCAACAAGCTATTGCAATGGAAGGAGGAAGAGAAGGTTCTAGAGAGTTGTAGCACGCACATATTTGGAGACGCTGAAACAATCACACTCTTCTTGAGGTTTTATGAATCATGCATCAGGAAAGGAGAAACATTTATGTGCCAAAAATCATTTGGAACTAATAAAAATCCCACATACATATGACAAATAATGGGATTCGTAACAAGAGGATCAACTGATATTCATTTTGAAATTTCTGACTTTTGGACAATGGAAGACTGCTGATGGAAGACGATGTGTCCACTGGACGTCCCCCCTGACAAAGAGCAGTCAGCAATACTGAAATGAGCAAGCCCAGTCATTCTGAATCAAAGGGCCTCTCAGAAACCTCCACAAATTTTGAAGTACGCTGTAGTCGGTACCTCACATAACTCTCGACAAGGTCCATCCTTCACTTCCCAGGATTCTTTGCATGGTTCCAGGCACTGGGAACAGAAAAGAGAGATTAGTCTGCTTTAAAAACTAGCAAGCCTAGCGACACGGCCAATGGTGGTTGTTATGGAACGGGGAATTGCTGTTAAGAGCATCCCAAGAAACAGCCATGACAGCTTTTGTTGCTGGGTTCGGGTAACCATGGGCAACATCCAAACAGCACATGCCTGTTTGCTGCTGATATGGCTGTAGATGTGTGTGCAGGATTCTCTTTCTCCTGTGGCTCCTAGAAGCATATCTGCCTTTTGCACTTTGCAATGCAAAAATGCTTCCCATCCATCCCATCCTCACCTCAGTAACATGCTCTGACACAGGCTTTGCCTCCCTCTCACTGAATGACTCACTGAATCTCTCCCTCAGTGGCTCTAAGAATCTCTCTCCATGTCTCCCTAAATCACCCTCTTTGGCTCTGCCTCAGAACCTCTCCCTTGAGCACCTCTCTCTCTCTCTCTCTCTCTCCCTCTCCCTCACACACATACACAATCTCTGTCTCCTTATCTCCCTGAATCTCCCTCTCGCCGTGTCTCAGAATTTCTCTCTCACCAAATCTCCTAAAACGTGTGTGTGTATGTGCGTGTGTGTGAATCTCTCTCCATGCCCGTTTCTCTCGTGTGTTACCTCTAGTGTCCTCTAGCCTGTCTTCCCTAAACTACACTGTCCAACACTCCTGCCTGAGTAAGCAGGACCTGTGCGCCTCAGGGAAACTCACATTTCCAATTTCATGCTGTATTAATGAGACACAGCGGTCACTGCACCACAGCACCATGGTGGGAGGGCAAAACACAGAAAGTACACTGATCTAGGAACAGCTCCTTGTAGCAGGCTTCCAACTGTGACCATTAGGCATGACCGTACTGCAGTGATCTCAGATCTGAGCAACCAGGGCCATCTTCACTAAGAACGTTCTACTGGGGATACATGAGCAGCCTTGTTATATTTCACAGTCAGTCAATGGGCAAGTAGCACTCAGGTCCTGTAATACGCTTTTCAGGACAGCCTGGATTAAAATGTTTGGTGGGAGGAGGTTCTGCTGGTGGCTGCTGAGTAAGTTGTCAGAGATGTCTGAGTTGGATGGCGGCAGCGTAAATACACCCACACATGTGTTTCAGCGGGTGGGTGCGTGTATGAGGTGGAGGCGGGCGTAGCCGCGATGCCTTAGGGTATTCTAGGGCAAACTTTCTGAACTAGAATGGGAAAAGTCATTTATCTTGGAGGGCAGCGGTAAAAGAGCACAGCGTTTAAAGAGCAGGGGAGGGGGGCTTGAGGGGGCTGGGGGAGGGGGGGGGGCGGGGGTTGGTGAGGGGCAACAGAGCTGTCGGAAACTATGAATAATGGCAAGCAGGCAGGCGCTGGGCCGTTTGGAGGGAGCGAGAGCAGCCAGGCCACTGCTGAAACAAGTGCAGAGGACCTGAGCATGCTAACCACGCTAAAGACACAGGCCCACCTGCCAATGAGGACCTGGGGGCGTGGCCTGCTCCCTGCCTGAAGGCTCCACCCACACCAGCCTCGTAAACAGGGTCGGGGAGTGTATGGGGGATGTGGGAGGTTCTCCTAGGCATGGACATGGGTTTAAATCCATCATAACCATCACTGCCTGTAACGGGCACTTAAGCATCTAATGTTCTCACCCACTCCCTAGTTGCTACTTCAGAACAAGCTTTTAGGATACTGGTATATTGTTACTACACACCGAGGGCTATAATTAGTTCGGGGCTAATGCAGTTTTGGACATGGAAAAGCAGGAGAAGAGTGTGTGGTTGAGCCAGAATCGGTCACTACAAATCACACCTCAACGGATCAATTCTCCCCTGCTGCCATGCACAACGGATGTTCCCGTGCTCACAGTCATGGACCCCCCCCCGACCACCACCACCATTAGCACCACAAACACCCCGCATTTATTACCCTAAGTGTGCTGCATAATCCGGCCTATCAAATTCAGCTCCTGCACCGCATCGTAGAATTTACAGCCTGCTCCACAAGCTGTGAAGAGCCCCGTTCTCTACACTATCCACAAACCTCTCGCAGCGCACAGACTGTTCGCCTCACTGCGTTTCACATTTGGGCCTACGAACTAATCTATCAGAACGTGAGCAGTGCTCGCCTAATATAAACGTCTCCCCCTACTTGTGTTGAACAGCTGTGCGACTGATGCATTGCATGATCGGGGACACAGCACTTAGCAGTTAATCACCAAACGCTGCTCCAAGTCCGGGCCCCTGGAGGGGCAAAACCAATGGCCTGAAACCACAGACGTGCGGTGATCACCTTTCAAAAACCACCCATCAACTCGCGTCGAACCAAATCTCTCGCGTTTCATGCGATGCACTGCTAATCCGTCCAAGAGCTCCCGAAAGCCCAGTGTCACAATTACACCCCAGCACCGGTTAGTTTTCCACCCCATTTCAGGCGCAAATCAAGCATTCCTTTCCACCCGGCAAAATAAAGGCCCTTTACGAGCAGCAGACTGGGAGTAGGCTTTGGGAAAGAGGTTGCCTTTGGGCCATCTCCAGCTAAGCTCTGAAGAACCACTTGCTTTGCATTTATGCAGAACAGACTGCAGCAATTTCCCCAGTCTCGGTCCTGGAGCGTCTCTGCGCTAAACAGTTTAGGGTGTTCTTGGATCTAGACCACGTGCTTGAAGTCTTCAACTAAACTTCAACCTCTTCACGCACGGCCTTCGTGAGCTTAACTAATGTAGGGAAAACCCTGCAAAGTCCAGGTCAGTTCGACGTGCTCTACAACTTCTCTGTGAGGCAAAAGTGGAGAGGTTTTTGGTTCGGGGACGTTTAAGTGGACCGTGTCCAAGCACGAGAGCCCCTTCCCTCCAGCAGAGAACCACTTCAGCGGTGACCGTGCATAAGCATGTACTCCAATATTTGATTCAATGCCCAGCAGAGAGACAGACAGAAACACGGAGGTGGGGGGGGGGACGACAGAGCGACCGGCTTTTGTCTGTGGTTTGTATTTGAACAAATTGCACTTGCTTTAAGCGGCTTCCAGGCCGACTGTTGCCTCCCAACACTGGAAAGCTGGAGGTTGAGCTTTCCCAGGCCTCTCTTATTCGTTCTGAGTGGCCATAACTGAAAGTGCAGGCATGGCCATCACAACAACTCTCCCTTCTGCCTTTGCTCTTACAAGTATAAAAACAGGGATTGATGTTGCCTTGAAATGCTTCGAATCACGATTAAACCCAGCCAAGGGCACGTGGTGTACTAATTATTCCCATGGCATTTAAACGCGGCGTGCTGAGAGGATACTGTTGTAGAAATGGAATGACATTCACGTACCCAGGCAAGGCCAAACCACAGAGCATCTCCTGCACCATCAGTGACTCTACAGACCTTCTAAATGGGCTGGTGACTATACATGCCACCTGCTGGTTAATCTCTCTGGAGTGTTCTTCAAGGGGTTAGCCAAGTACCGTCTGAATATGTCTGTTGTCCCAAGGTGCTTTGAAATGGTTTTTGTGAGAGTCTAAGGGCATATGGGTTAACAGCCAGACTGGGGCTAGAAAAGGCATTAATGGGTAATGCTGCGTGAAGTGCCCTCTTCTGAAACAAAAGTGAGTTTAGAGCATACAAAACAGTCAACCGACATCTAGAGAAGTTTTTGATGTGAACGATGTGACAGGATTCTTTGGCTTGCTCGTAAACACCCAAGGGGCAGCTGCCAGCATCAGTCATTTGAGCAGACGCACAAAATACAAACAGCCGTTCAGAGACGTTTTCGGCAAGCAGAGCAGCGAGAAGAAAGAACGGCGGACGGCTCTGCGCAAACGCAGAACGGCCGCCAACATCACCGGGCGGAGTCTTTAATCAAGCCTCCAGATGCAGCTGCTTTCTTGTGGGATTCGTCCCCGAGCAAAATGATGGACATCCACGGGCCCGTGCACCTGAGCGCAGGGAGTGACTACTGTCAGCACAAGGCCCGTGCATTATACGAGGACGTTAACCGCTAAACTTCCAGACGCGGAGTCATAAAGACGGCTAGCTCCAGCCCATGAATCACAATGGCTCGCATTCTTACTTATTAATAACTCAAGTCAAGTCAAGCCACATTGTCAATTGTGATTTTCACCCCAATCGAAATTTGTCCTCCGCATTTACCCATCTGTGCAATCAGAACACACACACACACACACACTAGTGATAACTAGGGGGCTGTGGTGCACACGTGCCCAGAGCGCTGGGCACTCGCTAACTGCACTCGCTAAGAACAAAATGGTCCCTAATTTCTTAACTGAGGAAACCACTTGAAGTAGTAACGCAATTAAACAGAGTCAAATAGGTGCAACCCGGTTTTCTGACAAAGCCTAACGCCATTACTACCGACACCGGGACTTTTAAAAGCCCAGTGGTCTGTGGCTAGAGGATCTGTAAACCAATAACAGCCTGATGAAATGAATAGAGTGTGTGCTAAAGGGATTGGCCGTGTGTAAGGGGATGGTGGGTGGGGTGGAGGTGGGGGTGGGGGGGGGGGGACGACTCTCTAGAGGTCGTTCTGAAAATCTGTAGAACAGTTGGCCAAATGTTTTTATGGATGGAGAGAGAGAGGTCGAAGGTCCTGGCTGTTCCTGTGAGCCTGCCCCAGGGGTGATATGGAAACATGGAGCTGAGCTGCTCTGCGCCATACGCAAAAACACACCAAAGCTCGAAAAGACTTCAGGCCCTTGTAGATGTCTTGTTGCACCAGACTGTCTGTTTAGGCAGTTAAGCAAAAAAAGGAGTGCTGATCTACGGTCAGTTTCCTCCTCCTGTTTGATGGTGATCTTGGTGACTGCAACTGATCATAGGACAGCCAGCTGAACAGGGGGTTTGACATGTTCAGGAGTGCATGTTTAGTAACTCTGCACTCGGGAATTAATTTTAGTTTAAAGATATGTAAATATATGCATGAGAAGGAAAAAACACTCACCTTGTACCAGAGAGAGAGAGAGAGAGAGAGAGAGAGAGAGAGAAACAATATCCACATTTCAAATAAAGCAGCGTGAGGAGTGTGGGATTAAACAGCAGTGGCGGCCTGACAGCTGTGTACCTCTCTGCTACAGGCACTAAACTGTTAGCAAATTATAGGCCTGGTGCACCATGATAATCTGTTAATCTCCTCATTACAGAAAGTGGGTTGAGCTCTATGCTGAAATTAGCATTTATGCCTCACCGTAAAAAAACATAAAACAGACCTGAATAATGTGTGGCAGAACATGTGGAGGTTCAGCTTCATTCGTTTCAGTCTCGTTACGGATTTGACCACGAGCCACTCTATCATACGCTCGTTTCTGTATGAAAAGCGCCCGTCATAGGAAAACTAGGGGGTTCTGGGGCAAAAACTGACACACTGTTCCCAGCATGATGTATGATGTCATTATCGGAGGCACGCGAGCATACCAGTGTTTTAAAATGACAGATCTTCCCCGCCTCCGCGTGGAGCAGATGTGTAGTGCCTTGTAACTTTGACAGAAATTACCTTTGCGCATTGCTTATGGTCTTGACACCAACCCAGGGCTCCGTTGCTCTGGAGACAGAAAGAGGAAAGAGAGGATGAGGGAAAAGGGGGAGGAGGAGGAGAGAGTGAGACAGAAAGAGAGAGAGATGGAAATGAGCAGCATGTGGTGACCTGTTGTAATGGGAAGTCCATCAAACATGGAACTGTAAATTACAGCTAATGAACAAACACAAGCACTTCACTAGAAAGTAATGGGAAAATCAAAGAAGCTCCTGGGAGACTTCGAATCGTTTTAATTAATCACATTATTTTAGCAGTTTGATTCTATTCCAGTGTACAGTAAAGAGTCGGGTAAAGACTCTGAATTAAACATGTGCAGCAAGATGTGCCAACATAAGTCAACACCGCATGACACCTTCCATAGCCTGGCCCCTCCCCCACGGCCCAGACGCTGGTACATAAATACCAAACTACTCCTACTGCTTTAAAACGCAGCAAATGCCAACCTACATCAGTGTTCCCAAAACATAATGCTCACGTGGGAGCCATCCGTTTCAAACCTCCCATGCTCAGAAAGCTAGCGAAGGTCCCCGTGTTCAGTCATCGGGTGGTGTACTATGCAAACCTCACACCAGCTCTTGCAGTCAAAAAGTCTGTTTACATAGCAAATCCTGGAATGTTCCTTGGCATGTCAGAAACCATCATGGAGGTTTGTTCCTTTGGCAAATACAGGCTGCCGTTGGAGGGAGTTTCTACAGTACAGAGTACAGCACCATGCAGGAGATTCTGGCTATTCCTGTGAAGACATGGCTGATGGGGTTCCCACTAGCTCAAAGGAAAAAGTGAATTCACCACTTTTCATGCTGAATTTTCAAGGTGACTTCTAAGAGATTAAACATGCATACATACATGCACACACACACACACACACACACACACAAATACATGTGCACATCCCAGGGCTGTTGTAAACCAACACCACCACAGCTAACTGAGGCACTGTTATCAGTGAAGCAGTCCAGGTTTCAGGCAATGAAAGTGATGACGTGGGCCTGTGGCATTAAAGGCATCAAATTCCAGCTTTGCTTATGTTATATGTACAACAAATTGTGTTGATTCTAGTAAAGCACCACCTTTGCAAGACTTGGGGGTTGAAACAATGTAAGTAATTCCTGGTCTCATAGCTCAAAGAAAATGCAAATGCTGAAAAAAAAGAAAAGGACCTCAGACTATTAAATGATTAAATGTCTGGTTATTTGGTAACAAGTATCAATGGTTCCTTCAAGGCAGTGGAAACAGTGAGGAGATTTCTAGATAGTCACTGAGCTGGCTAAGCACAGACCATAAACAGACCACCTCAAAGCCTGACTAATGTCCCTAATCACTGACCAGAACGTCCATTGAGACCTTTGTGACCTGTGACGACTCAATGCCTCATTCAGCCAGTGCAATTCAAATAAACCCACAGCTCCATATCTAGCATCTCGTATCTGATGAAGGAGAGAACGGACTGGAGAACCCCCCACCCCCCACCCCCCACCCCAAAAGCCCTCAGGGTAGCATTTGAAGTGGATGCTGGAGACCAACCACGTGGACCAGTGATTGCTGTATGTATTACAGTCACTAATTCTGGGTGATCCAACCACTTCAGCAAACGTGGAACGTGGGCGGGTTCCGCTCTGGAACGTGGGCGGGTTCCGCTCTGGAGGCATTGGATTGAGAGCTAGAACAGTACCGAGCCTTCACACGTGCGGTGGGCTTGTGCTACTGTCTCCCAGGACACGGTTGACTGGCTGAGCTGAGGAGAGATACCCTAACATTAATGAGGAACGGTCTGATGTCTGCCTCGGGTCACAGCGACAGGCAATACACTGCTCTGAGCAGCCCATCCGACTGGCTGGTGGGTTTGAAATGGACGTCTTTTGAAGTCTTAAGCTTTCACCTCTGAAAAATACATTTTCATTAAGGAGGAACTAGAATTGGTAGCAAAAAAATCATGTATCCAGGCACATGACACAGAATAGCTTCTGTTGGCTCTGTGCCAACAGCTTAATAAAAAGATTAAATGACACAATGAGAACTCTTATGGTCTTTAGATGGACCCCATAGTATAGTTTTGCAGATGAATTGGAGAATTACACCCAAAAGGGCACTCGAATAATAATGATACGGTCATGCTCCATGTGAAGCGCATCATATTACATGTGTGTGTTTTTATCTTCCAGTACTTGATCATGCCAGCCTGAGGTTATGGAGACACTCTAGTACTGCATATCTCAAAGATGCATTTTAAATTAATCCAGACATTCATTACTGCGTCAGCTGCCTGTCACTGGAAATCGCATAATTCACGATAATGACCCTGAAAGAGGGATGAGTGAGGATAATGAAGGATGAGTACTGATGTAATCACAGCAACAAGAATACTACTCTAAGCACAGACAAAGCAGGTATGTATACTTATACACACACAGAACAAGCAAGAAGGAGAGGGAGAGAGAGAGAGAGATGCAGCACAGTATATATTGTATACCCTCAAAGACTCTTGTGCACATTCATTTGCAATCTCCCCCCCTCTCCCTCTCTCTCAGCAGACATTTTACTTGACAGCACTGCTATAAGTAATAAAGTGCACCATGACCCAGTCAGTTTTTATGGTCACTTTGAGTAAGTGTTACATTGCTCATTCACAAAACCTCCAGAACCACGGGACCGAGCTACTAAGATTCTCCATTTCACTACAAAGCACTTGCCCCAAAACAAAAACAACGTAAATTGAAGATCAAATAATTGAACTTCTTGTGGACTTCTATGAGCTCCTATGAGCCTAACTACTGTGAGAGACATTTGCTTCGTTTATTATATGATTGATATAATTTACTTTAATTAACTGTAAAGAGGTCACAAATGAAAGTATTGCAGGTACCACGACAGGCATCTCATGAACATTACACTCAAAAGACTCAAAACAACATTTTGTAGGTATTAATCAACATGCCGCGATTAACAGATTAAATGCAGTGTCATTTTCACGACACACTGGCTCAACGTTTAGTAGTAACGCGCTACTTTATAAACTTTAAAATAATGTTTAACAGTCCGTGTAGATGTGCGCGAGGCAGCCGTTACTTTAAATAGTTCACGAGAAGAAAGAAGCGTTGGCAGATTTACCTGGAAACGCCTCGGAGAGAGCGCGATGCGCGTGCTGTGAAGGCTGAGGCACCTGGCGGCGCACCTTGTTCGGAAAAGACTGCCGAGAGCAGACGACGACTCCTGTTTTCTTCCGAAGACAATTCCGCAGCTCAGTAGAAGAGTAATCCCAATGCAGACGGCGGGGTGCGTGTTGCACATCTTGGAAGCAAACCGGTAAGGTTTTTTTTCTCTTGAAGATCGTCTCGTCTGCAGACTATGAAAGTAAAAGTGGATGTGAGGGCGATGAATAAAAGTAATGAAACTTCAATCAGTGTCTGGGGCGGAGTCTGCAGACGAACGCGGGACGCTATTGGAGGACATCGGCGCAGGGAGACTCGCGCAGTCTCAGGTGCACTATGCTACTATTTTAACAAGCACATAACCCGACGAGAGATATATGCACAGGGTGTGCGGTGGTTAGAAGCCTTTTACAATTCGTAAGAGTTGGTTGCCTGTAACAAGTGCTTTCATGTACGTGCTTTCGTGCGTGGATATGGAAAATAAAAAGATAAATAAATGAGGCAAACAGTTTGGATCACGTTTGTTGCTAAAGACAGTAACATTTACATAGATATTTGAATAGATTATGTTATATAAATATTTGGTCATTTGGTATTGCAATTTGTTCACGTCAAAAATTCGGTTTTCACATTTTATGCCATAACAGAACTTGTTTGACTAATGGCCGGGATCAAACGGACAGCAGTACGGCTGGCGCCCTCTATTGGTGACACAGATTATTACCATTACATGTAGAAGGTCAGAACAGCGCATTCACAAGCACATGAGGCGGATGAAGCTGTTAGACGGTAAAAAGCATTTGCATCATCTTTTGTAAGTAGCATACATAAATTAATCTGAAATGTAAGAACTGAAATGCCAAATGTGTATGTTAAATGTGAGCTATAGGTATCGGGTATTGTTCATTTGAACTGGTGAAGGTGCTCAGTGCTTGTGGCAAGCATTACCACCAACCAATGCACACATTTTCCATTCACTGTCCGCTGTGCTGTGTGTGTGTGTGTGTGTGTGTGTGTGTGTGTGTGTGTGTGTGTGTGTGTGTGACAGAAACCCCAGCTGGCTCAGTCCCAAACGTAAGGCCAACTAAGAAGGTGGCAGGAAGTATCCAGGGAACCCCCACAAATATTAACTGCCTGATTTCACCGGTAGCTTAAAACCAACTCCGGTTTTTATATACAGGGCAATTACAACAAGCACTACCATACGTGGCACGAGGTATCTCGATGGGCTGGCGCTGCTCCTCCGCCCGAGGAATGGAGCAAAACATGACGTGTAGGAAACACTGAACGAAATCCTCCACGTTTTTTGCCTCGGCATGCGAGTTTGCGTAATGTACCCCGGGGTGTTAATGAGACTGCAGTTCTCCAATCTAGGTTTTACGAGGTAGCGAAGAAACCCGGTGCTGCTGCAGCTGGTCCATAATCAGCTGAACGCGAAGTTTTACAGGTGGAGGATTCAAAAATGGCCTCCCTCTGACAGGCAGAGGTGACATCAAGCTTCTAATTACCAGTACCTCCTACATTAAAACCACACTTAAGCGTTCAGAGATGGCATTTTGAAATTGGAATACATTCATTTAGTTTTAAGGGACATGAGTTTGTGAAAGTTACTCCCATGAATACGCCTGAATAATAAGCATTAATATGCATGAATAATCATGAATATGCATGAATAAGTCCAGCTACACTGCCATGGATGGGGAGGGGTAGTGTCTCCGCAATAATTACAGCTCACACTGCTCATATAATGTGTTAGGTTGAGTTGTGTGAGCAGTAACACCCCGAAAAGTTAGAACCTACACCAATGTACACTGCAGCCCTCGCAAGTGAAATACCACCCATAGTTCCCTGACCCGGCTGTGGTGCTGGAATGGTGCTGTTGCAGATGTGAATGTGTGTGTGTCTGCAGAAACACTATGATGGTGTGGGGTCGTCTTGTCTCCTGTGGATCCTGGATCGCCTTTTCCCCCCTGATTCCCAGGGAAATGCCTCTGCCAGGGGGGAACGCCTGTGCTTGTAAAACAGGATCCGGGGGGATCCTCGCTGTTTATTTGAGCTATGGGCTAAAAATGTGAGGTGGATCACCTACATCAGCCCTTACTATGAGAATCTCCATTGGCAACCTGTGTTTACCTGCATAAACAACTATAAATGATGTTATTTTGGGGAAATTAGAAAATGCCTGTGCTATGCTTCAAGATCTTGCTCACAGATGGAACTGTTAAATAATCAGTCTGCCTCATTCAATTATGTTATATCTGAAACTCCTGAAATTTGTTTATATTTCTCGAAAACATTTCTGTTTTGAGCTCCATGCGTGCTGTCATGTGAATGAGGCAGAGTGGTGTTATCTGGCAGAATTCAAAGCAATCACAATAGAGAATTTGTCAGTATTTAACTTGATGACCTAAAGAATGTAATCATTTGGATGACTTGATGCCATGAAAAAGTGCCCAGAATAACAAGTGAGAACCTGAAGAATTAGTGCAGTCCTCAACGAAACACAGACCACTGCACTTAAAAACACAGAAAAACATTTCACAACATATTACTGCCATTTTCCTGACCACATACATTGTACCTTTGCAAACATTCTGACTCATACATATTACATCTGTTCAGTAGCTGCTTTTTAACGTAGGGTTCGTTTCTGTTTTTGCCAGTTTGAGATGAAAGCGAAATGCTACTCATGCACACCAGTTTTCCTCGTTCTTTCCCGGTATATTCCAGACAGCCCAGGGATTGTGGGTGCAAAGATGCTCGCGTTCTCCCATTCTCCCCTACTGTCATCTGGTCTTTTCCACTATTTCCATCATTTTCCCTCTTTCTCGGGTTTCCCGGGGCTCAGCCTCTCTCCGTCTTCACTGGAGTGCCCTTGACGTGCTCGGTCTGGCCCCCCCGCTGTGGTGAAGAGCCTGGTGAGGGTGCTACAGAACATGCCGGCTGGCTTCAGTTCAAGCTTTCTACGCCGGGGAAAGTGAAAACACGTTCTGATAAAGCCGTCTTTGGGGTCAGACAGCAAGGAGCTGTGCATGGTCTTCTTTATGTTTTGGACTTGATGTGAAGGACCTAAAATACATCTCACGTTTATAACAGAATCCCGAGGCCTATGATGGCTTACAAAGTCAAGGCATTTTATGGGCGATTGTTTAATTCCACCATGTGCAATTTTTCCTAACATATTGTTTTCTCTTCTTTCTTGAGCATCTGCCATTTACATAAATACTGATTCTGACTTTTACCAACCTGAGAAAACAATAAAAAATCTTTTTTCACAGGAAGCCTAGAACATCACAAATGTACTGGAGAAATGCTGCCACCTAGTGAATGCATGGGTGAGTACCCATGTCAAAAATACTCACGAATGGAGATTCCATTTTACAGTAATAGGACCTAGTGTTAGTTAATTCAACATTTGTGGATGTTGAACACTGTTAATTGAGCACTTGTGGAACAGGATGTTGTTAGATGCTTTTCCATGTCTTCATTAAAGACTTTCTTTAAAAAACTTTCTCCCCTTTCTCTCCCCTATTTCCAAAAATTCAGTCAAGACGATAAATGAGTATTTATCCATAGCCTTTTTAAAGATAATTACCAAATCTAAACAATGAACAATAATTCTGTGTTTGGCATAGATCTGACTCCCATAACCTCTCTTAGGCTGGACACTTGCAGTAATGTGTTGCCCAGAGATGTGGGCTGATTAAAATGTGGAGACATTATTTTGCTAATAGTGAGCATCTGTCTCTCCTCTGACAATGAGGTCAAACATACCAAACATAAATGTACAAATGTGAGACCTGTATATCACATTAGGACAGTATAATGAATTTACCCATAATCCTCAAACACATTGATGTCTCCAAGCGTTGGTAGGACATACTCTGTCTCTCTCCTAGACACATGCTTAACATGAAAACTAGAAGAACACAGAATGAACCATACCTCCACAAACAAGCTTTTAACCTGTATACCAGTAGAAGAGTCCTGATAAATCATATAAAAAGAGAATCCGTGCAAACAGCAGTCAGCTGACACTCAACGTGTCTTTGGCGTTTGCGTGGTGTTTGTGTGGTGTTTTTTTAAACAGCTGAACCCTGGAACCGTTGCCAAGTACAGGCCATAGCTTCTCACTTTCACCAACTGTAAACAAAACCAGAAAATCATAAATTAGATCTTGAAGAGGAAGACACACGTTTCTCCTCCTGCATTGCAAACACTGATTTTCTAGCACCTCAGATTCATTAGATTCATACGCCTCTATCAGGCTGTCCATGTTTCTACAGTGACAACAGCCTTAGGAAAACATTATGACTGACTGTGAAATGAGTCAAGAGGTAAAGTGTCAAATGAGCACATGTATTGGAAAACAAACGTTCACCAAGTTCATTTAAAGAAAGAAAGAGGCATGTAAACACTAATAGTTCACAAAACATGTTCGGTCTTTCCAACGATTGCAGGTGGTGGACCATATATATACGTGTGGATTATACATTAGCAGAATTAGTCTGTATTTTACTAAAGAAATGTCTAGACCCTATATGTTATAGACCCTTATGAGCATGGATAAGAAGGACTTCACAGTCCTTCGAACAGCACAGTTACTTACAGTCTGTTTCTTTATACACTCTGTTAACCAAGATGGAATTTGGCCAAGTGTTTGCTCACTATACCTCATCCTCCCACCACCTCCAAACAATCCAGTTTCACTCCCAAGACAGAGTGAGCTGTCCTTATTAGTTTATCGATCCTGCCGCCATCGCCTGTGCCAATGTATCTGCTCCAGCACACGACCCCAGAGACGATAACAGACTGATAGTAGACCTGCAGAAGATAACAGGTTGATAGAAGACCCGCAGAAGATAACAGACTGATAGAAGACCTGCAGAAGATAACAGACTGATAGAAGACCTGCAGAAGATAACAGGTTGATAGAAGACCCGCAGAAGATAACAGACTGATAGAAGACCTGCAGAAGATAACAGACTGATAGAAGACCTGCAGAAGATACGTCTACAGAAGAGGCTGCTAACAGACTGATAGAAGACCTGCAGAAGCGTCTACAGAAGAGGCTGCTCTGGCACTTTTACGCATGTGTTAGTAGTTCACTCAAGGACGTCGGTCCATATGTAAGGTACTTACAAGTCCTCACTACGCCTGTGTCCTCTCTCCGCCAGGCAGTGGTCAGCAAAGAACCTGGTCCTCATGCGAAGCAACACAGGTTGAACAGGAAGGATGTTGATCTCTGCTGGGTCTGATATACAGTCACAGGGCCAAACAACGAGTGCTCGGACAGTCAAGATTAGTCCAACATCCAGGACACAGTAGATGCCGTAACCCAGGGTAACTCAAACCATGGGCCAAGTACCACCCGTGGTTATAAAAGTAATAAAAGTAAAAATGTGAGGGGTCAATGATGTTCAAACTACAAATTACCATTATATAAGCATGAAAATAAATGCAGAAATAAAAAAATACTGCAGAACTTGAGGCAAATGAAACATCGTCAGTTTGAGACAACACAACCGCAGGCACTTAATGCAGATAATTAGCTAACCACAGATGCAGAAGTGTATTAAATGAAGAAAGAATGGTGACGCTGCTCCTCCGAAACTAAAGACTGCATCAAACATGAATTTGCGCAGGGGGGAGGTGATGATGCTAGCTCAGAAGCCCGGTGTGTGGTGTGTGGTTAGACTCAAAACTAAAGAGGTATCCAAACAATACCCTTGTGGCAAAGTTGGTAGACAACTTTAAACAAAAACACAGTGGACTGCTACAGCAACAGCAAGCAAATGTTTCCATAACGTCACAGATCAAGCGTGACCTGAAAGCTCGTTACCTTGTAGCCAGACATGTCGCGCGGAGTAAGAAAGCTTTAGATGTAGGGATTGATGACATGGGGACTGATTTACAGAGTCAGCTTTTAGAGAGAATTAAAGTCAGAAATGAGATCCAGTGTTTACTATCAAAAAAATCCCACTGGCCCACCACTATGTTGATATAAACTTTCTGGCCAAACTTAGGGTGACCAGATCTGAGGTGGTGAAAAAGAGGACACCTCAGGGGGGGATCCGGAAATGTAAAACCGAAAACAAACTCTCCACATTGTCACCAGACTCTCATTATTCCTCACAGCTGTATGAGAAATTCATGGAGAACTTTCCAGAGGATCCCAGGGATGTTCATCTGTGGTCATCTGTGTTCATCTGTGGTCATCTGTGGTCATGTGTGGTCATTTGTGGTCATCTGTGGTCATGTGTGGTCATCTGTGGTTATCTGTGGTCATGTGTGGAACACTCTGCTGGGTCTGATATACAGTCACAAGGCCGAACAAACAGTCTGATCGGGCAGTCTGATTATAATCCAGGACACAGTTACTACAGTGATCAAATACAGTTTGTGTCCATCTCTGTCACTCATGCCATGGAGATGTCAGTGATGTAATGATACTGATGAATGATAGGCCTTTTAAACGTCGTGAATAAAGGGTCTAAGTACTGTAGCTTCCGTCTCAGTGGCCAGTGAAAGCTAGTGTACCAGAGTCTGACCAGGA
Source organism: Brachyhypopomus occidentalis (assembly GCA_020368025.1). Classification (NCBI taxonomy): domain Eukaryota; kingdom Metazoa; phylum Chordata; class Actinopteri; order Gymnotiformes; family Hypopomidae; genus Brachyhypopomus; species Brachyhypopomus occidentalis. The sequence continues at coordinate 6,647,351 of JAGXOD010000247.1, read as the reverse complement.
GACAGCGAAAGTGCACTGTCCTTTACACCTAAGATGCTCCTAACCACAACTACTGCAACTAATTCACATAGAATGATGAACAGTGGCAAACTGCGGATGTACGATACGAAAGTGACGACACGAAAGGAGAGAAACAGAAAGAGAAGCGCTCGATATCAGACACTTTCAGACTATACGTGTTCCACTGTGGCTCGGGAAAGCGGTTCTGGTTGAAGTCTTACAGACATGCCATCCTGAAGACTGCAGTCCTAAATGTTAGGGAGCAGACATGCCATCCCAACTAAAATGGGACCATCAAGGAAATAAATCATGTCTCTTTGTCTAATATCTAATGTAAATTCAGCCAATCAATGGTGGAATATCTGCAGAAGACTCCCTGTTTCCAGACGTGAGTTCAACACATATATGAGTTTTGAGTATTGTACTTATACTTTTAACTGGGTAACATTCCGACCATTTATTTCCACATTTTCTTTTATCTCAACTGTTGTTCTTTCAACACTAGACACAATTATGCCAGGAACATTTAATATTTGTGCTGCTGTGGATAAATGGGAGATATTTATCAGAGATGTTGCTAGATAAATAGTTGACCAGTAATACATTTTAAGTAAGTGATAATGTAATGACACGAAGTAAAGACAGGACACCATGGCGTAGTTTTATTTAAATGTTTTTATGTTTATTTATGTTTATTTATTTTTTTATAGTTTTATTTAAATGGTAAACACACTTAATACTTGGCGATAGGACTTGCTTGAAGACAATGAACATGATAAATACACAGACTTTATCAAGACACATGTGCAACACATAACATAGATGGAACAAGATACAGGTGTAACAAACACCAACATATACTCGTTGTCATGGGCGGAGGAAGCGAAAATGCAAGTCTCGTGAAACATGAATTTAATAACATGCAAAGTGCTCAAACAAAAACAAGTGACATTTAGGCAAACATATATACACAAGGACAAACAACCAGGTGGTAAATCCACTAATGGGTAACAACCTCCCGAGGGGCGGGGCCATGCAGCCCGGCTCATGCGGCCAGCAGCGGCAGCACAAACAGACAAGACAAAAGGGCAGGGAGGGCGGGGACAGATTAGGGACGCGTCCCACTGCTGTCCTGGAACTGGCAGAGACAACAACAAACAGACACACGCTCCGACCCTCCTGTTACCCTCAGTTACAGTTACCCTCCTCCCGGGCCACCCACCCATCTCAGGGGAGCCCCTGCCCTCGGCAAGGGCTCAAATGACTGGGGCCCTTGCTCCCCCAAACATTCAGGGGAGACTCCACCCTCAGTGGCAGAGTGGGTGGAGTACTTAAGGCGACCCTCCACTGGCTGGGAAGGGTCACTGGATCAGAGTCCTAGCTGCCCTATATTCCAAGGGGAACATCTACTGTATTAGAGGCTGCTTGTGATCCAAAGTTCTCCACCTGGTCACCCTGAGAAGGGAGGCGGCACCTCCACCTTCAGCAGGGGATCTTCAGACTGGAGCCCCCTGGTCCCCAAAATTTAAGGGGAGTCTCCACTGCCTGGGAAGCTTTTTAAGACTGGGGCACTGCATAACATAAGGGGACGCCTGGAGGCCCCTAAAGGCCCAAGACTACATCACACACCTCCAAGGAAAGCACCTGCACAGAGGACACACACACATACTAGCACCACCTCAGAATATTACAATACAATATTACAATACCCCGAACCTCCTTTCTTGGGACTATATATAAACACAAAACGCTTACAAAAGACCCAACAAAAATACGCAGAACAAACACCAAGGAGTGAGGCACATGTACACAGATGTGCTCAGGTTACATACATGAAACACTGTGCACTCTACGTTTAACACACACACACACACACACAACATGAAAAAGTGACGAACAGCGAACACATGCATTCACACACACTCACTAATATGACAAACGCCACAAAAGCGAAACACAGAAAACAAAAAGTTTTTTTGAAGACTGTGGCTGATTATTCTGTCATGGGCTGAGGACGTGCAGAATAAAGGAAGTGAAAACGCAAGTCTCTTAAAACATGAGGCCCCAGCAGGTACTGTGAT